>CM056212.1:32653217-32898217 GCA_029692085.1 Gymnothorax javanicus
AGACAAATGATAAAAAATACATTTTTAAAAAAGTAGACCACTGAAATAACAAAAAAAAAAAAAACATCCCATTAAGGTTATAATTTGGTGCAGACAGAAAAAAAAAACTAATAATTAATATTTAGATATTAAGGTTAATATCGTGCACCCGGCAAGACCTTCCGGTTCATCGTTGGGTCAGTGATCATTGGCACTTGAATTTACGTCGGATTTGTTGGCTATAGCTGGCTAGCAAAGTCAATACTGCTTTCTGGTGCAGCAAAAAGAAAAAAAAAATATTTAGACGGAGAAAGGAAAAAGCAGAGGTTTGCCGTGGAAAGCCTCCCCTCCCTTGGCGCAGCTAAATCTAGTAACGGTACGGTGGAGTTGTGGCCGAAACTCTTGCAGAGAATCCCGCCATCTTCAACAATGTGAAACTGAACGTAACGGTAACGAGTGGGTAAGGAGAGCGAACAGCTGAGGTGGGCTTTGTGCTTGCTATTGAGAAAGCACTCCCATGGGCTCTGTCAAAATCAGCTGCTAACCCAGATGAGGTGATCGAAATCTTGTCCTCAGATCCTGCAAAGTGGGACAAAATTGATTATAAAATCCGTACCTACTTTTCATTCCATATACCATCACCGAATATTGGGGATTTTTCACGATCTGTGAGGAAATGTGGGAGTGTCAATTGTAGCTTAATTAGACAACACTTCTTCAAAAAAAAAAAACTAAACGGGGAGATTCTGTCCAAAGAATGGCGAGTGTATTCCTCATCTTGTGGCTCAGTGTTTTGTTTCTGTTCCAAATGTGAATATCAGCACGAGGATGTATCTCGTATTACCGCTTTCAAACTGCACCGGGGAGGGGACGTTTTCCGTGCTAAAATGCGTTAAAAGTCATCTTCGGCCCTCAATAACGGAACAGAATAATGAACGCATTTGCATCGTTTGCGATAGAAAACGAATTTGCGGTCTCACTAGAGTACGACAAAGTTGATGAGGATTTCACCCAATCCAAATTCCGGGGAAAGGATGTCTGTCTAAATGTGAGCAGGCTCTGCAGTAGCTACTACCACAAACATATGCGCATCAATCAGTTACTACAAGATAATTATCGGGCAATGTCTACAATCGGTGAAAACACCTTGATTAGGGGAGTGGAGCCCTGCGAATATCATTTGCCTGGTGTTGTCCCGCCACATAATCCGGCCCTGGCCAGTGGTCAATGAAATGGCCCTCTGTAAGCACAGCCATTTAGGCATGTAATTCATTCATCTTCACTGCTCCTGTTCAGGAAGTAAAAAAGAGGGCTCAGATAAACGAATGAAACGGAAATTTCAGCTCACAAATTTCACCGGCTCTATGGATAAATTAGAGATAATGTAACAGGCTTTAATTCAGAGCGGCCTGTTACATTATACAAGGTACATCAGTAGGTAACGCAGTCAGTCTGGGGTGGATGGAAGACGAGAGCGAAGGGCGGAGGGAGGGATGGACTGAAACAGAAAAGAGAGAGTGCAGGAGAGCCAGAGAGAAGGGAGGATGTTAGTAGGAGAGAGAGAATAGGGGGTTAATCAGTTATGAGAAGCACACAGAGTACTTGGGTATGGATATTTTTACTCCACCTTCATCAGACTGGACTATGTAAAGCACAGATATGGGTGGGAATTAAAAATATCATGTAAATACTGTATAACTGAGTTTATCTGTGGGGACAGTTTCTTTGGCGAGCGTTTCTTCTGCTGACAGAAAAGACGCTTTTGTTCAGCTGTACTGTAGTATGGTGTGATGCAGAGTCTAATTCACACAGAGCATATGTTAATAAAACGCCCAAAAATGAAATAAAATGAGGTAATTAGCAAGGAAAAAAAGCCCTATCCATCATTCAACGCGATTACACTCCTCACCACTGACTCGCTCACCTTTTTCCCTGCCGGCGAAAACTGACAGAAACTAATTGAGCGCGAAAAGCGCATTCTAAGCCAGTGTTCTTAATAACACGTATTCACAGCAGCCAAATGGACAACGGTAAATGGAGAAATTCATCAACATCTCATCCACTGCCATTATTAGTAGTTTAATGAAGCGCCCCAGTGAAAGTGAAATGGTCGCCGATGAATGCATCTCCGTTCTGCATTAAGAGCAGATGTGCAGCCAGCAATGAGATGTACACCGCGCACTGTCACAGGACACGAATCAGTCACTGACTGATACCGTAGGTTGCCCAGGTCACTTATCGAGTCCAGTAATGAATCCAGTTTCTGTTTCAGTTAGAGAAAGAAGAATGTAAAACGACAGTCCTGCATTTTTTATTTTTTTGAGAGATTCCCATTTTGGATTGAGGCAGCACAGTTAGCACATAGCTCTTTGAATGTGGTTAACCCCCTTGCGCAGAATACAAATAATGCCAAATTTTTCCTGTTGTGCATGAGCCTATTTAAGGCTTTATTTCTCAGTATTTGTGTCACCGAGACTGCAGAAAATTATTCCAATGAAGCAAGACATTTGGAAATTCAATTACAGAATTATTTAGCGATTAAATTTCGTAATTTGCGGACTCTGTCGTCTAAAGCTGCACAGCAGGGTGAATGACTTTTCATTTTAAAGCGCATAACTTCTGTTACGTTACCTAGTGTCCGCACTACTCTCGCGTTTTCAGACCCCAAAAACTGAGACTTTTGAAAACGCCGCTGACCCCGTCGGAAGTTTCTGAACTCCAATATCGTGATTTATTGTAGATGGAGATTGTTTTAGTTTTATAACGCCTTTTAAAATGAAAACATATGACCGTGGACATCGCAGAATATTTATTCTCAGCTGCAGACCCAAGGATGATGATCTTCGCACTTCATGTTAAAATGGCCAAAAACTGATTTCACCAATAATTTGCCCTATCCCTTTGTTTGTATTCATGTTCAAATGGAAAGCAGTTACAATGTTCGAAGAGATGTTCAAGCAGCTAATGTCGTCCATAACATTGTCTGTCTGCTGCAGTACCGCTTTAATATTTAACAGTTAAAGAAGGCAGAAAGAGGTGGTGTTTGTTCTTCAGAGGGAGTACAGAGTCAGCTCTCACCCTTTCACCTCCGAATGGGGCCTCAGTGTTAAGATAAGGTTGCCGGAAAAGTCTTGTAAAAGAGGCACAAATCACATTTCACTCACCCGGGAATTTAATGGTGACTATCAGAGGGTTTCCTCTGTGGCTAACTGCTCAGTATATGCTGAAGTTGGGCTGAGGCCTACTTCAGTATTTAAAGGGGCTCATCCTTTACTTTGTGACCTCAGGGGTCACGTCTGGGCAGGTTTCACTCAGAACCAATATTGTGGTTTCCATAGGTCTGCCACTCAAATTGAGCTGTATGAAGAGTCGGTCCACAAACTGATTCACCAACAGGCATAGATGTTATGGATCTGGATACGCTCAAATCAAAGTGTCGTCTATCAGCTTTAATTAGACAGGATTAAAATCCTAGTACAGAGAACTTAACATTTTTTACACTGTCCAAATACTTAAAACCACACACAAATCTTCTGTTTATACGGTATGCCCACATACTCTGTGCGTGTGTGTGTCTGTGTGTGTGTGTGTTGTGCCCACATGTGTGTCTGCATTACCATGTGAACTTTATGAAAACTCCAAGCTTTTCCATGACGTCTGAGCTGAACACATGCTTCCTGAATTATTCTGCGAGTCCTTGGAGAGCTATAGGACAGCAGACAAATTCAATCACTCGGGCACAACATATTACAGCCAGCGGCTGTCGAGCGGACGGCCCAACCAAACCAGGCAAAACAACGGCTATTATTCCAAGTCAGTTGTTTACAGAATGATTCATTTGTGCAGATTTTGAAAAAATACATCTACATTTATTCAATTAACTTTACCTGTTTTGAGTGTATTTGATTGTAGCATCTCTAAATAAAAATCCAACGCTTCATTATTAGTCCCCACCCCAATCAAGTCTACAGTAGTTCAGCTGTAGAGCATGCATGTTAACTGACACATGCATACACGATACACACGCACAAATGTGCACACACACACAGGCACATGCACTCTGACTCACTAATATAAATACAAGGCCTGCCAGACACACACAACCCTGAACTCTACACACTCCGGGCTCCCTGAAGCGTGTGGTTAGCGGTTAGCACTGCCGGGTGCGCCACACAAACGCGCGACAGAGTCATTCGAAAAATATTCCGCTTCCCGTCATCCAGAGAGAGTTAGTCACTAATCGAACCCAGACGAGCGATGAGCTCACACGTGAGTATGGCTTCCAATAACCGCGCACTAATGCATCGCGGAGAATATCACACAAGCAAACAAATCAGATTCCTGTTGCCTGAGCTGGGAAAAATGAAAACAATGCTTCTTTTTTTTTTAACTCGCTGTTTTTTTTTTTTTCCAAGAGCTATGCAAACAGCCGTTAACTACCCGCAATGCGAGACTGCGATTCCGCAAAGACAGCAGACTAAACATAGAGATCTCGGCCAAGCAAAATGCTAACCAACTCCAGACGCGCAGTAACGACACAGGATGTTTCACCCTAATTGGAAAATATTAAATCTCACAGTGGAATCCGCCTGTTTTTCGTGGAAAGCGTTCCAGCAAACTTGTGTTCTCGTGAAATGTTTATACATGTCAAATTCTGAACAGAGGACTCAGTGGAAATCAATAGGGAAGCCTTAATAATGCGTAGAGCCCGCACATCCACATGTTTTCATTCATCTGAAATGTCTGGAAATTGAATTAAATGCATAATTCATTGCCACAATGCATAGGGTCAGGCAGGGTTCACGGTTTCTGAGCCAGTATACCAAATAAGTATGAATACGATTGAATGTAATTACAACAGTTACGGCAGGTAATTGCTTTGACTCTGGTGACAGTTTTCTGTGTATTAATAACAAATCATCTTCTCCAAACATTTATCACAGCAGACAAAGTCCATCTGAATGTATAATGAGAAAAAGAGACAATTCACAAGATTGAGATATTGAGGAGCCGGACCAAACCAAGATCTGTAAAAATCAGGAACAGACCTAGATTAGAGCTGAGCTGCAACAGACTAAGATTAGCAGTGAGCATGTACACACGAAGATTAGAGATGAGAAGATACAGACAGATTAGCAGTGAGCATGTATATACTGAGATTAGAGATGAGAAGCTACAGACTGAGATTAGCGGAGAGCATGTACACACTGAGATTAGAGATGAGAAGATACAGACTGAGATTAGCAGTGAGCATGTACACACTGAGATTAGAGATGAGAAGATACAGACTGAGATTAGCGGTGAGCATGTACGCAATGAGATTAGAGATGAGAAGATACAGACTGAGATTAGCGGAGAGCATGTACACACTGAGATTAGAGATTAGAAGCTACAGACTGAGATTAGCGGTGAGCATGTACACACTGAGATTAGAGATGAGAAGCTATAGACTGAGATTAGCGGAGAGCATGTACACACTGAGATTAGAGATGAGAAGCTACAGACTGAGATTAGCGGAGAGCATATACACACTGAGATTAGAGATGAGAAGATACAGACTGAGATTAGCGGTGATCATGTACACACTGAGATTAGAGATGAGAAACTACAGACTGAGATTAGCGGTGATCATGAGCACACTGAGATTAGAGATGAGAAGATACAGACTGAGATTAGCGGTGAGCAGGTACACACTGAGATTAGAGATGAGAAGCTACAGACTGAGATTAGCGGTGAGCAGGTACACACTGAGATTAGAGATGAGAAGATACAGACTGAGATTAGCGGTGAGCATGTACACACTGATATTAGAGATGAAAAACTACAGACTGAGATTAGCGGTGAGCAGGTACACACTGAGATAAGAGATGAGCAGGTTTGGTTTAAACTGGGTTAGAGATGAGCAGGAACCGGTAAAAACCGAATTTAGAGATGAGCAGAAACAGACTGAGATCTTCGTAGAGCAGATGGGACTTGAGTGTTTGCACCTGGCTGAATGAGCCGTTTCACGTTCTGCTGTCAAGAGTCCAGCTCCTAGTTTTGAAAACTTCAAATCAAGAAAAAAAAAAGCCCCAAATACCACAACACTCATAAAATTGAACTGACCCAGTGGGAGCTGAAAAAATAAAAGGCGCGCAGTGAGAGGTAGCCGAGCTCAAAAACAGATGGTAAAATTAACATTTCAACAGTCATAGCCTTTCATCCGAGCCTCGGCAGTCCTTCACTTTCTGGAAAAATGTGAGGGTTAGGCAGCGGAAAACGGAAAAACAGGCCTGTCTTACGGCTCCTGACGGTCCTCCTCGATGAAATATTAAACAGGGCTGTTTGGGAGGCGTTCCTCTCCAGAGCATGTTGTGGAAACATCATCGCGGTAATTCATATGTGAAAGAACACCTGGCAATGGATGAATATAAACCACTTTCTCACTACTGTCCTCCTCGACTCCTTTACGTTTCACCCACTTCCTCTCCTTGTGGCTTGAATTATGAAAATAAATGCTTTTTTTGCCGTTTCCACAAGAGATTGATCTGAACGACAGAACGACAAAGCTCTATTGGCAAACATCCATCATAAAAACACACAGTGCTAATTTTTGAACAACAACAACAAACAGCAAAGACCTCTGTCTGTCGCAAGCGGTGAACAAAGATGCCTGACAGCGGTCATTAGTTTGCCACAGTCGCAGCTAAATTACACGTGTTCCACCTCTGTGACATTTTAAATGCAATTATAGCCGACTATGTGAGTGGGTGCACTGTTGATGGCAGAGGGAGGAGGGGGTGACTCCTGTAATTAGCATGCTAATGCGCTAACCCCGCCACAGCAGAGCAGGCTATCGATGCTTCCATAACCATCGTGTGATTATATGTTTACCGGTACGCTCACCTTGCGTCTCCACACCTCTTACGGCCAGCGCTAGGCTGCCCTGCCCTCATGTACAGACGACAGCTAAGCGCTACAGGTGCGAGACAGCCGCGGGAAGACAGAAATGCACATCTTAAAAGCTTTACTTTCAGTTTTTAAAGGCGAGTAACCTCAGCAGAGTACCGTGTGTGTCAAGACAAAATCGCCTTCTCGTAAAAGCCTCCGTTTGAAAAAAGACAGCTGGCACTGAATTCTAAGCCGATCTGTGTATCTGAAGCGCAGCAGACTTGCGGTGCTATTTAAAACACCTCAGGGTCACTCTCTCGTCGGAGTGCCACTCGGTAAACAACTTTGGGGATTCTTTAGTCAACCCTCCATGGTCCCTCATGAGCATTACTGCTCATAACTAGACGGTCTGGTCGCCCGCAACCGCATGGGTGTAGCCCCCGAAAGCCCGCTTGTCCAGCCTGTCCTGCATCCCCAAGGAAATCTCTTTGTTTCAGCACAAATTTGCGCATTATTCGGCCAATACTGTTGCCATGGCAACTAAAATTGATAGGTGTCATAACTGAAGTATAGTACATATCCATACCAAATATGAAAGTAATCGATCAAAAAGTACAGCCTGTACAGCGTCCACAAGGAAATGTCTACGGACGCGGCGGCGGAGACGACAAGCATGAACCCATAGTAGCCTCCCAGCTTTGTCCGGGGGCTACAATTACTGACAAAATGTGCAAGTACACCTGCTGATTATACATGATTCCCATTAAAACTATTCAGGTTATTTCAATTTTTAAAAATTCAAAGTTTGGCCGGGTGGTGGTGCGACAGCAATGGTCATATGGTGGCCAACATCAATAGCCTTCTGTATGCACGAGAAATGATCCCTCAATAGTGTTTGCATTTGTAATTAATAACTGTGGCCTGGCTGTGGCGCTACAGGAAAGGTCACAGGGTCACAAAACAATCGGGTCCATCCTCTATGCACCCAGAATGAACTCGAGAGCCTTCATGAGATTCCCATTTAAACTGTTGTAGTTATCCCGCTATCACGAAACATCTGCGGCAACGACGTCCAAGCCAATATTGCCAATTTTATCCTGGGTTTTGAGGGTGTAATGAGATTCAAATGAGCATGCGACCAGAAAGAAACGTATATATTCTGCTTCAGCTCAAACATCAGAAAATATCAGTGCCACATCAACGTTTGCATTCAGCCAAATAGGCTGCCAACCATCATATGTTGAACACGAAGACATGTTCAGCTAAATTTCTATACCTGACCTGTTATTTCACGTTCAAGTATTTAGAATCTACTTGTATATGTAACTATGCTATTCACTGTTGCTGAAGCACTCATTTATCATTTATGTGCCATAAATAACAGGCTTGAGAATCTTTTCAGCTTGTGTAAAGGGCATTTTTTCCTAACAAATCCTTTTTGTACACACTGACAAACTCATATTTCAGAGATAATGCCCAGAGAATTAAAACAAAAGTGCATTGAAGAGGTAGCGCTTGCACATTATAGACTGATTACAAACATCTGCCTAAGTGCAGGAGAATATTCTTTTGAATCTGAATTAAATCTTTCTATAGAAACCCTATTGCTGGCTCTTACAAACTCTATTGCTGGAATTGCGCATTTGAATGTTGATGTAGTTTTCAAAACCAAGCCCTGACACCATCTGAGAGTTTTGATTGAATTAATTCAAATGAAAAGCCTGGAGAATTAGTCTTTAATACGTGAAGCGGCAAAAGACTACCAGTGATCAGCATGCCAAAATAACAATAACGCAACGGGGGAGACGAACCTTCATTCATGTTTTCTCCCGGCCATGGAGGTGAGAATGCATAATTCAATGCTTCTCCGCGGAAGAGCCTGCTTACATTTCCACCAAACTACTCCGTGGAAAAAAGACCTTGCGAAAAAAAAACCCCAAAACGCATTTAAATTCAAAACAAAACGCACAATCCGATAATCGCGACGGATTATAAATAACCTGCTCAAGTAGGGAATTTTCTTATTATAAATGTTCTTATTATAAATATTTTGTGAGGTCGGGGAGCTGTTTTGCGGAGCGAGGTATTCAGCATCATCGCCGCTAGCGCGGAACAGCAGTGATGCATCTATCTTCTGTATCTGAACAACAACCCAAAGTCAAAAGTTGGCACATAATGGGAAATACAAATTAAATCATAAAGGAGTGATTTGAAAGGCTTGTTCATCCTTTACTATATTGAAAACACCACAGCCAGACATTTAAAGCTTTAACTTATGAATTGAATTGTTTTTGAAAATATTTGCATATTTCAAATCTGATGAATGGAACAGACTCCAAAAAAGGGGATATTTTAGGACTGATAATGATATGAAAAGTTGCAATAATAAGGTGATGTGAAACAGATGTTGTAAAACACATGAGCTGTTTGTGTCATTGAATGAAAGGTGACTCCAAAAAAGGCCCAGTCCCTCAAAAGCAGAAATGGGTCGAGGCTCACCAACCAGTGCATAAGCTTACAATCCATTACTCTGAGAATAACATTCCACAAAGACACATCAGTTGAATTTTGGGTGTTTCACCCTCTACAGTGTCTGATATAATTACAAGATGGAAGGAATCTGGTTGAATCTTGGAGGTTAAAAGGCATTGCTAAAAGTAATTTCTGAGAGCCTGCGATCTCCAGCCCCTCAAACGTCACTGTGTAAAAAACTGTTGTGCTACTTTAATGGATATCGTGGCATGGGCTTGGAAATACTTTGCTAAACCTTTCTCAGTCAATGCTGTTCGCCACTGCCTCCACAGATGCGAGATGAAGCTTTACAGTGCAAGCAAAGCCATGAATCAACTCAGTCCAACAGTCCAAAACCACCGCCGACTTCTCTGGGCTCGATGTGACCTGAGATGCACAGCAGCACAGTGCAAGGATGTTTTATGGTCAGACGAGTCAATATTTCAAGCTGTCAATCAATTTATACGTGCACTTTTTACGGGAAACTGCACATCACACTTGTATCTTCCTTTCAATGATAGCATTGATGTAGCTTAGTGTAAATGATAAATCCTGTCATTTCATATCCTGATAGAAGATCCGTGAAATGGCAAGTGCAAACAGGGACTCGGACAACATTCTAAAAACACAACACAGTCGATAAAATCCCTCAAATCTAATTTACAACTTATATATGGAAAAAAACGGGGACCATTACAATGAGATTGACACTCTCCTGGTTTTCTGTAAAGATTTCACCTGTATTTGATTAAGTACTCACATAGCTCTAAAGGATTTTGCCATTTTGTAATGAAGCATTCTACAAACCATTTAAGTGAGTGTTCATCTGAAAGGTCACTCAAGGTCAGACCAATTGTTGAGTTTCTTTTTTTTCGCTTGGCAGAGCAGGGATTCTGTACATCCTAACTAGGCTGGTGAAAAATGCCTCAGGCTTCAAGCTGACAGCACAAAGTCCCAAAGCTGTCAATGTACAGAGACAGGATTGAAAGCACAAAACATAACACACATGAAGATTTAAAAGAGTTTCACATTTTCGCTGATCTCTCTGTCAGTACGCCGGGGCGCAGTTTCGTCCTCAGTCAGATACGTTAATGACCGAGAGAAATTCTGTTTAAAGTTGTGCGTGCGTGTGTGTGTGTGTGTGTGTGTGTGTGTGCTCATGTGCGTGCATGGGTATGTGCACACATACACGTCTGTATGTGAGTGTGTGCATGTCTGTGTGTATGCGCGCTTGAGTGTGTGCATGCGTGTGCACATCTGTGTAGTGCGTGCACATGTCTGTATATGCATGTGAGTTTGTATGTCTGTGCGTGAGAGGACAAGGGTTTGTCTGTTGCGTGGAACTCAGGTGAAGATGACATCATTGCATTGGCTTTCCGTTTCATAGCGATTGTTTCCAGTGAACAGCATTCGAAAATGTACGAAATGCATTTCCAAAACTGCCGTACACTGCAGTATGTAAGTATTTGGATAACGCATATGAAAATGTCTGTAATTCCTTAGAGCAGCACCTGATAATGCGGTGACATATTACGAGAGCAGTTTCTGCTACGACCGTGTTTTTCATTGTTTCATTTCAATTTGCTGGAGTACAGAACCATTACCAGAAAAATGTGTCACTCTTCAAGTACGTCCAGTCTGCCACGAGATGTTGGCAATCCTGACATCCGAAAGCTGGAGAAATCTGCTTTCTCAATCCAGATTCAAAAAACGTAATGAAATGAAAAGTAAAAGGCAGTATCGAAACACATAAACACGCCACCATCTCTGCTATTTTACTGAGCTCAATCTGTTTCTCTCGGGTTGTCCAGCCTGCATTGAAACAGAACACAGGAGAGCATGTTTAGTCGTGTTTGGTACTGAAGAGTCCTTTTGAAAGCACAGAACAGCAGCGCGCCCAGCCATTCAACCCTCTAATGAGTGTCTGTGGATCAATAATCTTATTGAGTCCCCTGTTCTTCTTCTGCAGTAAGAGAGCGCACTTTACTCCCCGACTGGTAATTCTTAAACACAAATAAACCTCTCTCTTCTCCTCCTCATTGCTCCTCAAGGATGTTTTCCTGTCTCGGTCTCATCTGCCCTTGGGGAGAGGCACATTTAATAAACACCGGCTGCATGCGATGCCTGCTGAATAGGACAGTTGTAGCCTTAATAGTTTAACATTGTTTACAGACGGGCAAGTGAGAGTATTTTTTCATGTATCCTTTGAATGCGTAGCGCACAGTGATGGTTATGGAAAGAATGTGTGACAACACACAGGGCATTGCACCCTGCGGCGTATTGGGCTGTGCTCTACTGGCCGAGCATCACGCGATCAGCATCAGAACTGGACGTTGGCGGAGTGAAGTTTTTTTGGTCTTATGAGCCTCGTTTTTCTTTACTGCATACGGAAGGCCGTGTACATATGCACTGTTTATCTGGGGAAGACGCGGCACCAAGATGCATCGTGGGAAGAACACAAGCTGGTGGAGGGGGCGTTTTGCTCGTGGCAGTGTTCTGCTGGGAAAATTTTGGTCAGGGAATTCATGTGGATGTTACTGTTACACGTATTGCCTTCCTAAGTATTATACTGTAAGTGTAATAATGTACCAGCGCATAAGTGAAACAGTGAACCACTGGGAGTTTGGCTTCATCTGCCCTAAGACAGAGCGTTAGGAAACTAACACTTACTGTTCATGTTTCCTCTTCATGTACCAGACACTTCTGTGCACAATGCAGACACGCACATAAACAGGCAAACATGCCCACATGCATGCACAGACAAACAGTATATGCTCACAAGTGCTGCACACACACACGTACATACACATACATAGAGGTATGCACTCAAGCACACACTCACACACATACCTTCATGCTCACACACACACACACACACACACACACACGCAGATGTGCATGTGTGCACGCACACAGATGTACGCACTCAAGCACACACTCACACGCATACCTTCATGCACACACACACAGACACGCACAGGATTGACTACAAACTGCGTCTTTGAAAACGGCCTTGAGAATATTCCGGAGGGATCAGAGCGGAGGATTGACCTATGACCTGATCCCGACCTCGCTCTGTGCTCAGGAGCTGAGAGAGAGATTCAGATTAAATCAGACTTGCCTTGATGTACTGTACTTCCCCAACCACGTCTGCGCTAAAGCCCAACTCAGGCAGATGGACAAACGGGGGATGGACTGTCTCTTTCATTTCGGAATTACGGCTCCCCATCATGTCCAGGGTTCAAAAAAAAAACCCAGAGTAATTTTTTCTGGGAGGCGTCTCCCACAAGACCAACCGAGGGTGAAAACTGTAGCTCACGTGCCCCAAAATAAAAAAAAAACTCATTTTCAAACAGAATTTCTGCACAGTTATCAATCTGGACATTTCTGCCCTCTTTGATTAAGAATCGCATAATTGCCGCAGATTTGATACGAGCACATTCGAAGTTTGAAGTCGGGGCCAATTACTTTTATTAATGCTGATTAGAGGATTTGTTAAAGAGGAGATAATGTTTGAGAGTTTGTCTTTGAAGATGTAAGTGGATACTTGAGAAATTAAAAATGAATTGATGTAAGTCTTTCGGGGGAAAAAAACACAGCGTGGCCACGCGCCCCGCAAGTTCAGCCCACAGTTGAGCCAGGCCCCCCCCAAACAGACCCCCAAATGAACATTAAAGAACCAGAGGGTCCGGGGAATGAGCAGCCAGATTTACTAAGACTTGTACCACATGCAGAAACTTTTCATTGCTTAAACGTTAATAACATAGCCAATGATTGGTGCAAAACAAAATAGCCAATCACTGCCCATGTTACTGGTTCTGCCTGTGATAGATGCCCATTTTAGTGCAAAATTAGAGTTGGTCGATCCCTCACTTTGTAAGACATGATTACTCTTAAGCTGTTCACAGTTACTTAGCTTGATTAGCAATAATTAATTCACTCAGTAACTACTAACACTGTGAAGAATTATTGGCCTTTTTTCAGATGGAAGTACTAGATTCTGAGCGTCGAATGCTCAGTGAACAGCACAGTCTTGAGTAGGCCTACATTTGTCAGCTAAGCTTACAGTACGTGAAGCCATTTTGCATGAACATCCAAACCCATTTACAATATGTTGTGTTAAACACTGCTTCTACATATTTTACGACATTTTGTCCACTTTAACTATACATTTTTAACACTTAAAACCAAATAAACTGCCATCTTAAAATAACTCACATTTTCTTCATAAATCTTTCATTAAAGATTAATTTTTGAGAAAATTTTCGTAGAATAAATTATTCAGATTATATGCTGGTTTTGTAAATAGATTGTTAATCAGGCAAGGTACTTGGGAACGGAGCGAGAGTAATCCTGAGTTAAAAGGTGAAGCACAGTTCACCCCGACCATAAGAGTGAGAAGCTGCTGTGACTCACCAGAGTGCCGAGGCCTCCGTGCACGCGCTCAGTGGGACAGCTCCGCCCCCTGATACTGGAGCTGCCACTTTGCATCACATCCTGCGAGAACCACAGGGAGGAGCCAACGAGCTCCTCTAAATCGAGTGTGTTTTCTCAGACTCACTCCGAAGGAACGAGTTTGTGAAAAACGAAGTAAGAACAAAACAAATTTCAGTCCTTAACTAGAAACAAACGTTTGGCTGCAGGCATTTGGAGGTGCACCGCGTGGCTAACTTGACCACATTAAACCCAGATCTGCTCTCTGCCTACACTTGTACTGTTAGTTAGCAGCTCAGTCTTACCTGAAACAGGCCGGTGAGGATGCTGGTCCGCGCTTCAGTCCAGAGATATGACTCCTGATTCAACTAGCCAGCCAATCGCCTTCTGCTTTCAAAATGGCGATAAGTAAAGTCTGGTGTCTTAACGATGGGCTAAAACAGAGACCTACACTAACGCCGACCCTTCTCATACCAAACTGGACACCCCTGATCTAAAGCCTGGGGCATCTGCTCGCTGGTACAGATGTCCTTCAGTCTGCTAACCTCAGCCCCCGCTACTATCACCACTGTCTACATCAGTCAACCTGCTCGAGGGGTCCTGGTGCTTCCTAAACGATTCCAGCGTATTACCACCATTTAATTAATCAGATTTTTTTAATGCCTATTTTTGACTAGATTTCCCAAAGCAAGCCTGGCTTAATTGGTGTGTTATTTTCAAAATCATGCAAACTGCTTGTGCACGAAAAAAATAAGTGTTTATTAAGCGGTGCATCTAAATACCAGCCGCCGTCCAAAAACTCTGCCTTTTTAACCGTTTTGAAATGCAAGCGCAAAGTCATGTTGCTGAATTAATACATCTAATTATTCATTGTGCAATAGTAATTGTGGGAACTCTTAGCAAAAATATTCATAAAGGCCGGCGTGATTCCTACAATCCTAAAGTTTGTATCGTGGGGCCTCTTTGTCTTTTTCTGTCTTAGCCGTGCTGTAACGTGTCATAGGTGACACCAGCCATGATTCTACGTCTGACTAGCCCTTCACCGGATGAATCCTTAATTTACAGAAGCGCTCCTCGAGCGGCCTGACTCTTTAAAGAAGATCCTGCCCAGATTTCATATCACCCTGACAGGCACCAGTGACACAGCTGAGGTCCTGTCGACTGTGCTCTCCAGAGAGCGCTGATGCGCCTGTCCCACAATGCACTGCTGCCAAAAGCCATTACTCATTATGTCTGAAATCATGAATGTGCTGCAGACACCGCTGATTGGATATGATGAAACAATAACCAGCCAATCTCCTGCCCCTGACTAATAAAAAAAATGTTAATGACGAGGTATGCCAATCACAAATGAAAATTCCTGAGACCTACTCTAAAACTAAATTTTACAGGTTGTCCTAACAGGATACCAGATCTAGGGCTTGTAAATGGCATGCCTATCTACAAGCTAAAGGAATGAGATTTACAACTATTCTAACTAGTCCCTAAATTGCCCCAGGCAAACAAAATCCAAAAGGAATGTTTTGATTGGCACTGCAAACAATTTCAGAGGACATACATACTAAATTCAATCTGAAAGTGTGCACTTCACACTCCTACTCATTATTTAATGTAGTCTCCAATATGCTGTGTTAAACATGCTGTGTTAAACATGCCCAAATATTTATGGATCTGACGGTATGTGCAGTATAGCTGGCTTTATTTGGGTGTAAGGCAAAAACGGTACAATATACTTGTCACACTAAGTAGAATTGAATGAGATCTTCTTATGTAAGACATGCATGCAGTCAGTCCCCATTGCTCCCAATAATGAATTCAGCGAGGGACGCGATCGTTGCCCATCAAAAACATGAGCACTCGCAGAAGATAAATATTCACAGCGGCCCACAAGGTTATCCAGACGGAGGATGGAATAGCGACAAGCCTAATGAAGCAAAGAAGAATTTCGTTCCACGAAAGCGACAATACAGTAATGTGAATGGGGTTAAATCTTTAGCAGTGTTTAATGTGAAACTCGTCCTGAACAAAGATAGCCTTCAAACTCTGTTTATTTACAGCAGGACACAGCACTACCTCCCAGTTCATAGTCAAGACCAGGGATCATAAAATCATAGTCCTCCTGAGCCCTGAATGGCAAGATTTCCATTTTCCCTCATGTGCACAGAATCTGGCCAATCCGAAGCTCCACCTGCTCGGGTAATCACCTGGGAGATGAGTAAATCAGGCTGGATTTGGATTCGAGGGCCAAATTTGATGACTCCTGATCTAGATGCTAGCAGGTTAAATGGGCACCGCGATAGAATAGCGAACTGTACAGTATACACATTTGCGATGCCCATACACCTCGATACTACAGGGCTGTTAGCCAGGCCCATTAGCACCCGCGAGGAACGCGCCCCTGCTTCTCCAAAGCAGCACGTTAGCATGTGTGCACACCAGCTGCCGCCACAGATCCGACCCCTCTCGACCTACACCCTGTCGGGGAACATATTCTTTCTGTCTCACCTAATGAATTCATTTATTAATTGCACGGAGGGAAATTAAATCATGAAAAGTGCAACAGCTGTCCTGGAGCATGCAAGCTCGCCCGGCGTCAGAGCGCCTGGTGGGTCCTCGTTACAGTCGCGATTAAAACTCTGCTCCTCAAGGAAACGTGTGAGAATACACTGCCGTTTTGTTTGAATCTAATTTAACCCCTCGCCTGCCATGGACCCCAATCAAAATAACCTGCCTTAATCCCAACCAGGGATAATCAAATCAAGGTCCACAACCATAGCAAATGCTTAAACTTCCATTTCACCTTTACCTGAAAGACAGGAGTGAAGACAGGCTGGGTAATTAGTCGAGGTAATGGCTCAGTCTACCTTCTTGGAGGAAAGAACATCAGGGCTTAGTTTGATTTGAATTTGTGGACCAGATTTTAATGACCTCTGACCTCCACCTTCATTCTGACTTCCTCCACTTTGTTCCAGCATCCACACTTACAGACCGGATCTCTCCCCACCATCTCAGGTAGCAAAAGATGGCAGATTCATCCCTCGCGCTAGCTGTGGCCAAGTGGTAACCAGTATAATGTCCATTCAAATGTAATATCTAATCTAATATCCCATTGGATTTTATTTCAACCAAAAAGTGGCGTACCTAATTCCACAAATTAGCAGCTGTTGGAGACATCTAGCTGTTGACAGGAGAGTGCTTTCTGAAGGCCGCTGTAAAAACTTGCTGGATGGTATATATCCAGGAACAGGGATGGACAGGCCTACTCCAGCTGTTTCATGAGGTGTGCTTCGTTCGGGTTGGAGTGAAACTCCTTTGTCGACAGTAGTTCTCCTGATGCAGAGGTCGTGGAGTGACCGGTCCGCCACTGACTCTGTACCACAGCGCGTGGGCGGGCCTCTCGGCTCCATGTAGAGTACGTACCCATCAGCTGCTAATTCTGCCGGACCCGCCAAACCCTGTGTATGAGTGTGAGATAGCAGGTGGAATGAGGGAGCGAGAGAATGAATAAATGAGAGAATGAGCGAGTGTGTAAGTTGAGTGAGTGAGTGAGCGAGTGAGTAAATGAGTGATTGAGTCACCGAGTGAGTACTTGAGGGGGTTAAATGTTGTGAGTGAAGTTAGCGGGGATAAAATGAGGAATCGTTTATGGCCAGTGGCAGCCAGGCCACAGTCCTGCTTCCTGCCAGTTTTTCTGAATTCCTTTGCTTTCATAATGAAGTTGTTCACAGCTTTAGGATGCAGGGCAGTGCGAGCAGGTAACACCCCAGCCCCCTGCAGTTCTGCAGCCGAACGAATCCATCGCCCACAACTCCAGTGGGCACTAACTGCAGCCCAAGAGTATTCGGACATGACTCTCAGTAAAAATAGCCACGATTCCTATGGGTCACTGGATCCGGATGTTAATTCCCACAGATTGAAGCTGACAATCAAAGTAATTTTCACTGCTTTCAAACCCAATGCACAGGAGTGCAGAGCCAAAATTTAAAAAAAAAGAAAAACTTGTCAATTTTAAAATACTAATAGACAGTGCCAAAGCACTGTTTAATATCACTTCTCTGATATGTTATACCTGCAGCGGTGTCTTCAGTTACCGAGGAAATACATACAGTATTTAAACAAAACTAATACTGGGAGACCAAGTGTATATGGAACATAGGAGACGGTAAAATGTGAAACAGCCTTAAGGGTTCGATTCTGCTGGCAGTCTGAGAAATCTCAAGTGACACTTCTGTTTATCAAAGGCTCCGAGCGACGAGGCAAATAAAGAGACCCTTTATTACCCTTAACAGATAATACAGTCCGCAAAGTACAGATATTTTTTTTTTTCAAATTCGTCTGAAGGCCAGTGCGATTTACTTTTCTGATGTGAATAAAAATGCATAAGATGTTTAAACAGTGAAATGAAAGGCATTATCAAAGCCCAGCGAATGTGGACAGTCAGTATCGCCCGTTGAAGACAAAGACCTGCGAGAGAAACGTTTCTTTTTTTTCCACTAAGAGCATATAGCTGTATCTCAGCTAAAATTAACAGCCTAAATTATTTTTTATTTCACTTCCTCACTCTCTGAAAGCAAAATTTAGGGAGACTTGAAGACATTCGGTAAAATGATAGCACCGTCGTGGGGAAAAGACGCTTCGCTCCTGGAAGCGTTTCTTCACAGCCTGCCTGGGATGACTGTCCAGTCTCTTGGCAGAGTGAGAAGCAGCAGAGCAATCTTCCGGAAGCTTGCATTTCCGTGGGCTACGACATCACTTCCTTCCAGGGGTACATATTATGGGACAATAGACTCCTTTGAACAGGACGACCTAATCATTTAATCTAAGACTTGCAAACACAAGGGCAGTTTGTGATCGACAGACACAGGAAGCTTTTATATATTTCTACTGAATTACGTCTAAGTACAGACCAGGCAGCACTGTGCATTTTAAAACTAAAAAGAGTGTTTAAATGTGATGAAAAGGCTGTGTCAGCGCGTAGAATACAGCACTCTGCACGGGCAGCTAATTCAAACTCATCTCACCCCACAAACATGACACAGGGTGCTGTTCAGTCACATTACATTTAGATCTAAAGCGATCCCACAGCGAATACAGGACGTGTCCTGGCTGTATGTATCTCAGACATACAGAGCGAGCCTTGAAACGGGGGCTTGGAGACAATCTATAACACACAGACCCTGGGCCGGACATCGGCTGCTTTCTGTTCTGTTCCGGAACAAGTGACACAGATGACTCTGTCAGTTCTCATGACCCCTGTGGGGTTTACACACCTGAAAAACACAGGGCTGGTGACCCCAACATTTCTGCTACGTGCAAAAGCCTTCACCAGGTGAGCAGCTAATTCATTTTGCCTCAGAGACTGGAAAAGAATAATCTGAATCATTTTATTGCAAAATTTTCAGGTCTAATTCCATATTCAAGCTTTTACACTCTTCGACTTTTATATTCTTTGACTGTGCTCAGGCTGGACACACACACACACCCGGCGACTTAGAGACTGTTGTGAGAGCATCGGAGAATGTGTACAGCAGCTGCTGTGCTGCACCTTTAAATAATACGCGTGTTGTGTGTATTTAGAACGGCGGCTTAAGGAAACACGTGAACGGACCTGAATGACACGGTGTTAGTGAGCTGAGATAAATGTCCGCACAGGTGTTAATCAGGCAGCTGGCGTTGCGCATGAATTCTACAGAACATTTTTAAAAAACAACGGTAACGTTTAAATGATGTCTTCGGTTCTGTTTCTTCATCAAATGCAGGCTGACCAGCCGCAGATTTTTAAACATAAAATGCTGATGTTTTTCATGTGTAGCTTAAGCCATATGCAACACAGGCCTGAATTTCGGAATAGATTCTCCAGCACAGGGAATCTCCTGTATATCCCTGTAGCACAGCCCCGCCAATAATGCCATTTCTGTCCCCCCATCTCAAGCCTGCTGCTCCTGAAGTAATAATCAAGCCCAGACTATTGAACACAGGCTAAATGCACTTACTCCGTGTTCACTGTGTATTAAAACGTACTTCATTGAACTGGGGTAATTTGTCCACTGCATTCCTACTGTCTTATTTATTTAGGAGCGGTGGGTGGCCAATGTGCAGCACCTATGAAGCCAGAGGCTCCAGTTTGGAGAAATCCCTGGAGCGTTTGTACAACGAGCTTCTCTCTGCAGCTGGGTGAAATCACAGTATCAAAAAAAGATGGACAGAAAGCTTCAGTATGTAATGCAGATGATCACTGAGGGCAGGTAAATATTGACTGACGATCACCTGATCTCGGACACACACTGATCCATGCAGGGGAGAGTACACCTTCCGACTGAAGAGCCACCTGACGCACTCTCACAGTCTTCTTTTTATTCTGTTGTCTTCAGTAAAAATCATGAAAAATACCCCCCTGCCACACACACACACACACACACACACACACTTTAACCACAAGAATGTCTCACATTCAAAAGTGGGATTATATATTTCTGAGCACAGGCAGAAGACAATGGCTGTGTAAATATTTGGACAGCGATACCATTTAATGGGTTACAATTCATACAGTCCATACCGATGAAAACAGCCTGCAATTTAAGTGCGGATTGTCATCTCTAATTCATAGGAATTGACATCTATTTCAACTGAACCCCACATTCTGTTTATATGTTTACATGTATCTCCCCATCTCCTCTGCTCAAGGCTGTGCATAATCTTAACCCCATCTCAACACTTGAACTGTGCCCTTACAGTCTGAACATCATCCCTACATCAGCCTTATAGACGTCTTCTTCCTCCTGGAGAAAGCTTGACGGATGCTCAAATATCAGTCCAGGCAGTTCTTAATCTTGAGATTTTCATAAAGGAGCAACACTTGTGAAATAATTCCACTATTATGTTACAAAAAATATCGGCAGTGATAGGATAAAACAAATGTACAAATCCCACAATCCCACAATTGTCAAGCAGCGACAGATGCAGTTCCATGTCAGACAATGAGAGAAAGTGAACTTATGTAGTGAGCAGAACTTCTTCACTGTGAAGCGTAAATCCCCGTCGCGCAAGGATCACTCTCAGACAAACAGGGACCCCTTGTGCTCAATATTTTAATTAAGTCTTAATGTCTAATTCAATTATTCCAATCTTCTACATATCCTTAATTCTGTCATTAGTCACACGCTGGATTTTTTTTAAATACTAGAATGATGACTAGACTAAATAACTGCAGATGTATAGACATCATTCCAATACATACCACCTATGATCTGAAAATGAAAGCAGCTTTGAATTTTGTCTCTTGGCTTTTTTTAATGGTCACATGACACTGAGAAAACGCTGTAATTGGATAACATTAAATGGTACAAGGGCATCATTGCCAGAGCCATTGTGTCAGAATGAAGGCAATAGCAGGATTATTTTTACCTTGAATTTTCATGGATGCGCACTGTTTCTGTGATTTTACTTTATTACAGTCTGAACTGGAGTTATTTACAGCAGCGCAGGTTTAGAATCACTGCACTCGTCCACATCTCCGTGTCACAGGAAACGTTCATCTCTCCAGAGGGCAACATCTTTGTAGTCGCTGACATCACTGCTCTGAACAGGTTCTGAGCTATATCACACACACATTTTCCATATTATTTTTTCCAAAGTTTTAAATATACTTCTACAATACGTTGAATCACAGCAAGAATTTGATATGACTGAAGTGACGCCCACTTAAGGGAGCTGACGATAGGGGAGGTGAATTTTACAGTGATAATGTAGGAAGTACTACCTCTGGGAAATAAAATAGCCCAATAGCCATTAGGATAATCTCAAGCGCAATCCTGCTACTCGTTTAAAGGTCACTTTGAAACATTAATGAAAACATTCTAATCAAATATCCATGATAATAATTGTGATAGCAATACTAATGTTACACAAAATAAAGCTTATGCACCCTGGATTTCCCAAAACTGTAACTGAAAGAAAACCACCCAAGATGGCGACAGAACAGCAAAGTGCAAAGGTACTCGTCTCATACTCTCACTCCTGCAATCTTTAGCTGAGCTTATTGATGTGACTGAGTATCTTTCCCACGCCAAAATGAGTTCAAAGTATTTCTCAAAAAGCAACAAGACCAAGATGTCACCCCCAGAGTAGCCTAGCGTGTGAAGATCTAAGAGGTCCAGATTGGCAGTGAACTGAAGCCCACGAAACGCACTTGCACCGATGTAGATCATTAAATTGCAGGATCAACAGAGGCCCATAGGCTAATGCAGTCTTTTATCACAATGAGTCAACATACCCTGTACTGACAGCTACCAGCATATGACCTCATAAACAAATACTTTCACATGATCCGAGCGCCATTTAAGGGCCGAAACTGTCGGCACAGATTCCATTCTCTCCAGACAGGTATAAAAACTCTTAACCGTTGATCACCTCCAGTTGCTCAACTAGCATGGAGGTTGTCATGGAAACATTTCTGTGAAGTTCACAGGGATAAAAACAGCAACATTTCCACTTTAATTACCGTTGGGCTTAGCGTCGCAGGTTATTCACGCGTGGCGTCCGCGCATTAGAGACCGGATGACTGCATGGGGCGCTGATCTTTTATGTACGTTATGTGGGAAATGCTAGAGCACTACCTTCTGTGTTTCCAACTGTTTCTTTCGAAAACACTTAAACAGATGTCGCAGAAGAACAGGCAATCTATTAGCTGCCATATAAAATGTCCAGTGTCAACTCAAGTCTCTCAGGCTAGTGCAAATGGCCCCTACTGGACCCCTGATGTTTGTACTCTTTTTGAGCCGAATTAGCGCTGAATAATTTAATGAATTACTAATATACTCCATAAGTGTTGAATTAACTCTGAATATTTTACCACGAATGCCTTGTAAAAGTGGAAGAGTTCAAGACAGTTCATGCAAACCAAAACAATAATGGAGGTGCAGAGTCAAAAAAGATCAACGTAATCCGAAAAGAGTTGGACCTGCGCACTCTTGTGCGACAAAAGACTTCAGGATTTTATCTCGTGTTAATGTTTTGGCAGGCAATTCCTTGATGACAGAATGTTGTAATGAGAGCATTGTCTGCCAAAATGATAACATCTTCGCTGGAATAAATCCTTGAGTCATTCTGAGCACAAAATTGTTTGAGCCTCACTTTTTTCAGCAAACTTCAGATCTTCCCAATAAACCAATTTTAATTTGACTCAATTATTCCACCAAAATGTTTGGGATGGGTAATCCTCAAAATAAATCTGAACCTCAGTGGAAGAGACAGGAGATGCTATTGGCATTGCAGTTCAGCAGCAATTAATTCAATTTCACTGGGGAAAGAACCGACTGCAGTCAATCACATTAATGAAACAGTCACACGACTCAGTTCCAGCACAACCTATTCAGAAACTTCTGGAAATCCATTCAGGTAGTGGGTTTGAGTTTGTGTGACGCGAGGAAACCCTGCCCTCAATTCAACTGATTTTGTCCAATTAGTGCTTTTAATGAGAGTACACTTAGCATGTAAACGTGACATTATTCATTTATTACAGAGTGAGGCAGATGGCAGTCAACCAGTGCGACTCAGCTCTAAATTCTGACTCGTGACTAAGCGCCAAGTATCCAAAGGAGACAGGTGGGGATTGGTCTAAACCACTCCACTGCTCCGAGGCCTAACTCACCTGAGTGAGCACACTCACATTTTACCATCGAAAACCATTTTGTGTCTTCCATTGTAGAAATAAGGTAAAGGCACGTTTGACGTTGTTTCTCGTCTGCATCAAACTGAGCAATTAGAGCGAAGTTTGCTTTAACATGGTTAAACAGAGCTGAACTTTGAGTGGATCGTGTAGGACAATCTGCAAGGTTTGGAAATTGTAAATGTAAGACCTGTCTTGGATGCAGCTTAAAAAAGCCAGCGAACAGAGAGCAATTAATTTTAGGTGACTGCCCTCCAATAACTTCCACAACAGAGAGAATATGTTCAGGATTACACACTGCATTGGCTTAAATGGATAAATCTGCAATAATAAATGTGTTCTAGAACTTTTAGGAGCATTGATATTCTATAATATGATATGATAAGCAAGTGTTAATATTGTTGATAATGATGTAATTAAAATCACCATCATCGATAGCTTGTCATAAGCACTGCTGGTCACTTATTACCATGTAATATCATCACCAACATGGAATCTGGCACATTTAGGGACAAGATAAATATGTCTACACACAAAAATCCACTTATGGAGCATGAGGATGTGGTTTATGTTTGCCTAATGGATGCAGCTGCCATACCCATATGGTTCATTTTTGCACATTTGAGAAATATGCGTCACATGGCTAATTTATCAGAAAATCAAAGAGCAACATCACAATAATAACTATTCCATCACCATGGGAATTGAAATAAATAGCACATGATACTCGAGAAGTAATATTTACCATATCAGCTAAATATAATTCCAATGTACTGTGAATTAATCTGATCTGAGTAATGGATTGAAACAGAATCAACTGCAGTAATGGGCTTTCAATTTAATTTTGCCATTTAAGGACATAATGTTTTAGTAAAGAGTACGCATATTTTTATTATCAGTGCGTTTTTTATGTGTTATCTCATTTTCTCTCTCAAAAAAACATAGTGCAGTTGTACGTGCCTGCCTTCAATTCTGTCATACGACTGAATTTTACTTATTTTATTTAGAGGTAAGTGTAAACTCCTACGGACTTTGTTCACACTGTGTATCTAAAAGTACACAAAAAGGTTTAATTTGGGAAAATGTAGTGGAGATGCCGAAGGGGGGAAAAAATGTCAAAACGGGTGTAAAAAACCAAACCAAACAATTTACATATGTCATGCTGTTCGTGATGCCAGTTTACATTTTGTGACAAATGGTGTATAGACAAGCTTGAGTACTGCTTAATGGTCCTCTATAAAATGGAATGCACAATTAACCTGCAAAACTCCACTCATCAAACGTCAGACAAGAAAACTTACAGCGCGGGGAAATGTGTTATAATGTCATGCAGGTCTTATGTCAGTCATTGCACTTTGCGCAAGATACTGAAGGCTTCTTGACCGTATGAAGAAATAAGCTTTATCCGGGGTATTTGTTGATCTGACTGTTTGATAATACTGAATCATCTCCATTTTAAAGCAGTTTTTTAATTGATCGTTCTTGATTCATGTTAAAAATGGACTAGGAAATAACTTGAAACCACGAAACAAGAAAGATGTCCTTCAAAGGACAAACCTGTGCTGTGGATAAAGCACCCGGGTGTTGAACAGATGCTCGCTCCGCTGACTAACTCGCTCGAACAGGTGGAGTTTAAAAGATCGCTTTCATTCACCTGACAAAATCAAAAACAAAATCCAAAACAATACCCTCTGTCATCGCCAAATAAGCTTCACAGGTATTAAAACTAGGGAAAGTCAGGTCTTTCACAGCAGGCAATGTACAGTATTGACAATCAGAGGCGTGCAAACAATAAGTATCGTGCACACTTACCGAAACCGGCTTTCTTCCTTATTGAAAACAAGACTCCTGTGGTAGAGATAACTTATTGTGACTTTCAGCGGAAAAAAACATCTTCACACAGGAGAGTGGGAAAATCATAGAATATTAAATTAACAACACGAAGAAGAAGTAATAATTTGGATATTCCTCCGCTGGCGCTGCGCACCGGGGTGCAGGCGTTCTTGCACCGTTCTCCAGACACTTGCTGTCGACAGCTGAAAAAAGGAAACTCTCCGCACCTAAGCGGTTTATTCTCACAGAACTGACAGTTAGGTTATGTACCACGTTTTACTAATTAGGCTTCAAAATATATTCAACTTCAGTATTTGGGACTAGCTGATTAGAATACAGTCCCAGGGGACGCAGCCGCGAGAAATTGGACAATGTTGTTTTTTTGAGTAAAATGATCCAATGTGACGTCACGACCCGCAATGTAAATAAAAAGTTCTTTGGAAGTTTATTATTGATTTTTTTTTTTCCACCATGAAAAAATAATTGTTGAATTTCGTCATATAATTTGCGGCTCAGGTTGATACCTGAGGGGCACTGAAGGCCAGCTAAAATTGCTGTTATGCAGACTGGTTGGCACTGTGACACTTGGGAATCAACAAATAATCTGAGTAAAACCTCTATTGCAAAGAATAAACAGACCAGAGGTTGCAATGAAATAATTGACTAATCATGCAGCCTCAATCGATATTCAGGGCCAAAAACTTGAAACTATTGGAAGAGATTTCCTTTTAAATAACCTATAATTTCAATGTAGCCTATAGCCTATGCAATTGCTACCGCGGCGCATATACAAAAGTTCAAAACAATAAAGCGTTCCATCTTATTGTCTGATGGTAAAATCTGGTCGGATTCCTTCAAATACAGACATATCTCGTACGCTACCATCAGAAAGAGGAAGCGCGCAAGGGAAAGTGGGATAACGTACCATTTTATTCTGCATAAGTGCGCCATTTAATTTTGTCCTGTGCAAACTTCGTTAACATAACCTATGCGATAGACTCTAATGAAGAGTTAAATTTGATTTGAGGTCAAGACCAGGTACTGCAGGGTGGAGTCGTAATACGTAAAAGCAGCAGCGCGAAACCCTGGAGTCCATGACATTTTTGTCTTGCATTAGTTTGTATGAACAAGGCGTCCGAGTCCTTGTCCGTGAAATGTTTTTCAGCCTTGTATTGTGGTTTTCTTTCAGTACTCAACTTGGCTGATACGAAGGCCCCGGCCTGCATTAAACAGTTGCAAATCGCTTGAAAAACACGTACGTAGATGGTCCATACGATCACCAGATTTCGTCATTCTGTGAGGAACCTTTTCTCTTGCGCAAGCTGAGGTCTGCTCCTGATTGCCTTCAAATCAAAACATTTTGTTTGTTTTGCTTTACATTGTTGGTTTTGTTTTCGTTTATCTTTCTTGAGGAGATGTGCTTCTCTTTACCCTATGTGTTGGCCTTTGTTGGGGTGAATTCCGTTAAGTTTCATTGCAGGAAAACATGATTGATTGAAAAACACTTCTTATGATTTCTTCATTTTTCAGTTCTTGAGACTTATTTAAAAAATAATGAGCTGAATGAACTTGAAGCGGAACTCAGCAAATATGTTAAACTATACAAAATCGGCCTATTTCTTTTTTTTTTTTAAATGCAAGAGAGTAAATGGGCTACCGCATAAAAGTCTTAATACGTTCACTAATACGGCCTATAGAGTCTGGACATTTGTGAACACATTAATTATGTAGGCCTATTTATTTCTCTGTAATAACCGGGTACCTTTCAATCGAAGTTTCAGACGTTGTTAAGAAGCTTATATAGACTGGGTGATGCCCCAAAATAAAATAATATGCATTTCCAACTTCGGCGTGCAGTGGCGAGAGGGTGAGCACCTTTCTAAATTTTTGAGCAAATAACGCGGGGGAAAGCGGCTGGTTTTGAGTAAAAAGAATGTATAGAATAAAGGCGCAACACCGCCATCTCGTGGTCTTTTTTAATCAGTTTTTTGCAGATTGCTCGTTCGTCCCTTTCAGCACATCTTTAGCTCGAGCAATACAATTCAATTCAATTTTATTTGTACAGCGCTTTTCACATAAGAGCTGTCTCAAAGATGGGCTACAGAGTACAGAAGGGCCATGTCCGGCCTAATCCCCAAAATAGCCAACGAGGTTTAAAAAAAAAAAAAAAAAAAGTGTAAAGCTGATCAGCAGTTTGTTCCTGCAGTCCCGAGTGGCTGCGCAAGGAAGCAGTGCTTTTCCGTGTCTTTATATTCAGTGGGTGAACTGGGGCATTTTAAGGGCACAAGAGGACTGCAAACTGCATGGGATTTGAAACAGGAGTGTGGAAATGTGGGAGTGTACATTTATCAGCAGTAGATGGCGCTAAATGATCACATTTATGCAGGTGGACTTACACATCTCTGAGTTAAATTATGCCGAGAAGCGTAAAACCCGCGTTATGTTCGCCCCATCGTTAAATAGCATCTATTGACGTCATTTTTCAGCTCTCATCAAATGCTGTGCTTCGCTCGTATATAAATGGTCATTGTCACTTTTATTCAGGAAGATTTTCATAGTTCTGAATTTGTTTATTTATTCATTTATCATCCCCCGCCACTAAGTGCGACGGGGGATATTGGATTGAGGACCGTCCGTCCGTCCGGGCCACAATGGGGACAAGATTTCTCTGAAACTATTATACTTAGATGCGTGAAAGTATGTATGCTTAATAAGCTACCCATGATCTACGTTGAGTTCGAAAATGGTGTTGAAGTATATATATATATATATATATATATATATATTAATTTATTTATTTATTTATTTATTTATTTTACGAGTTATGGCCCTTGATCGTCGCGGGGATAGTGATGACACTGTAGTCTTGTTTAGTTATTTATATATTTCAATAACTATGGAGGAAATTATGACCAGATCCGTCCAATGCAAATTACAGTCTCCTTATCAGTAAATAGCTTCTGTTTTCATTTTCTTTTTAGTTCAGATTAAATGCTATAATTTAGCCCACACATGAATAAACTTTAAAACTGCTGAACTTTGAACTTCTACTGAACTGTGTAGGCAACAGAGTTTGCAGAATACTAAGCTCTCCTTTAAAGTAACTTAAACTGTGTTTCTGATTGATAGTTACCGGACGGATAATTGTGTTAAGTGTCTGAATGTGGGCACAATAAGCGTTCTTTTCAACGGGAGTGAACACATTTTCTTCTGTGAAAGTTTTTTTTCTGTTTTGGTTATATAAAGGTTCATATATGAAAATGTGAAATATTTATACATAAGCATGTAGGTCTTTCATAAAAATACTGCCTCAGAATGGCAGTTTTGACATCTCAGTCTCAACTGCATGTTTGCTACTGCTACATACATAAAAATGACTCATATTTAGACTTTAGTTTGTAAAAAGAAGTGCATCTAATTTGCATGTGATTATACGCAGGTTAAAATAATAATATAAACTGTTTTCCATGACTCTGCGTTCAGAGTACACGTAAACCTGAATCGAGAGTCAGTGAGAGAGACGAGCTTGGGAGCTATTTTTAGTCCCCAGTCCCCACAATGTCAAGTGTAATAGGATTCGGGCGGTGAGGTCACGGCGGGTTGGGTTTCAGTCGCGCAGAGCGGGGTGATTTTTCGCGGCGCGGCGGCAGACAGCCCGATGGAGCTCGCGGGACAGGAGCTGTGCGCGGGGGCCTGGGAGGAGGGAGACGAGTGCGGGGGCCTCCAGTCCTCCAGTGACTCGGACTCGGAGATCCCGCCGAACTACAAGGGCCGGAGAGTGTCCTTCGCCGATGCCTTCGGCCTCAACCTGGTGTCGGTCAAGGAGTTCAGCTGCAGGGTGGCTTCCGCAGTCCCATCGGACGAGGCGCCGGACCCGAATGGGCCGGAGCCCGAGGAGTACTTCCTGTGCTCCCAGTTTACGGTGCCGGCTTCGGCCTCCGAGCTGCTGGAGAAACTGGAGGCTCAGAAGTGCGAGCTGGAGAGTGTGGAACTGCTGCACGGGACAACGACGCTGCGCGGCATAATCCGCGTGCTCAACCTCTGCTACGAGAAAGCGGTGTGCGTGCACACAACTCTGGACGGCTGGGCATCTCACTTCGACCTGCCGGCGCATTTCGTGCCAGGCTCCAGCGATGGCCGCACCGACCGATTCGCCTTCAGTCTGGAGCTGGCGCCCCCGTTCCCTCCGGACGGGGCGCGGGTCGAGTTCTGTCTCAGGTACGAGACGCCGCTCGGCACCTTCTGGGCCAACAACAGCGGGGTAAACTACGTGCTGCTGTGCCAGCAGCGAGGCGGCCGAGAGGGGAAGGGGAGACAGTGCGAAGACGCCAACCTCGGGAATAAGAAGAGCTGCCTGAAGCAGAACAGGTTAGCCCACCTGACGCATCCCGGCCAATAGAGTGCGAGGCTAGTGGATGGTCCAGGCAGAGTTCTCCACACCCCAAACTAGATATAGCTGGTCTATGGCTGGTTAAAGCTGGGTTTTTGCTAAACAAAGGTGGTCAAAGCTGGTTAACTTGGTAGATTAAGCTGGTTAAAGGTCAGTTCAAGTCAGCCTGCCCCTTTGCGCAGATATAGACGCCGGCATCCGTAAATTCTGAAATTTAATTCCTAAATAATTCTGTAATTGAATTTCCAAATGTCTTGCTTCACTAGAATAATTTTCCACAGTCTCTGTGACACAAATACTGAGTTATAAAGCCTAAATAGGCTCATGCAAAACCGGAAAAAAATGGCATTATTTGTATTCTGCACAAAGGGGTTAAAGAGTGGTTGACCTGCTCGAATTATTGAAAACACAGCCTACTTCAGTTTGGCTAGCTTTGGCTGGCTGAAGCTTTAGGCTAATTTCACCAGGGATATCAACAAATATCAACCAAGATATGTTCTCATGCACAGCAAATTATAGTCGTAGAATAAACTCTCATGAAGTCTTTATAAACCCAATTTGATTGGACAGTTTTATGTGACACTATCAGATAGATTCTAGCCCAGAAGAGCAGAGAAACAATCTCTAGGAGTTGATCTTTTAAGTCCTGAATGCAAATTAGAGTATCGCCTTAAATTAAACTCCAGAAATGTTAACCTCTAACCCTTTTGTATCATCATATTTTTGAATCCCAGAAATTCGCTGTGTGTTATTGACCTCTTACAACCATTAGTTGAAGATGCCAGATTGATTTTGCGTGTCAGAATGAATAATCACCCATGCTTAGTATCATGAACAATATCACTGATATTTTTACCAGCTTGTCATTATTGTTGTCTGTCCTGAATAATGTTTATCGTAAATGGGTAATGTCCAAACTGTCCACCATAGCAAACTCAGCAGATCACATGGTTGACACATGCAGAGCATGATTCACACAAAGAGGTATGTCCAAGGTCCAAGAGAGTCAACGTAATACGAGATCAGCAGTTTGTTTGGCAGTGCGGACAGTCATAAGAAACGTTCTTCATACTTTGACTGGTTTGGGGGGTCAACTCTTAAGCTTACAGGCATCGACGGTTGACCCCTCAGAGTAAATAAATATACATAAAGAATATAGGTCAGGTCAGGTCAGGTCTTGGTGGACAGTGAACAAAACAGACATGGTATGAATTTAAAGACAAAACAGCACATAAAACCAATTCATTAGAGAGGAAACCAGCCAATCATGTCACTGGATCTTCTCAGAAGACAACCACATTCAATGTTGCAGTGCTGGTAATTGGAGTTTGTGGTTCTGGGTGTATATGTGTTTCAAATTGGTCTTTCTTTTACCTCTAGTTCTAAAAATTCAGGAAGCATGGAGTTTATTGAACACCCCATAATGTAAATGACCGTCTTCTTCCAAGACGACAGGCTTGTATTATTTAAAATGAGAAAATACTCTTTTTAACTTAGATTTTGTAAAGCTCCATGATGAAAACAGGATATTAAAATGGCTATAGCTGTGCATTTCATGATCCCTGGTCAACTTGTAAATTGCAATTTTGCGAAGCAGATCAGGCTGGCAGGTTTGTGCTGCTAATTTCTGCGTTCATTGGTTGACTGAGATTCAAACTCAACAACAGACAGGTCCAGCCTGCTGACAAAGCGAGCACCTGGTATCAAACCAATGGGCCACAGTTAGAAGTACCTTAAAGCCGCTTTCACACTGGACGCGAAACAAATTTTTCGCACGACAGATTACATTCAAAGTCACTGCAAAGACGCGTGCGAAAAATTCGTTTCGCGTCCGGTGTGAACGCAGCTTAAGAGTGTGAAATTACAACTGAATCACTTTTATAATGGAACTGAGTTGCAATTACTGCGGCATAACTGTGACACTTTTGCTTTTCATTTGCAGTAAAGAAAAGCCCACAGAGACAAACGCGCCTGTGTTTTTTACAGAAATCGTAGGTACGTGGTCTTTTGAAATATGCCTGGGGTGTGCGAAGAGACGGAACTGTTCAAACGCTTAAACGAGTTGACGAATGTTATCTTCCAGATGCACCACAGGAAGTGAACGTCCAACCGAAGTCAAAAAACCCAGAAGAAGATGGGTCTCAGGATGAGAGCAGTGAAACATCTCTGGTGAGATCTACTTCAGCTCTAAAATGGCACCCCTCAGGTAGCATGTACATAACTGAGACAGGCATGCAGCATTTGGACATAGCTGTTTGGGAGTAAAGATTTAATTTCTTTAGTACTTTGTTAAAAATATGTATATCTTAATGAAAATGAAAAGGGATAAAAGTGGATGACAGCCAGGCTTGGTTGTTCTATGCATATTCTATGTACAGATCAGTTTAGCAGGACATACTGTGTCCTAGCTCTCAGAGGTAGGTCACATATCAGTGCCTTATTAATCTCCATTTTGAATCCAATGCACTATACACACCATACAAATTAGAGAATCCGACTTGTCAGAAGTGCTAGTGTGTGTTCCAGTCATTGGCACAGGCCAGCACTGACAGATCTCAAGGACGCTCGCCGGACCCTATTTATTGGATTTTTTCTCGATATTCTGTCACTAAGTATTTTCATAACCAAAGTCGGTGTTTCTAATTTCTTAAAAAAAGCTCACGTCTTTGACTGGCCCAGTTTACCCAGTCTGACCTTAAACTGATCCTGTACCATGGAGACCATTCACTGCTTATAAATAATCTCCTGGCCAAATGAAGTGAACGTTCTCACATTACAAACCTGAGCAACTACAGAGAATTCATGTTGTTGTTATGGGTGGATTTTGTTCCACCACAACAATCAGTGGCTTGTGAAGTCCTGACTGTTCACTGGGTGTCAGGTTGCAGACAGAATGGGATCTTGGAGGAATACAATGTGCTTTAGATTCAGTCTTTTCTTTTTCAAAACAGGCGAAGACCTCGGCGGTCATGTGCGAATGAGTAGAGGTCACGGGCCAACAGATTTCTCTGTTCGAGTACCGTATGACCAGTTGTGTCTCCATTGCAGACGTCATGTCTAATCCCGGCGGGGCAGTAAAATGGCATGTGAGAATGCGTGGTATTCTCATTTAGCCCCTTGCGGAGTGGCGGTATGGCAAATTTTTTTCATAATTCCAAACCAGTGCTATAGAACTGTTATATCTACATTGCAACGTTTGGTGAGGAACGTTCCAATCACGTTTGCATATTTGCATTCTCATCACATATCTTACATCAGTAAAGGTTATACAGCACCACCTGGAAACCGTTTACAGAAGGCGACGTCAGAATGAATGGGAGATAATGAGGCGGAGAGGTGTTTACGGGCGATGAGGAAGATTACCGTGATGAGATAAGACGGTAGCTTGGCAGGCAGCCATGATGACAAAAAGCCCTTTTGATTGGAAACAGTCCGCGACTCAGCAGGTTTTACTTGATGTGAGAAAGTGCAACTGGCCTCCTGTAAAGACACGAGCCAAACAGATTATTACAGGCAGATTAAAAGGCTGACAGCTGATTACCTTCTTTCTTCAGATCACTGCAAGACCAATCACTCCTTCATAAATTACACAGAAATAGAGATTAACAAAAAATAGCCATTGAAAGAGGATCGTTAAATGTTTTATTCCTGCCTGTCGTAATATATTAGACTAGTCTCTTCATTTTGTTCTAATTAAAATAAAAGCCTCAGTATTTAAAGTAAGTGCAATAAGTGCTCCATAAAAGCAGCACTCACGCTCTTTTTACCACCACCTGGAGCTGCAATCAGTGGATTCCGAAAGAAATAGAGTTTGTGCAACTAACCAGCAGAATTTCACCCCCGCGCAACATTTTCCTTACAACAGCCAGTCTGTTAATTAAAAGGTAATTGAGATGGGACTGAATCTTTGATTATAGATGCCATGGCATTATGGGGCAGGTAGAAGGGTGTGGGCGAGCGCCACTTGTTGCGGAAAACGACAAAACTTTTCAAAACTGGTATATATGTTGATAAAAAAGAGCAGACATGAAAGCTGGGTAGAGATGTGGACGGACTTCGAATAGGTCCGTACTCATTTTCTACTGTTCTAATTAAACATTGTACCGAGAGCGATTCTGCAAGTTTAATGCGTTTTTTCATGACTGATTCTTCTTCTTCTGCCTTTTCTTCTATATTGACAGGTGGAGACAGGGAGGCACCTCTCGAGGAAAACCAGGCAGCGACTGGCCCGCCTGGCTCAAATACGGGACCGCTTCCGGCGCGGCTCAACCGGACCGCAGCGTGACGATGTCTCCGCCGAAGACGGCAGGGACGTGGACGGACAGACAGACGAGGACTTGGACGAGAGGTGGATGCCCTCAGCGATGCCCCGCGTGATGTGGGACTGGAGCCAGAGGAGCTTAATACGAATCCAGGCCGAGACCAGCCAGCAATCACCAGAGGCAGAGACAGAGGAGCTGTTTACGTTCGCAGGGACGACTCTGGACAGCGGCGACGCAGACGAACTGACGGACACGGCGGCGGACGCGTCAGAGATCTCCACCCTTGATGGAGGCTATGTGGTTTGGGACTGGAGTAAAGGAAGCTGGACACATACACAGGCGGAGACCGACTGGCAGTTACCACAGGCGGAGATAAAGCTGCCCCTGACAGACGCGATAACGGGTTCGGACTACAGTGACACGGACGGACATAGCGACACGGAGATAGAACCAGAGATCTCCATGCCTGAGGAAGGCCGTGTAGTTTGGGATTGGAGCCAGAGAGGAAGGGCTCGTATAGTCGAAGAAAGTCCCATGCTGTCACACCAGGCGGAGACAGAGGGACAGGCGGAAGCAGAGGTATACGCAAGGCTCTCATCGTCAGGGATTTCTACACTTGAGGAAAGCAGTGTGATATGGGACTGGAGCTATAGAAACAAAGGTCACATGCCCAGCGACCCTCCCCAGCAGTCAACTCAGGCACAACCCGAAACCGAGGAGCCGTTTCGGTCCCTTCCACACACCATCGACTCAGAAACAGTTCCCGATGGCTCTCATGAGAGCAGCCAGAGCGTGAGGGACCCATCTACAGAGACTGGAAACTGGCTTGACGCTGACAAGTCCGAAAGTATAGAGGTTGGACTCGGAGATCTAGAGGGAGCAGTCGGGGGAGTTGGAATTTGGGATATGGAAACTCCTTGTGGTGCATTCTGGGATGCAGATGCCCCACAGACGGCTCCCTCGGAATCAGTAGCCACTCGATCAAAAATCTCTTCGGGGCGAGAAAGATGTGGGAGCCCCCAAGATAGAGACGAGGTCCCAACCACCTGGGAGAGAGATGTCACTGACTTCAGTGCGAGAGCACGGGACTATCTGGGTGGTGATTTCACCTACGAGAGAGGGGGAGATCAACGACTCAGAGGAGCCGGAGAGGAGACTTTTTGCGAAGGCCAGGATCGGGGCCTCTTGCGGTCCCATGGAGAAAGGGGTGGCAACGAGTTTAAATTTGAGACCTTCGTGGCTCCATTGTATCACCAAGTCTTTAGCGGCAGCAGGCCCAACAGCCAGGACATAAGCGAAGGGCAGTGGGCTGGTGACCAGACATCCGATGACTCGGATGATGAGGGTAAATTAAGCAGCACAGACAGCATTGGTCGTTTGACTGCCGTCGCTAAGTCTCAGCCTCTCTTTCCCGTTGGCACTTACCATGCCCCTGTTCACCAGCCTGGAGGCTTAGGCGAGATTTCAGAATCCGCCCCTCCCAATCTGCAGAGCCGACATGCACGTGCACCCAAACACGGACGTGGGAATTCCTCACCTGCCGGTCCTAGAAACCAGTGATCCAGCAGCAGGAATTATGACACATGGCAGATTTCATAGAGCGGCCGATGACAGAGCAGAGATCATTTCAGACAGCGGTGTGGCCAACACGACTGAATCTGGCAGACTGGATGAGGAACATAGAGAGCTTTTGTTCTCAGCTGAAGCTATAAAGGTCAGCCAAATTTCAGAGGAGGCCGAGACAAAGACTGGTGCAGAGGCTGTCCGAGCAACTGAAGCACCTTCAAACGTCAACACTAGGCAGGCACTTTCAGCACAAGATAGCAGTACAATTAGCCTCTTCCCTCTGTTAGCACATACTGAGACCAAGAACGACCAAGGTGAAATTCATGGAGATTGTATCACCTCTACACCGGGTTTAGGAGAAGTGAGGGGAAACACTGAGGTAGAGGAAAAGGTCTTTGGTGAAAAGAAAACAAGACAGGAAGGAGTGTCAAGAACAAATGAGGAATACTGTGGCAAAATTGGCAAACTGTTCATGGCGAGTGACAAAGGGGTCACTGACTTTTCTGATGGGCACGTGGAAGGAATGCGCATGGAGAAGGAGGTGAGTCCTAATGAAGACCATACGGCATCGGCAGTAAAGAAAGAAGAGATGAATGAATCAGAGGTGTCTGTGGAAACTGGAAATATTCAAGAGGAAAGTCTCATTACAAGTGAAGATCTGCACGAAGAGGTTTCAAGTGAACATGCTGAACATGCTAAAGAGATGTCAGTAGAACACAAAGATATCGATAACGATAAAATGTTAGCGGAAGATGAACAGCTGAATAAAAACATATCAGTTGGGGATAAAGGTCTTTATGGCACCAATACAAATGAAAATCTTGAATGTGAAACATCCATGGAAAGGTCTGAACTTGTTGATGTATCAGTGGTAGATAAAGATAGTGATAACAATGAGGCGTTAGAGGAAGCTGAAGAAATAGATGATGATGACTTGCTAATGGAAGATGAAGATATTGATAATGATGGAATGTTCATGGAAAATGAAGATAATGATAACCATGAGGTATTATTAGAAGATGAATGTATTGATAATCATCAGGTGCCGGCGGATCATGAAGATACTCATGATGATGAGATCTCAGTGGAGGACGAGGACGTTGATTTTGACAATGTTGATACTGAGGAGGTGTTTGTGGAAGATGATGATATTGATGATGATAAAGTATCAGTAGAAGATGAAGAAACTGATGATGATGGTGATTATGATGATGAGATGTTAAAGGAATATGAAGGCATCGATGATGATGAGGCTGATTATGACGATGCTGATGAGGAGTCAGTGGATGAAGAATCTGATAGATGCGTATCAGTAAGTGATGAGGAAATTGAAGGGGACTCATTCGTGGAAAATGAAGAACTTCATGGTGGCAGTCTTAGGGAAAGTGAAGATTTCGATTTGAGGGATGAAGTGGGACTCATGAAAGATGTGTCAGAGGAGTGTGAAGATGTCGATTATGGTGAAGTGTCTGTGGAAGAAAAAACACATAAATACTCGTCGGTGGCTGGCAAAGAAGTTGACAGAGATATGTCAGTGGAAAAGAAACATCTCGATGGCAAACATCTAACTGGAAATGATAGTGTCATTGATAACAAGACGACAGCAGAAGGTAAATATCTTGGCAGTAAGGAGCTGGATAAAGATTATGATGAAGAAGCGCGATCATTGGAATATGGAGACAGTATCGATGAGTCAGTTGGAAAAGTCCCAGCCGGGATAGATGAGGTGAAATCAGAGATGTCAACAGGAAAGACCGCAGCTATTTATGATCAACAGGAAGTCTTTTTAACAGGATGGAAAGATGAGCACCATAGCGGAGGGATAGAAATACTAAAGGAAAGAGAAGATCTTGAAGAGGGAGTAGGGGTGGCCTGTCAAGGACAAGAATCTGAAACATTTGAGGATTCAAAAGCAGATACACCAGGGGCGGTAGATGTTTGTCTTCTCATGAACAGAGCAGAGCATGGTGGCAAGACAGAGAACGAGGGGAAAGAGGTGTGGGAAGCCTGTCGAGATGAAGGGCAGCAATCCTTGGATGTAGGCAGACATCCATGCGGGAAGAACCCTGATGGCGATGTAGAGGACGACAACGTCTCCACTGACTCACTGACAGATGACGAGATGGAGCTACACATGCGCAGCGTGAAACTCGCACACGCTCAACAGCTGGGCCGCGCATCACTCAGTAACAGCGGCTCCACGCCCATAAGCGGTGGAAAGAGGCCGTCGACAAGTCGATCGAGACTTCAGCTTACGACTCTGTCCTCCATAAGCGAGTCCCTGGACGAGGATGGCAATACCATGGAGGAGTCCAGTTGTGCCTCCACAGAAACTACTGGAAAACATGAAGCTGTCGCGCTGCCTCCAGTGGCGAGAGTGGAAACTGCATCCGAAGCGTACCCGTCCTCCTGGAAGGAGTCGTTCTGGTCAAGTCACCTTTGCAGAGGCTTCTTCTTCTCGATCCTTTGTGCGCTGTTCTTCATTACAGCTTACTATTACGATTTCCTGGCCTGCTTTGCACTTTACTTGTTCTCGGTCATTTGGCTGCTCTGCCATGGAGAAAAACAGCGCCTGCAAGAGGCCAACAGAGGAGAACTGGGTCTGGCGTCGAGGAGCGTTACTATTGGCCCCCCAACAGGTGAATGAATCTGACTGGCAAGAACATTTCTGATTCAGCTTTCGAACTTGTGTCCTACGCTGGTGGCCACAGTAACTTACTTTGTCTATCAGAGTAATAATGCACCTTATTTAAATTTACACCCGCATTCAACAGGGAATACCAAATGACCAAAAACCGAAGGATCAACGCAATCAATGTAAGAGAAGGGGAAAAATACATTTTTAAAAATCCTTGCGCGTAGGAGAAACTTCATTTGGTGAAACATTTTATCTAAAATGTGGAGATGAATTTCTGAGAAAGAAGCACATGAATTCTGCACTAATAGGCAAAGGAGGGTTGTTAACTTAAAAATATGAGGGTATGCTTACGTGATTGCTGTTTACTGAATTGCAGCGCGTGCTGGGTCTTCTGTAGTCGGCCTTCTTGAGTAGCCATTTGTTGTTTTAATTGTGCGGCCGTGTATTCATGGAGTTGTTATGTTGGTGACAATTAATGGCCAATGATTTTGTGGGCTGTGAGAAGGGCAATTGTCCCGAGAGGCATATTCGTGTCTTCAGTGATTACAGCCTTCCTGCCTGATCGACAAACTCTAACCTAAATTTGCACCATCCTGCAGCATATCGGCAGACTGAACAGCCACTTGCAGTCATGTCTGTTAGTATTTTGAAATTGACACCATATTAAATGGTTGCAATTAACAGAGTTAAATACCCTTGAATTGAAGCTGTTCATACTTGATAAATAGATCTATATGGAATGATCCCCATAAGATCGTTAAGCTCTGTAATTAGTATTTTTGTGCAAAAGCTTATTGATACAGCTGTGTTTGTCTTTTGAACGTTTTTTTTTTTCCATCCATAGGCATTACTCCTGTCACCAGTATTTATTTTGTTCTTGTGACTTTTCCACTGCTTACAGAAAAGTAAAACTATGTAAAATTTAGGCATTGATGACGGCCAGCAAAGTTTCTAAAGCTGAAGAGATGATGTCACTGTTCTGAATGTTGAATTTTTACTCTTACTGAAAAGGAAATAAGTTTCTCAGTGACAGAAATCATCATCCTGATGACAGATGATCCTGTCTGTAGTGTTTAATGGACCACTGAGTGAATGGATGTTGGGTGAATGAATAGTTTATTTTCTTACTAGTTCTGTATTTGTGCATGATTATCAAAATGTAATTGTCACCACTGCTGTATGGAATCATTGATTTTGCAATAATCCTGAGACATTGTTTGACAAGCTCTCCTCTGCTATAAATGACATGTTTTAAGAGTAATAAATGGTTCTGCTGTAAATGCTTATGAGAACTCCACTGCTGAAATCCTTGTCTTTTTTGGACTCGTGTAGTTTATCTTCCGTTCTCTGTCTGCAAAAACCAACTCGTATTTCAAAAAATACTGGATATGCTGATACTTGAATGTGCCCCCCAAAAAAGGGAAAAGAATGCCGAGGGTCACAATTATTAGGCCTGCAAGACTCTTAATTATATAAAAAAGACTTGAATATGTCAACTTAAAATAAAAAGCACAGATTTGCAGGCATTTCCATCTACTTTGGAGGGACTTAATATCTCTCAGTGTTATTGACCTTTAGCTGTTTGGCTTGCTGGGCAAGGCTTCCAGGGCGCAAGCGAGCCGGTATTTTAGGCAGTGGTGTTAGATTACCATCTCTGAGCTCCAAGCGGCGCTGGATAAGAGATTACACAGCAACAGCTGCGCAGCTCCGAGTTCAGCACCCGGCGTACGTGCGCATTAGCTGACGAAATGCTCGAATAGTTAGCATTCACATGTGGGCATTTGGAGATAAGTCGCGTCCGCTTGGCTTGCAGAATCACACCTGAATTCAAAACTTTGGAAATATAACCCGAATGTGCTGCAGTAAAACTAATGTAAAATGCATAATATTTCGTTGGCACAGTAGATAATGCGAATGCATATTGATAATGCTATTTGTGGAAATAGCCTGAAGATCTGCGAACACATAAATTAGTGTTTTGCTTTGTACAAGGCAGCTTCTGTTGTCCAGGGAGCTAATTAAAAACAGTCGCACTTCAGACACACTGGCATGTACTGACTCCAGACTATCGAAAGTATCTTTTCTACGCATTTTGGAAGGAAATAAGTGACACGCTCTTGTCAGAACTTTTTCAGAAATCGCAGTTTTCCATGCTTACAAGACACGAAACTGCACAACTGTTGACTTCTGAGCCAAATGGCTCTCCTTAATGCCTGTATACCCAGTGCATTCGATTGCGAAATTCGGCTCATTCCCTCAGTCAACCTCAAGACGGGCGAGTTATCGTCATCCGGGAAGGGTGTATCGTTTACAGAACATGTTAACAGAGAATTGCTTCAGAAGAGTAACACTGCGCAATCAATCAACCGTTTATCAATTAAAAAATAATAATAATTTACACATTTAAAGGAGTAGAAAGCCCTTTCTATGGCTTACATCCTTTCTTAGGCAGCTGACGGAAGCTTCGCTGACAGTGTCATTTACGCACCGTCCCTGGCTCAGGCGCGCCATGCAGACATGGGACAACTCGTCACCTGAATTTGAACCCGACACTCCTCAATCACTGGCCTCGTTACTGGGCAGGAGCCAATGCTTGCTAAGTATTTCACTGGACAGCACAGAGAGCTGCATCTTGTACACAAACGACAGTGAGAAGGACTGGCTTCTGCAAGACTAAAAATTACCCCGCAAAACAACGTCTTTCATGAAATAGGCTGTAATAGCTGTCTGAGACATCTTGCATTTCTGGGTGTGTCTCGTGGTGGACCTCCTCTTTTAATCTAGTTAATGAGCGACATTCATGAATAATACCAATTTGAAGCAAACATAAATGTTGGTGATGCAAGGTTATTCAAGTTTCCTGACTTGCAAATGCATGGGGTGGGCAAGTGTGTCACGTTATGCACAGTTTGCGGAAAGATGTGAACAGTTCTTAGAATCTGTATTTGTATGTATACCAGACATTAGGCCAACAATGTGAGCAGAATTTCACATTCACGGTAGTTATTCATTGTAGAGATTATGCATGTGTTCAAAATGTGATTTTTGAATTAATTGTCTTTTTTTTACCAGTTCAATTGGTTACAGTTTTCGGGAAAGCTGCTTCAATATTTGTACTTGGATTAAAACAGTAAAAACGAGGGTAGTGAAGCTGAGCTGGTCATGTGGGAGATATTTTGAGAAATGATTGACGCAAAGGCTTTGGCTGGAAACTTGTGTTTGTGACTGCGCTTGGTTGCTGTGAAGCAACTACAGCGCACTCACGTATGCTAACCACTTAGCAAAATACATCTCAAACATAGCATTCAAGCCATCAGTCTGTACTCCCGTGAGAGGTACAATTGAAGAGCTTAGTGCTAAAAGTCCTGAACTTAATTTTTCACTCACTGTGAGGTAAGGATGGAAAAATGTCTTTTCTAGTTACCCAAGTCAAGTTTCTCAATTGTCTTAAGATTAACATTTTGTGACTTAAGAACTTCTAGCACTGAGGTCTTCGACTGGAAGATAAAAAGGATCCGTTGTATTTTCAGACCTTAATTTTTCCACAGCAGACAATTTTGTGACAAAAGTAGTTTTAGCACCAGGGTCTCCAATTTTAGATTACAGGTGCTTTATGTGGGAAAAACAAAAACAGTGCAACCGTACTTCCTGTGAAATTAGGTGATCCAAAACATCTGAAGCGGCAATAAATAGACTGCAATTCGAGAGTACACCTGTGACTTAAAAGTGACAGGTTACAGGCACGCATTAGGAGTAGGGAACTGTGCTCCTGGAGCGCCATAGTCTGGCATTTTTCAGATGTCTCTCTGCCCTAATATACCTGATTCAATGATTCAAACGAATACCTCATTATCAAGAATTATCAAACATTTTAGGAGCTAAACTTGATAGAATTAGATGCGTTAAAACGTAGAAACGTCCAGAACATGCAGGGCTATGGCTCTCCTGAAACAGGGTTCCCTACCCCTGTTCAATTCCAAACTCCCACAATTCGATATTTCAACTTGAGAACACAAGATGGCGGTATAGGACAGGTGTCAGCTTCTAAGACGCCCATGACAGCGATGACCAGTGATCTGTAGGGGAGTTCTGTGGTGATCAGCCTTCTTGAGTTTGTCAGAGACATTGGACCGATTATTCTGAACAGATTCTCCCAGATAAGTACGTTGTTCGCATGGCCTGTCCCATTCAGTGCTTCTATTGCAATAGGCCAGCGCTGTGCCGTATTGATCAGTCGGTGTACTAGTTTCTTGAGGTGTCCATTTAGGGTGGGTCGTCCTCCTGCCCAGAGGTACGTTTCCCAAAAGCTTAGTAGCGACTTTGCCTTTCGGAAACGCACCAAAGGGCTTTTGACAGAGGCGTGAAAGGAGCTGTTGTCTCAAACCAATAAAATAGCAAATGATAGGTCAGAGTGTTTGTTTCACTTTGATCATGAGTAGTGTTGTTAGTTTTACGTTTGCTGAAGCTCTTAGTAAATGAAGCCCAAGTGTGTTGTGGTCGAACGGTCTGCCGGTTGAATGACCTCACATTACTTAGCCTCAATTTTCTCAATGACTGACTCCCGTGGAGGTTCGAAGTACTTGGATTTTAAAAATTAAATACATTATCGAAGACAAAAGCACATTGTTTAAAAAAAAGTAAAAACTGTAATTAAAATTGTAATTAAATTCCATTCCCCTTTGATGGACAGGCTGCTTTTGAGTGGGCAGCAGCTCTGTGATAGTGAGCTTTACTCAGATTGGCTGGTGAACTGACCCAAACTCTGAAGAACAAAGCTTATTGGCCTGCGCAATGCACACAGCAAGTTTGCAGGTGTTGCAGAACAGAGCCGGAGTTTCATCGCTCTCTGATCTGCAATGGAGACCACTGAGCGGGTTACCTGAACTCTGAGGAGGTATTTTCCATTATATGGACCATCCAGTGGCGTCTCTGGAAGTGATAATTGGTGGGGCCCGGACCATGCCTTTGCGCCAATGATTGTTCCTGGCTTGTACTCAGTTATTTTCCGTTATTAACACGTTTTCCAATTATGACAATAATCCTCTGGCAATCGAAGTTACGGTTTCTCTCTCCATGCAATCTATTGACGACTAAATAATAGGATAAATTCAGGTCAGAAAAATTACTTAGACCACTCAAAAATTGTTCAACGCTTTATGAAAGACAAACTGCTCTCAAACGTCTGCGCTACCTTTTCCGCACATCAAGTGATTTAACTGACGCTTCATGATCGTTTTGTTTAAATAAAATAAAAGACCATTTGAAACGTCTGTGTGAAATTCTGAATAACGCTGATTTAAATGCACGAAATTACGCGTCCAGATTAATGATTGTCGCCGTGCCGTACCGTACCGTACCGTGGCGTGTTCTCGGAGTGAATCTGTTGCTTCGTCCCTCAAGGTAGTTGCATGTCGCGATTGCAACTATTCAAGCAAATTCAACCAATCCACGCAAATTTCTCGCGGACAAAAAATAAATCGCCAAGACATTGCAACTTTCATTGCCACTTTTTGAAAAAATTACTGCAAGAAATCAATAAAACAATTCAAAAAAAAAAAAAAAAAAACCGGGGAAATCCTGGAAGGATTGTTTGTCAATTATGCGAATGACTGCCTGCAAGTCAGGGTTAGTAATTGTTTTAAAGGGGAGCTCTTGGCCCCACCAATCGTCAGTCCTAGAGACGCCCCTGGGGCCATTCCAAAAAATTTACGAGGTATTATGAAAACTGTGAAATTACTGTCGTGCAAATTAAATTGAGAACGCGGTGACAGTGATATATATATATATATATATATATAAAAAATAGCAAATTATGTGGCTATTATATGAATTATTTCAGCTCACGCCATTGTGTCATAATAATAATAATAATAATAATAGCTTTATTATTATTATTATTATTATTATTATTATTATGATGATTATTATTATTATTATATTGAAAGTTCTGATGGCGATTTATTAATCTCCATTGTAGGCCTATGTAAAAAAAATTCAATTCTGTCCACTACCCTGGCCCAGCGCTGAGAAACTACATTCGCGACGTTGGTGACACTGGAAGAGGGACTCCTCTTCAGAGCACCATGACAGATAGTCCGTCCACAAAAAGCGTTGTACTATAAACAACTCGTGCAGTGATTCTTGTTCCGATGCCCGTTCAATCTCCGCTATCACATATCGTCGCTCGTCAGAACTATTCGTTTCATCTGCTTCTGGCATTACTCGGCAGCCTACTGAGAAACTATAAGGTGAGCGATACAAGTACCTAATACACGGACCAAATATGCCAGAATAAAGGAAGAGCACTTTGTGATTTCTGCTCATTTCGATTTCTTTGGTTGGGGAGGAACAAAAAATATATTTTAAGCGTTATCGTAGCTTATTACTTATTATTTACTTTAGTTCGAGGGAGCAGTGATCGGACACATACTGTGTTTCATACTATACGATGATCGATTCTATGTGTGTTCTGAGCAGCTCGGCAACTACATGGAGGACCAGACAGTTGACGTAACCCTCCGAATGCTGCAAGCAGCACGGGAGACCGTGAGGGCGAGCCCTTTAGGAGTAATAAATACGCCAATGATCCGCTGGAGCCAGACTACTTTACCTCTGAGCACAACATGCGATATCCACATCAAAATGGAAAACCTGCAAAGGGCTGGTTTGTATTTACGTTTTCGTTGGGCGCTCGATCCAAAACGGAAACCATTAATGCGTAAAAACTTTACCGTGTTCTATTAATATTATTATTATTATTATTATGTACAGTCCAAGTTTTATTTGTTAGTTGTGTAAGGTCATCCTTTCCCTTTTTCAGTATATGACTGGGGTTTGGAAAGTAAGAGTGAACATCATGGAAGCGTACTGTGAAATTACGTTGTTATACGTCGATGATTGGCAGTGCAGACGCTAGTTTAGCATCCCATCCAGAGGACAGCCCTCCTCATATTCAGTTTCCTTATCAGTGACATAATATGCAGCCTTACAAAGGGCCTGTGCTTTCCCATCAGCCTGACCACTAACAAGAACTGTAGATTCAAAGTCTCGCATTGCCGAAATACATTATTTTTAAGCGAGTAGCGTACATTAATATAATATTTTAAGGATGGTCCAACTCTACCTGTTTTTTTCTTCGTCGGCAGGTTCTTTTAAGATAAGAGGAGTGGCCAATCAGTTTGCATGTAGACCTGCAGGAGGCCACTTTGTCACCATGTCTGCAGGGAATTATGGGAAGGCATTTGCGTACGCTACTAAACATTATGGATCTCGAGGAAAAGTAGTGATGCCTGAAACTGCACCTTTGTCACGGTCTGTTCTAATACAGGTAATGTGGGCTAATCACTTAAGTGATTACACTGAGGTAAAAGTACTCTTTCATAATATTATTTTTTTATCGATTACACAAGACTCATGAAAGGAACTACGCTCTCAAAAGAATATAGGTCAAAAGAATGTGTGTTTGTGTGCGTAGCATATATGTACACAAAACTCCATCGGCTGCTTTCTGTAGAACTTTGGGGTTGATGTCGAACGAGTCCCGACGTCCTCCCTGATGGAGGCGGTGAACCGGTGCGTTCAACAGAAGAACATGACGTTCCTGCACTCATATGACGACGTCGACCTCATCGCCGGGCACGCGAGGTACGAACACAGTGGGGGAGACGCGTCTTCTCTAATATACATGTCTCCATGGCAACATCAGCCCTGGGATGCGTTTCCCAAAATCAAAGATGATAACTTACAGAGTTGGGCCTATTGACTGCGAATGGACGAACTATGTAAGTTGCTGACTTGGTTAGCAACTACACATTTGGGAACACACCCGTGCTCAGCTCTGATGTAATATAACAGCTTAATAGTTACAACAGACCAGATGGCCCAATTTGTTCTGTAGTCGGCACTGAGTGCATAGTTTATCTTTAATCCTTAGAGCGCTATAGGCAACTGTAGTTGCCCAATGATGTAAGATTTCAAAATCAGATGCTGTTGGAAATCTATCATGAGGCAACTTGTTTAAAAGAGCTAAGTTGCCGCATGATAGATTTTCAACGGCTCAGGATAAGTACATTTTTAATCCTTGAAAATGTATTCAGTGCTTTAAGGATTAACAGCAGAAAGCACTTTGACTCTGTATCAGGCCTGGTTTTGGAAATCCCATGAGTTTAGGCTGGCACTACATGAGTAACCAGGCTCAGATCGCAGGTGGAACAAAAATGTACTTGACCAGAAGCCTGTCAAAAATATTCTGGTGAGTCTAAAAATGAGCTTCATTCGTGTCATTTCTAAGACATTTATAATTTCATCGTTCACATGCCAGGAACATGCTGAGAAGTGCTCAACTAGGGTGCAAGAAAATTGGGAATGAGTTCAAATGTCAATGGTAAAAACTATTTTTCAGAATGGACCTTTAAGTCTATTCTTTTTAAGTGTGTATTATTAAAGGGATAGTTCACTTTTTTTAAAGTGGGGTTGTATGAGCTACAAATTGTCACTACTTACATTAGATGAAGTAGAAAGCTCTCTGATCTCCTCCAGGTAGCCGCACCAGGGCATAGTGCTGGGTGGAAATTTCGGCGATACACTAAACAGAAACACAGAAACAACGTATTTTCGCGGCCTAAAAGAGGTCCTACCTGAAAATAATACACCATTTCAATTGTACGCTATATTTAAAAAAATTACAGCACTTTAGCTGCTCGGAAAAAAAACACAGTTGCTCTTGAACTAACCAACTGATGTATTCCTGCGCGAGGCGCATCGTAGTTCACTGCGCGCAGTAGCGATCGGCTGTCTGGGTCAGACTCTGAGCGGTTTGCGGCAGAGCCGGATTTGCAATGGCATAGAATCACGTCTCAAAAAAAAAAAAAATCCCGACAATAACCAGCACAGCAGATACACAGTATGTGGCTGCGTAGACCCTATGCGATGTCAACTTGTACTGCAATGTTACTTTAGACTTTTTCACAGGTGTTTCACTCTTTTACGTGATGCTTGGGTACAGCAGTGCTCTTCAGCGTGCACCGTTGAGATTTCCCTGAATGTAGCCAAACGAAATCCTCTTTGGAAAAATGTATACTGCAAACACGGAGTTCTTTTAGGGATACGGATGGCGTATCAATATCCGTGTTGAGGCAACTAGCCACAGCTACAAGTCCAATGTTCCGCAGAGGAATGCGGTGGAAGCTGTAAGTGCACCAGGATACAGCTTTGCTTTCACGTCCAAGAAAGCGACACACACGGACCATTTTCGAAATATTTGCACAAGTTAAACGGCCGTCCGACCTCGCAACCGCAGTTAAGCCGCTTGCACACTGGACGCGAAACGAGTTTTTCGCACACAGATTACATTCAAAGTCAATGCGAAGACGTGAATACACGCGTTTGTGCAGCTTTACTGTGACCCAAACAGCTGATCGCTACTGCGCGCAGTGAACTACGATGCGCATCGCGCAGGAATACGTCAGTTGGTTAGTTCAAGAGCAACTGTGTTTTTTTCCCGAGCAGCTAAAGTGCTGTAATTTTTTTAAATATAGCGTACAATTGAAATGTTGTATTATTTTCAGGTACACTCTCAGAAACAGGGGTACAGCAGGAGTCCATTTCTGTTCCCCAAGGTACATTCAGCACTTATGTACGCCCTAGGGCTAATTATAGGACCTCAAGGTACCTGTGTGAACCTTTTCTAGAGTCTAAAAGGTACTTTTACGTTCCAAAACAAATAAAAACCCACTTCTAAGGTACAACAGCAGTACCCTCAAAGGTACTGCTGTTGTACCTTAGAAGTGGGTTTTTATTTGTTTTGGAACGTAAAAGTACCTTTTAGACCCTAAAAAGGTTCACACAGGTACCTTGAGGTCCTATAATTAGCCCTAAAGGGTACATAAGTGCTGCATGTACCTTGGGGAACAGAAATGGACTCCTGCTGTACCCCTATTTCTGAGAGTGTAGGACCTCTTTTAGGCCGCGAAAATACGCTGTTTCTGTGTTTCCGTTCACAACAGTGTATCGCCTAAATTTCCACCCAGCACTATGACCTGGTGCGGCTACCTGGAGGAGATCAGAGAGCTTTCTACTGCATCTAATGTTAAGTAGTGGCAATTTGTAGCTCATACAAGCCCACTTAAAAAAAAATGAACTATCCCTTTAAGGTTTTACAGATCTTCAGTTCCAGGCCTACCAAATAAAATGGCCTAGCTGTAACAGAAGCTTGTCAGATGTCTACCTTCTTCAAATAACCAGCAACACACAATTGAAAACTCAATTGGTTTGTCCCTGGGTTTGTTACAGGCTGTGCGATTTATTTAAGTTTGGTTCTGGTGAAAATGTGATATCAACTTCCAAGTGTTGTGGTGCGAAGTTTTGCGGGAATGTGGCATGTTTTCGATTTTGTGTTGCTGGTTATTTGAAAAAGGCAGCCATCTGACAAGCTTTTGTTAGAGCTTGGCCGTTGTCTTTGGTAGGCCTGTGTTCAGGAATGGGGAGTTTGCCTTCTTTCTGCTTTCCCTGATTGCTGTGATTCACTGTGTTGGTAGCCTCGGCTTCGAGATCCTGGAGGCGGTGCCGAGCCCAGATGTAGTGGTCGTGTGCTGTGGGGGAGGGGGACTGCTGGCAGGTGTAGCTGCCGCTGTGAAACTCTCCGGCTGTGAGAACACGCGCATCTACGGGGTGGAGCCCACGGGGGGTGGGTACTGCTCTCCACGCACACCGAGGGCCAATCAGGTCGCAGATGTACAGTGAAAATGCTCTGCTAGGTCTGATGGATTAAAGCAATTTATGTGCGCTTAGTTACTGGGTATTGCAGCCAGTGAGAATACTATTATTATTATTATTATTATTATTATTATTATTATTATTGCAAATTTGTTCAGCACTTCTCCCTCGCTAAGTGCGCTGCACAAATGCAGTTCAAATGGGCGTAATGACGGAATCAGAATTCATATTTACTTTCGATAATGTGGTACTGTTGAACTCAGCGAGAACTCAGCGAAATCAAAATGTTCTGTACGGTCATGTTTGAATAGGTTAAGTGGGCAATTACAGGTTAATTATATTTGACGTTATAGTAGTTGATGTAATTGTCCAGGTGAATATGTAATTGCACTATAAATAATGCAAAGTGATTATGAGTATTTTAAGTTATTATTTGTAAAGTATTACGGTGCTGTTCTCCACAGGCTTTTGAACAGTTCTTATGTAATATGGAAGCTCTCCCTCTTTCTCTCTGATGTCTATCAAATGCTTGGTATCAAAGTTGCCAGCTGCCCCCTAAATTATTACTGCTTGTGGGTTTGCGGTGAGGCTGATTGCTGTGGCTTTCCCAGCATGCACCATGTTCCGGAGTTTCAGCGAGGGCAGGCCCGTGGAGATGGACGCCAAGAGCATCGCCTCAGGACTGGCCCCGCCCTCTGCAGGTAGGTCCCGCCCCCATTAACCCTTTGATCTGTGGGCTTGCAGATAATTCATCAGTGTATTATCTGAACATTCTAATAATGATGTCACAGAGGTAAAGTGACAGCGACGGGGTTTTAGAACATTGATTTAAAATTTTGAAAAAAATTCTGAAAAAAGGCCGCTATTGTCTTCTGAGGATCGGAGGTCTCGTACCTAGAGTGTTTATTTCGCCCTCGTCAGTCTCGAGTGTGTTTGATTGATGGGAATGGTTATGACTTATGATGAGATTTTTTTTGTGCACTTTTACGTTATCTTCCCTTTGGAAAATAATGAAATTACATCACAAACTGCAGTTTTGTTTCTTCTTGCTATGCTATAGCTCATGTTTTTTTTTTTTTTTTTTAAAGTCGATGGCGTGCGACAGCCTGTGTGTTGCGTGCTGGAGGTGTTTGCAACGGTCTTTGTGTCCCAGGTGCCCTGCCGTACGCACTGTGTCGGCGGTACGTGGAGGAGATAGTGCTGGTCAGCGACGAGGAAATCAGATCCGCCGTCTCCACGCTATACCGCTCTGGCCTCCTGGTGGAGCCCTCGGGAGCCGCGGCCTTCGCTGCCGTCGCAAACGACCGAATCCCCGACATCTCCGGGAAAACTGTGGTGGTCATCCTCAGCGGGGGCAACATCGGAAAGGACGAGCTGGCCAACTTTCCCGACTGAGTCTGCATCTCCAAAAACAAGCCCTCAAAATCGAAGTGGCAAAATGGCGTCCGGTAAATCTGGATCAGTTATTTACACACGGCGGTTTGTGACGTGCAGAACTTTTTGAAGACTCAAAGAGCACATTTTCTTCCAGCTACCGCCACTGAGGAAAATGTGAAAATCTCCTGCATCAACAGAGGTCTTCGAGCCAAATTGCACATTTCACCTGGGAGCAAATGAAGAGTTTGTTTCCAAAATGCTATATATCACTTTTTGCTCATTTTGAGTAAATCAGCTTTTTCTATGTTGGCGCCTATTGCATTTTATTCAAAAACACAAACTTTGACCATGAAAAAAATACACCTTATAGCATAAATTTCTAAAAATGGATTTTTGCACCATGTGTAAGAAGCACCGGGCTGTCGCTCTATGGTATTACCTCAGTATTTGTAATTTTGGCACCTATTGCATTTTGGAAACAAACTCTTCAAATGCAAAGAGTGCGATCCAAGAAATCACATTTCAGTGAACACTTGAATCCTTTCTCTAGTCAGTGAAACATTGAATTTCATCAGGTTTTATATTTGAAATGCAAGCAGCTCACGGATGAGGTGTCTTCTCCCTTGCGAGCAGCCCTCCAGAATGAAAGAATGATCGAATATATCAATGATTGATGAGTGGTCATTGCACTGGTGTGGCAGTTTTCTCACTGGGAGTCAATGAACCTTCCAGAACCTCGTTTCGACCAATGAAAACAACACAGGGTTTTCAAGTAATACATTTATTCAACCAACCAGTGCTCTTTTTAAGGAGTATTTCAAAAATCATGCTTTAAAAATAACAGACGTGCAGATTCAAAAGTCAACCTCTCTTACTCAGGAAAAAAATGATTAAAATATTTTAGTTGCCTTTCGTAAGAGAATATGAGGCAAAATGCGTATCTTGATGCAGAACATTGCCATCCGCTCTCAGGAGGCCAATACAGAGAGCTGTTATCGAACTCGCATTTTGGGGGGGGAGTGCTCGTGATATGCGATTCTTGATATGGATTTTTTTCATGCATGCGTGGCGATCCATTACCTTTACAGTTTAAAATGGCGCACCTGGCCCCTGTATTGTGACGCGCTCTTTCTGAGCTTGCTGTGGATCTGCACTGCGTAAAACCTGATAGCTTTTTATGCTAGTACTCGTCATCGGTTTGGTTCGCGATTTTTCTCAGTGCTGTCATCTGGATAACTCGGTCATTCTGCCTTGTGATCCAGGCCCAGGACAGTGCAGTCCTGAGCCTTTCAAAATAAAAGTCCCCCCCAGACGTAGAACACCCAGGAATAGTGCTTTTATTTAGTTCATTAAATCAGGTGATGCCAGTACGGGCCTGTGTCCTCCAATACCCCGAGAGCGCGTGTGAAGGAATTCAGGGCTAATATTCGGGGTCGCGCACCAGGGGAGCACTACGCGCGTGAGTTGAGAAGACTTTTCTGTCATGTCTGATGACAAATGGTTTCATTGGACAAAATGCTAAAGTAACATCTGCAGATAGGATGCTGGCCTGATAGTTGTCAAAAGTCTAGTTCTGAGGCAGGGGTTAAGAGAAGGCTCGGTGTTGCCAGAACAGCATTTTTTTTTCCTGTTAAAATGTATTAATATTTAACATCAGTATGAGCTGCGATAATTAGTTTATTGGTTGAATATTAACGGGAAATTTCGAGACACAAAAACTACATTCTGTAGAGAGCGCAATTCTGGGCGCAGGAAGTACTGAAGAAAGCAAAGCGTTCAAATGTCCAGGGTTCTATAAGCAGAGTGGCGCATTCTTCGACATGATGTGGCGGCCCTCAGTCAGCCTACTGTAGGACTGCATGCTGAGAGAGTATTTATTTTAATAAACACTGCTGCCTCTTTCTTCAACGTGAATGTATTTTCTGAACCGTGTTTTATGAAATGAAGTCACGGCCCAGAGCGTCAGTCGCAATCGCGGCATGCTCTTAGTTGCTCACCGTTTCAAGGTTAAGCCAACCGTGAGTTTTTCCCCCCTTTTTTTAATGCAGATTCGAAGGTGAAATGTCCGTTAGATAAACAACCTTGGAATAAAAAGAGAATGCCACGAAGCGCGAGCGCTCACCGTATCCCAGCAGGACTTGAGTAAATGACATGGAGAAATTGCCACTTTGCTCAACCGACCAACCTTGTGTCCATGAATAAAGCTCTGCTTGATGCGGTTGCGCTGGAGGCGATAAAACGCAGCTGCGTGTTGGCACGGGGGCAGAATTTACTATTCCGAGAGCGTTGTGTTGTGCCGTGGGACGTTTCATCCGAATAGAATCACAACGTTCACCTGTCTTCATTTCTGTCCTTACTTGCTCCCTCGTTATAATTGGCTTGAAAAGTAGAAAAATTACCTTGTAAATTTACAAACTAGATTTACAAATTGTACACAACTCTGGGCAAAGTCCAATCAATACCAGCACTGATAAAATCCATGCGGAGCCTCTCGAACAAATCATGTTTTTATGGATTAAGCGAGGTATTGCATGCCAACTCAAAACCCTATCCCAACTGAAATTTTCCGTATAAACTAATTACCTCGGGCCCTGTACTGACAACGCAATTTATTGCTGGGTATTTTTTTTTTTAATGTGAGAATTGAGAAGAGAGAAAAAGAGGGTCTGGATTCATCTTTAACTCCAAATGCAGGCAAGTGATTGGGCGCATGCCCAACCAGACAAACTGTACAGAAAAGTTCCTTGAAAAGGTACAAATTGTATGCCATTGATGCTGCACTGAACTTGTAACCATAAATCCATAATTCATTGTACCTTTCTTTGCTTGTAAAAGGTACTTGGGTACCAGAAGAGAGCATCATTGTCCTTGTATGACTTCACTTCATCAGAGAGAGCGAGAGTGAGAGAAATAGAGAGCTTTAAGCCGCTGCATACAGGCGGCCAGGATAAAGCCTCTTCAAGGACTTGTTTTGATGATTAGAGGGGGAAAATCTGAACTGTTTCAATGGCGCTTCGCTCCAACTGGAACGACGATCAACTTGATGTTTTTTTTTCTTTCCCGGCAAAGTCTGACTGGTCCATTCTCTTGAGGGGTGATCGAGGACGTTGGGGGGTGGGGGTGGTTTGGGCTGCTCGAGGCTCGTCCCCTCTCCCCCATTGCCCAGTGCAGGATTTCGTTGCTCCTCAAGATCTTTTTTAAAAAGTATATTACGTGCTAAACTCTGCGCGCTGCCGGCGGGAGTTTCGCGGTGGATTTAGATGTAATCTTCACGCACTCGTGCGCACCGGGAGACATGCGTGCCGAGGTCTGCTTTGTCCTCGGAATATTTCAGTGTTTTTCTGCGTCCCCCCGGGGGAGGTACCTAATTACCTTTTAGGGTTTTCAGCTGGAAAAAATATCTTTGGTTTTAAACCTGCACCAGTAGCAGCTGCTTGATGAAGATGTATATAAATAGCCTGCCTTTAGATTAGTCAGAAGGCCCCCCCGGGGTTTCAGATGTCATCATTCAAGCTTGCGTTAATGGGCCCATACTGCGGGAGAAGATGGAAGTGGTGCTCGGTGGAGCCGGTGCGAGGTGTCGGGTGGGGTGAGTCGCTGATCGATGGGGACATTCGGTTCATAGCTACAAAATGGACGCCACCTGGCACCCGCGGCTGACCACCTGGCTCTTGGCATTGTAACAGGCCTTAGTAACAGGAACTGGTTCAGGTCATCTGAGGATTGCTCAGAAATGTACTGTTCACTCACTTCTTTTTATGAGTTATGTGCTAAAACTTGTAATATGTTTTGACAAGGAGATGACAATGTGCAGAAGAGCACAGATCGTTTCCCACATCATGGGTGAATTACCCCAGAATAGACGGACAGCTGATCTAGAATTATTTATTCAGTTGTCTTTCAGTTCTCCTCTGGTGAGATTGACTGTCCCTGGCACTAGGCAGGTCTGTGAAATACTGTAGCTTCATCATGACCTTTTGACTCCAACTCTGTACTTTGACTCCCACTAACACATGACAGCTGACATGGATTTTAATTCAATATTTCATTTCAGTAAAACGGAAATTAAAGACTTGTAAAAATAGCCCTCACTGTGTATTGTACTCCCTGAACTTGTAATAACCAGCAGTGCAATCATTGGTTTCATTATTTGTTCATAAGCCATCGACAGTTAAACTTGGAGGATGTGCTGTGGGATGAGCTGATGAGATGGGGGAGCCTGCAAAGGAAGTGACATCATCTCTGCTCGACAGATTGCAGCCAGGAGACAATGCATTCTCCATATACAACCCCAATTCCGAAATAGTTGGGACAAAGTGTAAATTGTGAATAAAATCAAAAACGCAATGACTTTCAAATCACACCAGCCAGTATTTTATTCACTATAAAACAGAGATAACATAGCAAACGTTGAAACTGAGAAATTTTACAATTTTATCCACAAAATGAGCTCATTTCAAATTTGATGGCTGCTACAGGTCTCAAAAAAGTTGGGACAGGGGCCTGTTTACCATGGTGTAGCATCCCTACTTCTTTTTAACCCCGAGTTGAGGCGTCCGGGCATTGAGGAGAGAATTTTCTTGAGTTTAGCCATTGGAATTTGATCCCAGTCTTGTGTAATACAGGCTTCCAGCTGCTGGAGAGTTTTGGGTCTCCTTTGACGGACTTTTCGTTTAATTATGCGCCAAATGTTCTCAATCGGTGAAAGATCAGGACTGCAGGCAGGCCAGTTCAGCACACAGACTCTTCTACTATGAAGCCATGCTGTTGTAATAGCTGCAGTATGTGGTTTTGCATTGTCCTGCTGAAATACACAAGGCCTTCCCTGGAATAGATGTCGTCTGGAGGGGAGCATATGTTGCTCTAAAACCTTTATATACCTTTCAGCATTCATGGTGCTTTTTAAAACATGCAAGTGTCCCACACCATGTGTACTAATGCATCCCCATACCATCAGAGATGCTGGCTTTTGAACAGAACGCTGATAATAGGAGGGGTGGTCTTTCTCCTGTTTAGCCCAGAGGACACAACACCCATGATTTTCCAACAAGCATGTCAAATTTGGACTCGTCTGACCACAGGACACTTTGCCACTTTGCTAAAGTCCATTTTAAATGAGCCTTGGCCCACAGAACACGGCGGCGCTTCTGGATCATGCTCAACAATGGCCTCCTTTTCACATGATAGAGTTTTAGGTGGCATCTGTGGATGGCACGGCGGACTGTGTTTACAGACAGTGGTTTCTTGAAGTATTCCTGAGCCCATTTAGTAATGTCAATGACAGAATCATGCCGGTGAGTGATGCAGTGGCGTCTGAGGGCCCGAAGATCACGGGCGTCTAGTAAAGGTCTTCAGCCTTGTCCCTTACGCACAGAGATTTTTCCAGTTTCTCTGAATCTTTTAATGATGTTATGCACTGTCGATGATGAGACCTTCAAAGCCTTTGCAATTTAACATTGAGGAACATTTTTTTTTAAGTATTCCACAATTTTTTTTTACGCAAGGCTTCACAGGTTGGAGAGCCTCTGGCCATCTTTGACTTCTGAGAGACTCAGCCTCTCTAAGACATCCCTTTTAGAGCCAATCATGTTACACATCTGATGCCAGTTAACTTAATTACTTGCTAAATGTTCTTTCAGCTGATTCTCTTATATATTAATAGCTTTTTCAGCCCTTTTTTGCCTGTGTCCCAACTTTTTTGAGACCTGTTGCAGCCAGAAAATTTGAAATGAGCTAATTTTATGGATAAAAATGTAAAATGTCTCAGTTTCAACATTTGAAATGTTATCTATGTTCTACTGTAAATAACATATTGGCTCATGTGATCTGAAAGTCATTGCATTTTGATTTTATTCACAATTCACTCTTCGTCCCAACTATTTCGGAACTTCCTTCATTGGTTGAATTCCTTTAGTTTATTTGACACAGTCACTGTGCATTCCTGTGAATTCCTCTATCTGTAGACCTGAAGATAGTTATTTAGCTGGTGGAGGAAATCAGCGTGCAAAGAAGAAATCCATTCGAATTAGGAAAGTGGCCAGCCGTAACAGTGATTGATGTGACCTCGTGCGTTGCCTCAGATCCAGGACATCTCTCTTGGCAGGAAGCAGTGCTAACCACTGCGCCAGTGTGCCACCCTACACTGTGGCGAGTACAACATTGTGAATGAAATATGGCCGCACTGCTGTGTTTTATGATGCACATTGAATGCACGGTGTCCAGTGTCAGCATTGCACCCTGGGAATGTTCTCCCTTCTGGCCTTTTGAGCGAGTTAATGGGAGAGACCCCCAGTGCCTTATTGATTACAGAGTGTGAAAACTCCGGGATCCCGGCTGGTGAATGTACTCAGGTAGAAAGACTGCACAATGATTAATATTTAATGTGCAGATGAAGTAATTGAGGTCACCAGGCCAGCGGCAGCAGGGCAAGAATACTTGTCGGGCCAGAGGTTATTTAATGCTTTATTAAGCGGAGGCTGAGAATAGGGTCCTGCTCCTTCGCCTGTAGGTCTGTGGAGGAGCTCTGTCGTAAGAGCTAAGCTAACTGCAGAAATGGGACACAGGGAGTCAGGTAGAGCACAACCTTCACTTAAGCTGCCTCAAGCACCTTCAGTGATCCTCTATTGTACATGAAGAGCGGTGTTAACCAACTCTGCTCCCCGTGACATTTACGTGCACTTTCATGTAAATAGAAATTTAGAAGCCCAGAGCCTGTTAAATGGAAGCTCAAAGAGAGAGCCTGCTGTTGAAAAAGTTGTGATTCTGACAGTGAAGCCTACAGGATGGTAGATCCCTTGTATACAAGGTTTATTTCCCGCTGATATTTTACGTGTTGAGAAAATGTATATGTCACGTTTAATTTTTTATCAACCTAGCAAAAATGAAGCTCTTTCATTGATGTGATGGGAAAGAAGATAAAACTAGAAAAAGTGCACGTCAATCGATAGCGGAGTCTGTTATGTCTCTACTGTGATAATCACAATATCCCGTTGTGGTAATTTTCAGAGGTGAACATGCAATGATTCGCTAATACGTTTAGAAATTAATTCTAATTCAATCATGATTACTGTCAAACTGAAAATACAAATATGGAAAAGTAAGCAGAATGCAGCTGTTAAGCTACCATGTGAATGATAGGTCTGCCATAAAGGTCTATTTAGTCGTGAGAAAACAACAGATGGGTCGTTAATGAAAGTAAATTAAGGTTGAAATCAGAGTTACTGGTGCCAGTGGACTTTTTAATTTTTGGCAATAGCATGCTATTGAGGGTGAACCCTTTGCAATTAGGCTTGTCCTTAAGGTCTCCTCTTTCAGGCTTTAGCTCGCCCACTGCCAGGTGACCATTCGGTAAATTTTCTGATACATATAGCCGAAGGTATAGCCCGGCGCTACTGAAAATTAGCTAGCTGTTAGCGACGAGCTATGACTCCTTAGTGAGGCCTGATTTAAGACCAAATATGCCGTTAAGATTTGGGAGAATAGTTCCCTGAGAATGAGAACGGTAATGGAGCTCCCAGCAGCAGAGCAGCCTGAGCTATATAAGATGAAGTCTTGGTCACCATGGAAACAGCATCACTGCTGAGAGAGCGTATATAGCCCGTTACGTAGCCTTTGGATATAGAGCGCATATAGGTACGCTATACACGTGCACGCACGGTATATCCGGGAAGTAGCCGCCGTGGCAACATCGGGAGAAACAACATCATTGGCTCCCGGTCCTCGGAGGTTGGGCCTCTGTATCATCTGACGCGTGCGTCACGGGGATCATCTGACTTGTTCGAGAACAATACAGCATGGCTTCCAGCGAGAAGACCTCCGGCGTTTTCGCAATGTTGAGCATTCTCTTGCTTTCCTTGGTTCCTCCTGTCGCGGCGCTTGACGGCGGAGATGCTGTCGCGTTGCTGCTCGGGATGACTATCTCGGTTGTGGGGTTCTGCGCTCTCCTTGGATGGTACGCGCGAAGAACAAACAGTCAGCTCTGACTTGGGAACCTCGGCGCCTTGACGGATGGCAGCGGGCTCTGTAAAGCACGCTTCGGCGGGGCCTTCTTCACACTCCTCCGAGCTGTATTCTCAGCTGGAAATGACTTCAAGCCCATGCGAGGATTCCCCTAAAATTTTTTTGCGAATTAACTGCATTCGGAACGAAAAAGGGAGGCAAAACCTGACCAGGAAGAAACCGAAACAGGAAGACGTGGAGACGGCGCCGCTGATTCGACTAAAATGGAAGCGAGATGTCTGGGAGTTACATCCAGTTCTTTTTGCGATGAAGTAAACTAAAGACTGTAAACGAATGTTAGCAAAACATGATTCGACTTTGCAATTCTGTGGCTAAAGCGCGCTGTGTTGGTGTGCCTTGTCAAAATAGCCTTACGAACTTGGCTGCACACTTCCTGTTCAATCATTATTTTGTTTTGTTTTATTTTTTACTGTAACGTTACTGAGTCAAACTGGTCACCAATGTGGTTAATCGCTGGCTGAAGCCGAATTGTGCTTTTGTAATCAATGCTCCATCCCCTATTGTGAAGCTCAAATGTGGAATATTGACTGTTAATGGATGGATTTGGGTTGATTTCCCCCATACTTTGTGGAATTTAGAGAATTAATTCCTTTCTTTTCTTTCCATTGAGTTATAGTTCTTGATTTTGGTTTTTTGATGAGAACAACGATGTGAATATTGAAACCACGCTTTCGAGCGTATTGGGAACATAACACTGTTGCGTACTCTAATGATCCTGAATCTCAGTTCATTTGTGGATTTTTTTTTTTTTCTGATGCACATTGTAGCGTCACATGTGATATCTGCATTTCTTGTTCAGCAAAGAAAATATTTCAAGAAACAAAACTCAATTTACCATCAGTCATTGTGTCTTTACTGCTGGGTTTTCAGGTATGAAAGTTAAAATCTGTCTTCATTCTTATCAAGGCATTTCAAACCGTCAGAGATTTGACCCGTCATTCTGTGTTGCGATCGGGAGTATAACAGTGGTTTTAGGAACATAGCCCGACTTAATTTGAGTTGATGCACTCTCATGCAACTCCCGAAAGCCCCTCTTCAAGAAGCTTAACAACATTAGACTAATTTAATGCCGTATAAACTCAATTTGGTTGGACAAACTCCTAACACGAGCTCTGCTCTAATGCTTGTACGTCCCACATAATGAAAAGTTGGAATGGTATGTTACATTTAAATTAAATAAAAAATTATGACTTGCAAATTACATTTTACCCATATGACGTTAAAAACAACACTGCGGATGTTTGTTTCATCTCTCGAATTTTATTGATTTTTTAAAAATAATTATAATTTGATTCTTGCCATGTATTCAAATAAAAGTTGGCACAGTAATGTATTTATCACTGTGTAATGTTGCCATTCCTATTCATGACACTTAATAAATGTTTAGGCACTTAAGACACCAGGTGATCAAGTGTTTCTGGTGTAATTTGTCCCATTTTTCCCATAAACAAGTATTCAGGTGTGCTAAAAGAACAGGGTAATTTTTGTTGTATTTCGCATTTTGAAATGTGCCACATGTCCTCTTGGAGATGGAGAGATTGGAGATTGCAGGCAGGCTGGTGAGCACCCCCACCCTCCTCTCACACAGCCGTGCCTTTGTAATGCTCGCAGAATGCGGGTTGTTGTCTCGTTGAAATATCCATGGGCATCCTTGGAAAGGATATTGTCTTGAATGCAGCACATTCAGCGCCAAAATACCTCACAGAAGTGCAAGTTACTCAACCCAATGGTACTGATACAACCCCATACCATGACACATCGTGGCTTTTGGACTTGTTGCTAGTAATAGTCTGTTATCAGTCTGGATGGTCCAGAATCCATTTCCTCCAGAAAAGGACCTGAAATATTGATTCAGCTGATCACAATACACTCCTCTGTGTGACAGTTCATCACAGATCCCCTCTAGCCCAAGTCTGGCACTCACCATAAAGCTTCCTTTGTGCTCAGTAATGTTTTTACTGGAATTTGTGGCTATAACTGTGTATCATAGTACACGGCAAATGTTTGCCAAAGTAATCTGGGGCCCATGTGGTTATATCACGTAAAGATAAATTATAGTTCTTGATGCTGTAATGTCTGATTGATCAGGAGTTATGGGTATTCAACTTCGGCTTGCACTCTTGTCCTTAGTGCGTAGAAATTCTCTGAATCCTCGAGTCTTTTAGTTGTCTTTTGCACTGTTGAGGGTGAAATATCTGTATTGCTTCCTGTTTAAGCAACATTGTTTCCAAACCTTTCAATAATTTTCTCATGCATTTGCTGGCAAATTAGCAGTCCTTGGTCCTTCTTTGCTCCTAAAGGACTAGGCCTTTTCTGGGTGCTGTTTTTAAACCAAATCATGATTGCAATCACCTGCTGACATCAGCCTTTTCACATATCATCATTCCATTTAATCTCATTAGTAGTCCTAAATTGCCCCTGTCCTAACTTTTTCGGCAATTTGTTCATGGCTGAATGGCAGGAATGGGTATGTATTTACAAATAAAATGATTTTCCACGACTGAGAGCCATTGAGCTAACTTGGTTCCTCCATGAAATCTCAGCAGGGCCTTTTGGTGTCCTTGTTTCTGAGAGTTTTTGGGTCATTCCAGAGCCCTTCGGTTTTAGAGAGTGGTGTGCAGCTCTGTAACTGCGTCTTGGCTTAGCAGATGATGTGGGAAAGAGTCTGCTCATTGTAGGCGGCCAAACTTGTTTTCCTCAACACTGAGTTTCACCCCGGCTCTGAAGAGAGCTGCTCTTCTATCGAAGGTGAACTTTCCCTCTCGTGCACCAGCTCACACAAGAAAAACAGATCAGGCGGGAAGTGCTTTTGCCAGTGAAGGGAGTCGGACCCGCAGGCGCTGGTCCGAGTCTCATCCACACACTAAGAGCCCCTGAGCAGCTCAAAGTTTAAGTACCCAGCCTCATCAATCACAATTAAAGCTACAGAAAGAGAAGCCAAATGAAAATGGAAAACCAGATGGACACTGGCCAGATGAGGCTTGAACACCAGGCCTCATGTTTACCGGAAGGCTTCTCCAACAGTGTGGTAAATATTATATGTCCCGCCCTACAAGCTGCTGTCCGTCATTGTTAGAGGTAAGTGTCTTAGCAACAATAGTAAAAACCTAACAGTATTTGAAAAGTCTCCAGTGAGGCACCTGGGCACAAGCCTGAGGTTTCTGAGCAGACATTCAGAGCCACTGTATAGTCATTTCTTCAATGTAAAAAATACCGTAATGTGTTAACATTCTATGATACGAGAATAATGGTTTCCCTGGATGACGAGTCGGGGATACTATGGATCAGCATCACGTCGCGTCCGCCGCCACGTCTGTAGACATTTTCATCTGAATGCTCCGCAGGTCAAAAATTTCAACTGATTAGTTTTATCTTTGGAGTGAGCCTTGACTGTGGTGAGGTCATGAAGCCTTTCGATTTTGGGAGTGATTGCTTAAGGGGGTCCGGGATACACACTGACCAGCGGGCGGTTGACTGTCTAGTTTATAATGTTTCAGGCACGATCAGCCCAAACAAAGAGGAAGTTGTGTAAACGGGAGAAAATCAGGTGCTCTTGAATCCCGGGAATGCAGTTTTGAAGTATAAGAAAAACAGGTATGGGAGAATCTCGGATTGCCAGGAACACCATCTCGGTCATCTGAGTTGCTCTGTGAAAACTATATTAGACGTAAGGTCTTGTTAGAGATTGACCCACTTTATTCATATATATTTTTGATTTCAAGAATTTTTTTGTCGATATTTTCTGCATGGATTTCCTTTTATAGAGACAATACACTTAAAGTAATTTTTTTTTTTTTTTTTTTGTCAGTTAAATGCAAACTGAATACACACGGAAAGTAGGTTAGAAATATTTAATTTATGACAATCAGAATGATGACAGTATTTAGTGCACCTGTGTATGTGTGTGTGTGTGTGTGTGAGAGAGAGAGAGAGAGCAAGAAATATACATGAATACAGATGATTTCATTTTTCTTCAGTTCAACTCAATTTTTCAGTAAGCCTCTCTCATGTCATAGCCTTGGACGAATGCTTTTATAGTTAAAATAATTTGCTATGCATTTATGCTATCGACTGTGGATGCTTAATAGTATTCTGTATGCGTCAATAATGCATATTGAGGCTAGCCTATCCTGAGATGAACCTCCGTGTGATTTAAACGGGCGGGGTAAGCCTTCACTGTCCGTTGCTTTTTGGAAATGGCATTTGAATGAACAAAATTTGCTCTCAGTTCTCAAAATGTGCGTATATTTACGGTTAACCTCATAAATTGAAAAAATACACTGGAAACATAATTTTATTTTCTTGTCTTGAGAGCCATCTTGCTTGCGGGGTTGTCAAACGAATTTCCACCGAGAGACATTCATTTTATTCACCAGAGCGAGATGATGCGGTGGCTGCGTGAAGTCGATACGCTCAGCTTAAAATGAGTGAGTATGGAGGGAGTCTAAGGCCAATGAAGGCAATGATGGGTATTGATGCTCTTCTCATTGAGCAGATGTTGCCGGGAAAGACAGTGCTACCGCAACAAGAGACAAGACGCGGCTTGGATCGCAAATAGGATCATAGCGCATGCGCTCTTGGTGCCGCTTACTGTATATTCACGGTTGGAAAAAGGGGGAACGTGCAACAAAACCTGTCTTTTAAAACGGTAAAGTGACTTCTGCCATATAATTAATCTCCTGGGAAATAATCTGGGAAAGCAACAGGTATGATACAAATTCGTATTTTAACGGTAGTTTGCTTTGTTTAGGCACATAATCGAGCTATAAATTGCTGTCAATAGCGACATGGCTCGCGCTAACAAATTGTTTTACTTGACGTTCCGTTTAGCTACAGTCTGTGTGCAATTCAATATTGTAGTCACAGTCAACGGTGGAGAGGGGTAGCCAATATTGCTTCTCACAAACTAAAGGAAATATAATCACTGTGCGATTAAGGATTTTTTTTTTTTGTTTTAATAGTGAGTTCTTTAAATTGTAGCCTATATAAAAATGACTGAAGCGGAAAACCTAAAATTTTATTTTTGTTGTTATCGCACAAGGACTGTTAATAAAAGAAAATCTGTCCCCACCGACGCATTTGCGATTTTAATACCCTAATGTTGGGTATGCTTCGACTCATAGGTATATCCGATGTTTTATTATTATTATTATTATTATTATTATTATTTCGAATGTGGTTAGCACACAGACTACGCGAAGCTTGAGGTTGAGAATGAATTATTGATCTTGTAAAAATACAATAGCCTACATATGTATTTCGCCCACAATTGCCAGTTTTTCGGTCCATATTCTGATTGGTTTGTGTCAACCAATGTCGGCTATATTATCGGGGAATTAATAGCTTAATAATAAACCCGCTCCGCTGCGCTATCCGATACAAGGTTTATTAAGTTGCGGCGTATAATTCCAGTAAACGTTTGCATACGAATAAGATCAGATCGTTAATTTTGGATGGGCTAAATTTTCATGTAATTTCTTATTTGCAAAGAAGACTACGACCTAGAAGAATGTGTTCCAGTGGCGATTTGTTAATTTTGCAGGTTTTTTATTTTATTTTTTGGGGTGTAAGCAACAGCTTCCTTGCTGAATTTCTATTTACGTTTCACACGTTATTGGATGTTACTCGACTCAGCCTCATTTTCTGCTCCTTTGTTCTTATGTGAGCTACATGAAAACATAAATTGAAAATTAAACGCTAATTGGGGAAATTCTTGGGTGATGTTGCGTTTGTGCCGCCAACACGAAAAGAAACGCAGGTAGGCAGTCTGTTTATTATTATTATTACAACCTTTTCGGTATTAAAATCGGTGTTTTGCCCAGTGTAATACTCAAATGAAATGTAGCATGGCTTGGGCCGCTGTTGTCCCTTGAATGTAATAAGGAGATAGACGAGGAACAGGAATTGGGAATATTTGCGGAAAAAAATAAAGCCCCGGCTAAATTTCATTACAGAAGTTTCTCATAACGTCAGAAATTCAATGAAAAACCGTCTGTCAGAAGTCCTGATCCGGTGGATTGGTTATCTTTTCAGGTGGGATGAGAAAAAAAGAACAAAGGATGACTTAGAAGAGAGAGAGAAAGGGAGAGACACGCTTTCAAAGACTCCTGGATCGTGTTGATGCGCCGAAAGCTTTTTGTTTAAAAAGAAAGACCCTCGAATGGAGCCGTCTCGTCCCTCGCGCTTGCAGATGATGAGGCGTGATTGAAGCGATTGTCCCATGATTCCTCCCGCTCCATCTATGGCGAACTACAGCCATGCGGCTGAACACAGCTTCCTCCCGAGCGTGTCCCCGCTGGCTACCTTCCTGAAACTCACCTCGCTGGGCTTCATTATTGGCGTGGGCGTGGTGGGCAACCTGCTAATCTCCATCCTGCTGGTCAAAGACAGGAGCCTGCACCGCGCGCCCTACTACTTCCTGTTGGACCTGTGCGCGTCGGACGTCCTCCGCTCTGCCGTTTGTTTCCCGTTTGTCTTCACCTCCGTGAAAAACGGCTCGGCGTGGACGTACGGCACCCTCACCTGCAAAGTGATCGCCTTCCTGGGCGTGCTCTCCTGCTTCCACACGGCTTTCATGCTCTTCTGTGTCAGCGTAAGCCGCTACCTGGCCATCGCGCACCACCGCTTCTACACCAAGCGCCTCACCTTCTGGACGTGCCTGGCTGTCATCTGCATGGTGTGGACGCTGTCGGTCGCCATGGCATTCCCGCCAGTGCTGGACGTGGGGACGTACTCCTTCATCAGAGAGGAAGACCAGTGTACATTCCAGCACCGCTCCTTCAGGGCTAACGACTCGCTTGGCTTCATGCTCCTGCTCGCTCTAATCCTCTTGGCCACGCAGCTGGTCTACCTCAAGCTCATATTCTTTGTCCACGACCGGCGGAAGATGAAGCCGGTCCAGTTTGTGCCAGCAGTTAGCCAGAACTGGACCTTCCATGGGCCGGGAGCTAGTGGTCAGGCAGCGGCTAATTGGCTAGCAGGATTTGGGAGGGGCCCGACCCCACCAACCTTGCTGGGGATTCGTCAGAACACTAACGCGGCCGGGCGGAGGCGGCTGCTAGTGCTGGACGAGTTTAAGACGGAAAAGCGGATAAGTAGGATGTTCTACGCCGTCACCTTCTTCTTCCTGGCCCTCTGGGGGCCTTACCTGGTGGCCTGCTACTGGAGGGTCTTTGCCAGGGGCCCCGCGGTGCCCGCTGGGTACCTGACAGCAGCCGTCTGGATGAGTTTCGCTCAGTCCGGAGTCAACCCCTTCATCTGCATCTTCTCCAACAGAGAGCTCAGGCGCTGTTTTAGCGCCACCTTGCTTTACTGCAGGAAGTCAAGGTTGCCGAGGGAACCCTACTGCGTTATATGAAGGCTTGGTTTCTGCAGCTAATTACGTCGGGCGAAGGGAGGGGAGGGGGGTACTGGCAACGTAATGGTTCTCCCGTCTAAGAGCTGGCGGAAATCAAGAGTGTCAGTCGCTAATTTTGATACATAATTAAAAACAACATGGAAGGGGTGGGGATACAGTGGAATTAATCTGTAACTGCTGGAAATGGAGTGTTTATGTTCTAGTAAACCGTTGCTCTGGAAAAAGTCATGGAACCTACAGAGATGTAAAGGGATCAAAACTGAAGACTCAGCCAAACGTGTTGGATATTAGAAGGTTTTTGTATAATGTACATGAGGATTTTTTTGAGAGAAAAAAAAATCTTTTACCACTGCAGACAGGCGGGATTCCTTTTGTATTGGAAAGTTGCACTAAAGAGAAGATTCATGTTTGTTTTTCTGGACAGTTGTGTTTCGGGGACATCTTTTGTTGTTTTTCTATAAGCGAAAGCATCGATTACATTCACCTTGGGAAAATGTTTCATTTAATGTAAGTAATGAAGTAAGAGTCTAAAATGGCCAACCTTCACTGGAGGATTAAAAAATGATTTCAATTGTGTTTTTTTTTTTTTTTTTTTTTTTTTTTTGGATGGGGGACAGTGGGGATGGGGACAGGTTTGGCTTATTAGGGGGTAGTATTGAATACTTCAATATTAATGTGTAATTATATCTTATTTATTCTAGTTTTATGAACCATGTTTCCATTTGAAAAGCATTGTTTCTTTTCTTTAGTATTTTTATAGGAATGAAATGACAGTGTTTGGATTCATGTTGTGTCTCTGGAGACACATTAAGTCTAGCGAAACGGTGGAGAATTCGTTAAATGTATTATGGTCATATACTCATTTCTGTCTGAGGAACTCTGGTCATTTGCCTTGTAGTTTCTGTTGGGTGGGAGCCGTACACATGGTTATTTTAAACATTAAAATACAGTTTCATTTGTTTCTTTGTGCACTAGGAGAGCTTCAGGCCGAGAGATGGCCATTTCCTTTAGTTTGCCATGGCTTAATTCTCACTGTGTTCCCACTGCATTCACCTACACTGCCACAGTGACCTAATGTCTTCAGAAAATGAAAGTAAAAATGCAGTTTTCCACAGACTCCAGTGAGATTAGGCTTCAAATGAACTACTGCGTTTGTTCATGCGTTGGGTCATGTGACAAGACCGGAGCCTTAGGGAGACACATTGCACAATTTTTGAAGAAATTGACGTGACAATACTGTTCTGAAGGTACGGCGTCAACTTTACGCTTTCTGTTCATTCTCTCTGAGCTGTTTTCACATTCCTTACATTCTCTGTTGTGGCCATTTGCGGCATTGATTCCTGATGATATTAGTGTGTTTTTGGTTTTACTGGGGTTTGCTTTCGTGTTTTACCTGTACATGGAGTGTGGGTATGTGAGTGGTTTTTTTTGAAGGTCCAAATGTGAAGTAGGTACATTTTAAGTTTAGGATTGCATTTGCCAAAAAAAATGTACCTGTGTAATCTGTTGCTCAAAATTTGGGAAATAAAGATTTTGCATTTTGCAAATTTGTTTTCTATATTTAAAAAAAAAAAAAAAAAAATTAATACAGTATCACTGTTTCTTAATGGGCACAATGGGTTCAGTATAAATGATGTAATTGCTTTGAGTTAAAACAGTCAAACTTTATTTAAACCCATTGTCATTAGGTTGACACGAGCCATCATTTAGACATAGGCTGTCACAGATGAAGTCAGATTATCTCTGTAACATCTTTCATATCATTTACCAATAATAGTGTGACAGTTCTCTGCTACTGAACATAAAATGACTTCATCTGCCATCTTGTGACAGCCCTTAGGTCACACATATGACAGTGCTATATTGGCCTTAAGTCAAGGGGTGCAAGTGAAGTGTTGCACTTGAAATATTAAATGTGTTCGCTGATTCTGCATCTCGTTCATGACAAACCTGCATCTCTCCCCCCCCCCCCCACCTCTGCCTTTACAATGTCTCTGCTTTAGTGAGGCACGGAATGAGGTGTATTTCAGTTCTGTGCTCGAAATGCACAGCAGCTGTTTGTACTGCAGTCCACGTTCCTAGATTGGAAGGGTTCTGGGTTGTAGTCTGTTCAGGTATCCGGCTAACTCCTGAATCCTGCTCCGTAAAACAGGGCCCAAAACGCATCTAACCGCTTCCTCTGTCGCCTCTTGGATTTGTCATTTGAAAGAATTCTCGTAAATTATTGCGAAGACATCGCTCTGAAATAAATTCTGACCACCCCTGCAATTTTGAAATGGGCGAATGCCAAATTCTTTCATTGACAGTTGGGCCAAATAACACCCGTGTGCAAGTTATATTATTTCCTTCGCAGCCTTCCTCCAGAGCTGTCAGATTAAAGGAATATATTACTGCGAGTATATTACTGTGTTAGTGCCTTCGAAACCAACTTATGGGTACGGTAAAACATAGAGGCTTGTTTGTAATGAGCGAGCCATTTCCAGTTACTGCTGTTGACTTGTGCATTTTGAAAAAGCATTTTCTCGCAAGGTCAGCAGTTTCTGGTTTTGAGATTGTTTTGAAAAAAGTCTTTACTGATGTACGAGCTCTTTTTTTCCTCCTTGTCTTGATGGCATAAACGTTGTTTTGAAATGATGGTGCCATCTCTAAAATCTCAGGGTTCAGTGCAAGAAATAGAGCCTTTCCAAAATGTATCCATAACCATCTGTTTGCCAGGAAAGCACTTTGGACTATTTGTCAGCATCATGAAGATTGAAGTGCTAAACTAGCTTGGGCCTGGGCTTCAGTGTGCAGAAACAGTGTTACACTTCAATAGACAGCGAAGGAAAACCTTCTCCTAACTGTCAAGCTTTCTTTCTGACTGTGATCCACTGGGCTGGGACATGGATAGCCGTTTGGCTTAAGACAGTGCAGTCGACTCAGCAACTAAGTGTGGAATAGTTATGACATTAGTCTTACCACCGAGTGTTAAGTCTACAGTGCTGTTGTACAAGGCTGACTGTTGCAGTGCTGAGTTACACTGTTACACTTACTAATGTCCTGCAGCCAGAGACGTCGACTAGCATTCGGCTACTTGTGAGTAATTATTTCTCAACCCTGTAATTTAAATTGGAGTAATTCTTGCTGCTTGATTTGATGGAAAGGTATTTTTTTAATAGTACAGTCTATTCAACAAACACCAAAATGTATTTTTACTTTAATATAACATGTTGTAATAGTATTTGGGAAAAAATTCAAATGATATCTAATAATCTTCAATTCGGGTTGTTGTCCTGCTGTAACACCATGTTTCTACCATTCAACCTGTGTGAAAATCACGAGCAACTCCAAAATTTTTTGCGGTACAGTGACATCCATATTGAGCGAACATGTTAGGAATTGCAGCATTTAAAAATTCTTGTGGATCTTGCCGTAATTAAGATATGTAAATGAAAATATCTCCATCACAATGACTCACCGCGCAGGCCTTGGCAGATATTGGCTGTGACTGGGTTGGAGTAATCTGAGCTGTGCCAGGAGGGAAGCGATATGCCGGCTGCAGGCGGCTGTATGGGCAGGACTCCGAGCTCCTTGATCCGGAATGAATGACGCCTCTCAGATAATGGAGTTTTGGGTCCTTCCAGGACACCCGTTCTCCGGGCGCTGCCTGTGAGCCGGCGTGCGGAGAGCCTACAGACTGCTGAGCATCGCCAGGGCCTTGCGTCTCCATTCAAGCTTTCATCTAGAAAAGCCCGCTTCATTGCTCTCGGCGAGAAGGTCCTGGACTCACATTCGTGGCCTGTGCCTGAGTGTGGAGTTTGTACAGCCTTGCCACATTGTTGTGTGGATTTCTTTTGACGGTTTCCTCCTGCACTCCAGAAACTAGGATGGCAGGCTGAACTGGAGGCTAAGTCAGAGCGGCTGTATGTCCCATGGGTGTGAATGACCTGTGTGAGAATATAAGTGTGTGTGTCGCTGTGGATTTGCCTGCTGTCTAGCTTGTATACCTGTCTGTTCGGCGCAGTGACTCTCCAAATTTCGCAGCAGTGCGTCCTGCATAGCAGAAGTGTATCTGAGTAAGTAGTTTCATTGTTATGGGAACACTGTGTTAGCACTGTGCGCTCTGGGACCACTGAATGTTAAAATTCTTGCTGTGGCCTCCAGGCGGCTCACTGCTAAGACGTTTGTCAGGTGTTCGAATCCCAGCCGTGCCATTACTGACTGCAACAACCGGCACAGTCTCGTCAGGGATAATGGCGGTTAACCTGGTTAAAATCCCTTAGTTCTTTGCTCTGTAGCCACCCCGTGTGGTAAGCCAGGCGCATATAGCTGTACAAACAAAATCGTACGCTGACGGTGTGATCCTCCTACAGTTCATCAGTGGCGGTGTAACTGCACAGTGTAAAGAAGCGAGGGGCGGGCGTCACGTGAGCTGGAGGAATCGTGCTGCCCCATCTTCTGTCTGAGTCGATGGTGAGCTGAACAGTTCGGCCGTGTTCAGGGTGGGAAAAAATGGGAAAAATTTTTTAACAATCTGTTGTTACTTGAGGGAAGAGGGGAAGACAAGTTGACCTTCCTCCTTTTTCGACTCTGCATGGATGCATGGAGCAGACTGGTCTGAGATTTCATGGAAGAATCCGGAAAAGTGTGATATTCTCTCAGGCTTCTGAAACCAGCAGTATTTACTTGCTCAAACAGAGAGACTTATCCATGTGTCAGTAATGATATCTCTTCCATTTAAAGAGTGGTCGAAGATATCGCAGGTCTCTACTCACTTAGTAGTCTGTGAGTCCAGTCTTTTCGAGCATAACTTTTTCTGAAGAAGAATGACATGGTCAGACTTTTTATTGACCGATCCTCTCAGTGCTGTTCAGTTATATAATGGCAACTGCCTCCATTTTGGGTGAATGTGCGCTTAGGATCGAGATGATTGTTCTGTCTGTGTAACTGAAACAGGCAGGATTTAGATGTACACCAGACAGCCGACTGCAGTTGTGGGGTTGTTTAATTGACTTGCGGTCACTGCTGACATTTTGCTGCTTGTTATCGCATTCGATGCGGAAGGGCTTTTCTTAGGAACTGAAATACAAGGAGGAAGAACTCGCCGCTAAAACAAACAGTAATTAATGCCAGAACACTTCAGGAAGATGTGGCTTTAATGTTCCTCGATGCAGTATGGCAGTCTGTTCTCACAGCTTTTTTCATGGACAAACACTGTCTGGAATTCCTTACCATCGCCTTGATTTCAAACAAATTGTGATCATCAGAAGTTTGAGTCATATGTGAATCTTTATCTTAATTCTGGTCGCTGATACTTTGGTTTCATTATTCTGTCTTCTGTTTTCATATTGTAGTGGCCCAAATGCCTTATATTTAGTTTTTAGAAGAAGAAGAAGAATTACAACAACAACTAGAAAACACAGAGAGCGCATACCTCTGCCAACACGTTTGTCACTCAGAGCTGAGCAAATATGGTGATGGTGTCAATACTTGATTTTGAATCCATCCCTCGCTTCCACAAAATTGAAATTGATCATGAAATTTGAGAGTTATTGCCTGAACAAACAACTAGACAGACAGATACAGGTGAATGCATAACCTCTGCAATACTTTGTTGGTTTGTGGAGGTAACAACATCAACTATTACAACACGAACCAGCTCAGAACGCAATTTCAGCCAGGAGGAAACTGCTTCTCATCTGAGAATTTCCTGAGGATGACCCAACTTCCTTGTTTCACCCTGAAAGGTGTGAGGTCACAGATGTGTCGTCAGATTGTTGCAAATTAGCATTACACGATGTAACAGTCAAGACTGGTAGTGGAGCTCTGGAATGCAGACTTTGAACATGAGTAGAAAGTATGATCTTCCGAAAACCTATAGGCTACTCTCAGAAATAGAGGTTCGATAGGAGTCCACTTCTGTCCGTTAGGGTATAATTGCAGTCATGTACCCCAAGGGGCTAATTATTGGAGCTCAAGGTAGCCCTTTTGGGGGCGAAAAGGTGCATCTACATTTTCAAGGGTGCAATTTGCAAACCTTAGAGAGCACTGCCCCAGTGACAAGCCATTGTACCCTCAAGGTATAATGATGTATTGCATTTCCTTAGAGCATATTCTTCACATGCTTATCGAACCCTTGAGTTTTTCCAGCATATAACTGTTTTAGCCAGCTGTTGTTTGCATGATGGAGTGGTTTGTGTTCAAGGGTGGGGCATTCTTCGATTAAATATTACAAACGCGTGTGTGGAGCTGTTATCGATTGCTCCGGTCAGGCACGCCTCACTGCACTGGGGTGAGGTGTGTAGTGCTGCTTAAATACAGTCTTAAGTCAATACACCGGGAATAATCGCTGCTGAGGTGGCTAATTTTAGCTCCTTTGAAAAATGCCTGCCAGAGATGCTAAAAATAGTTTTGATTCATCTAATGTGACTATACGCTGGACAAGATATGGGCCGGGGAACAATTTGCTTGTTTCTATTTTCCCAGTGTGTTTGCTCTGTTCAACAATGCATTCTGAGCGTTTTTCTGACTGTATTGTGAGGAGATCTGAAGAGCATTGATTTAGCACGTGACAAATTAAGCTCTCTCTGTGCTGCAGGGAGCTTCATGAACTGATCCTGTGTATTAGAGACTGTACCTGTCAGTACCTTTTTTTATTGGATTCCAGCTCAGCTACCAAGTGATGTACTCATTTCCCAAATAAATATGAGCAAACTAAAATATTAAAAACTGAGAGGGTAGAAATGAGGGGACATACAGTAAATAAGATCATTGCAGTTCTTCGTGGTTTTTCATTAAGGCACTGTCAGAGTATTCTTTAGCTGTCTGTAGGCCTCTTAATACAGTCAGTCCAGGCCTGAAAATCTGACTGTCACAGCAAGAAGGCATCCAATAATATTACTTTAAAGACAGGCTGGCATTCTAAAGTCTATTTAATGTACTCTCACTTCAAACATTTAGCTATGAGGAGCAGTTGCACCCTCGCAGCTCGATAATTAAGCCGGCTTTCGTCCCGTGTGATTTAGGAGGGGATCAACTATGATTCCCATTGGACGGCCCGCGTGTGCCGGGTGTCGCAGGAGTTCTGGATGTGTAAAGATAAAAGTGCTCCAAACCCTGTGTCTCGGTGGACGAAGGTGGTGTTTCTCTAATTGGCGTTGATGAGGGATGTGTGTTTGGTGCTGTACGGCGGGCTCGCGGAGGACGGTGGTGGGGTCCTGAAGAAGGGGTCCCTGTGCTCGTGCGTCCCCTCGCTGCGGTCCTGTCGCTTTGCCTGTGGAGAGAGCAGGCGCTGCCTGTGTGGGCCTGGCGGGGTGTATCGTAGCTCATTAGCACCAAACAAGAGTGGGTCTTGGAGGAATGGCTGTGTTAGTGCAGGTCCATGTGCGTTTGTGTATGTGTGTGTTCTGGTGTGTGTGCGTATGTGTTGCAGTGAGATTGTGAAACCAGTCATTTCATGAAGTGACTAAAAACTTCAGTCATTTCACAGAATGATAAACAGTTTTTAGTCTCTGACTCTAACATTACCATGTGTATTGATGTGTGTGTGTGTGTGTGTGTGTGTGTGTGTGTGTGTGTGTGTGTGTGTGTGTGTGTGTGTGTGTATGTGCATGGACATTTTTGTGCTTGTTTGTTGTATACGTGTGTGCGTGTGTGTATGTGCATACTTGTATGTTTATGTGTATGTGTGTGTTTATCTGTTTGCGTGTATGTATGTATGTGCGTGTGTGCACATGTCCACATGTAATTGTATTGTAACGTATGTTTGTATGCATATGAGCGTGTCCATTCAGAGGGGCGGGGCAAAGATTGGTTTTAATCCATTAATGGAACAGAAACAAATTCAGTATAACCAAGGAAAAATTTGCACCTCGGCTGACGAACAGTTGCCAAATCGGTGCCTCTCAGAAAAGGGGAGAAATAATCAAAGTCAAGGAAAGACATACTTGAGCACATGATTACTTAGGCAATTTATAATGGTGCAAGTGAAAAGCAAAACAAATTCAGGCCAGATAGAATTTTAAATAAAACTTACCACTGTGAATTGTACTTATGTGCAACACACGCTGACTCCAACATGGACTACAATATGTCTGCCATTAAGTAGCGTGTCCATTCATAATGATTATTCCGTAACTGAGAGTACAGTCAGACGGTCCGTCTCAGGGGTGTAAAATGAAGGTTTTAAAAGCGTCTAGTCAGCATTAAAGAAAATTAATTTTTTAGACATTTGCAGATTGAAGTGGATCATTCCTGAATTTTGCCAAAATGACAAAAAAGTTTTAATTCACCGTAACAATTTTTATGTCGAGAGGTTGATAGTTAGGTTAGTATCTTATGAATAATTTAGATTTTGCATGAACTGCTCCCAGCGGGTTTTTTTTTTTTTTTTTGCTGTTATGTTTCAGAGACAGTGTCCTCCATAGCCAAATACGAGAGTGACAGAAGTTGGCGTAAAAACGTATGCCTCCGCTCGGCACGCGTCGGTCTAGTTGTACGACGGACAACCCTGTGAAGTAACTGCCGCACCGATGGCAAAGTCAGCTGCGAGACTTTTCACAGCTGTTGAGGGCCATCGCAAGAGCCGCGCTGTTCGAGCTGATAACCGAGTCTGGCTTCTCTGAAACATTACACTGCAGATTAAAAAAAAAAAAAAACCAAAGGCGAACGTGCTGAAAAGAAACTGACAGGTTTAATATTACAGAAGGACAACTGCAGACCCTTTTGCCTCCAGGGTCCTACACAACCTTCCTGATGAAGTTGATGAGGTGACCCACCTTGGCAGTGTCTGAGATACATGGGGTCTCTTTGAGTATTAGCCGCCAGTGAAATTGAAAGCTGTGGTATGAAGTGTGGAAATGCTCACAGTCGGCCTCAGGCAAGGCTGAGCTGCCACATAAAATCAGCTTGATTGTCGCCAACATTGGAGTCCCCTGACTTGACAACATCCCGAGTTAATGTTGTTGAGCAGCCCGGTGCCGTTAAAGAATGTTTTGTGTCCGCTTTACTTTTAATAGTGCGCATATAATAATAATCAGGTGACAAGCTTTTTGAAGATATTTGTGTCAGTATTTCAGGGCACTGGGGAGCCAGCTCATTAGACTGTGGTAGGGAATCTTCTGGCGCCTGGAGTTCTGCGAGAGGAGTGTGGCACAGTGTGTACATCAATCAACTGAGAGAGGGAAACTCTATCCCTGTCGGCACTGTTCCAGAGCTTCCATTAAAAATGAAATTCGGTTCATATCTGCAGACTGAAGAACAGGACTTTCAAGAGACGCTTTCTATCCTGCACCACTCCACTGTTGCCTCAAAGTTCATGACACTAGATTGTGTTAACGGAGGTAAGTAGATATAAAAGTCCTTTTTTTGAAAGGTTATGAATGCAAGCATCTAGTCCTGACATTAGGTTTAAATCCCACTGGCTTTACTCAGCGAATCTGCTGAAACAAACCTTCAGACATGGCTAACTCCAATTCTTATTTACTTCTTCAAATCAATGATTGCGGGATAAGGACACTACAAATTCAGTGAGGCGTTACTCTCAGTTTTACAATGGCTTGAAAATTTTCCATCACTTGAAAGGGGTCATATTATGGTTTTTCAGTTTTTCCTGGTCTTTGAGAGTGTTTAATAGTTTTTGGGCATGTAAAATGTCTTTGAAGTTACAAAGCCGAAAGTCCATGCCAAAAGGGAGTAATTCTCTTTGGCAGAAAGCACAACACCTGAACTACGGAAAATTCATTGTTTGTAGATAATCTTTTCTTCTGCTACATGTCTGCTCTGCAGTGTAACAAATTGGCACAATGCCAAACTAGCCATTTATCTTTTTCTAATATAGATGAAGTCCTGAAACTTGGAATGGAAATGGTACACAATGTGTCTCAACATAAAAAATGGCATTTCCTTGTCATGGCTGCTTTGTGACCTTTGACATTTCTTCACCCATAAACACCTATTTCGATGACCCGTTACCTCTTGAGGTCACAAATATTGATCAAATTGGATTAAACTTGCATCCAACATCTTTAGGACATAGACTAGTTTGATATTTCATTTTAGCCTTGTACCCCACTCCGAAATGTGAGTGTCAGGGTGGCAAATCAACTGAATTTCTGGTTCACTTGAAGGTCTAGTTTAATATGCAGTGAGATTCATTTACAAATACAGACCTGCGGTATCAGGAACATTAACTCACCTTTAATACTGTGTATTATGAGAAAAGTAAACACAAGAACAATCATTAATTCCCTCTAATGAAGAATGTGGAATCAAAATGTGACTCCTGGGGGGGATCTAGGCAAGTAACTGGCAGTACGGCAATCTGTAGTAAGCAAACTGCAAAAATAAATTAGCTGACTAAATGAGATACCGCATCAGTTACTGCATCAACACAAAATGACAAACCTGCAGTGTTAGAGCAAGGATATAATGACCTTTCTTTTTTATAATGACTATTTATTATGGTAGAATAAGAATGTGCTGTAATGGTGTGTGACGTTTCATTTTCGTTTTTGATCAAACGGATATGGTGCTCCCAGGGGATCCATTTCTGAATGCTTAATGAAAGCAAAACACTTTGTGCATATCCTAATGCTGTGACAGGAATCGTTTCTATGAGCGACTATACGAGCGTGGAGCATCCACGATCGTATTTGCGTCCGTCTCTAATCAAATCCCGACTTTTGGCCCAAATCACTTTATGCGCACTGACATTTGTACCATGATTAGTCATGTCAGCCACTCCTCTTTGTAAGAATGTGGCTGACAGCCAAAGTTTGTTATTCCAGGATGAGACATTTTGTGGTAGTTTACAGTACTAGTGCTGGTGTGAACTGTCATTTAACTCATTCGGCCTGAGTCATTGATGGACATGAAAACCTTGAAGCAAAGGAGGACTCCAGAACGAGAAATGCCCACTCCTGGACACAGAAATCCGATCCATTGACAAGGGACCCACAATATATGACCAAGAAGCCTTTAATTGCTTATGAAATTAACCCTGTTTTTTTTTTCAGTTTATGGTGCACTTCTTTAAGCATGCGTGAGCAGAAGATGTTAATATGCTATTATTATTCGCTAGCTCGCTTTTCCAAGACTTTATCGTTGGGCCCCTCCCACCCACAGCATTGCCCGTATACGCTCTTCGCTCCTTCATGACGTATCCCAGCCTCTAATCCTGTGATTGGACATTTTGGATTAATTTCCGTGTCATGTGCCGAGGAAAAGACCAGTCATCGCACTCGTTACTGTCTGCCTGCGTGCCGGGGGCCGAGGGACCGGTGCAGTGCTATGGATCCCGTGAGCAGCGCTTGTCCCGGCGAGAAGGAGACCGATTATGGACAATTCAGCGCTGCTGCGTTTTCTGGAGGAGCTCACAACGACAAGAAAGACCAAGAGAAACTATCGACAGTCGTTAAGAGTGTGCACCGAAAACTGCGGCGGAAATACCGAGAAGGTATGCGGGTGTGCTGCCAGGAGCTCTGCTGAGCTGTGCAGAATCGGCTTAGCTAGCGAGCTAACGTTAGGCCTCTCAAATACATGAGCTGCCCGGCGGTGCTCTGCCTGCTGAATTAGCTAAAGCTAAATACATGTAGGCTAGTTTCCTGTAACCTATGGGTTTTATTGTGCCACATTATGACTCTGAACATGCCGTAGGAAACCGATGATGTCAGTGTCAGTTGTCTAACGTCAGCGGGTACAGTTGTCAGTCCTGATCTCAGTGGCTAAATGTAATATCCGCGGGGTGTATATTTCTATGAATGAAACCTCCACTGCCGTCCTGTCGTCGCCTGCTTCAGCGTCATGCCGAGATTTGTCTACCGTAAGACAAATGGACACTTTGCCGTTAGCAGGGCTGGAGCATGCATTCGAGGGAGTATTGGATCTTAGTCAAAATCGCGGCGAAATTGTCGGTTTAACCTCAAGATCTCACTAATTAGCCCTACACTGGAACTAGCAGCTACACGACGTGATGCTATTCCTATATGTCATTATGGATACGCTAGTTTAGCACTCGCTGGCTCATGTACTGAGGCATTTGCGTTCAAAGATTTCAATTGGCATGTCACTGATTTCAGCTGCGCCTAGGGTTTGTCCGAAGTATTCGTCCTGTGGGTTTTATGAATTTGTGTTTCATGAAATTTTAGTGTGTATTCCCAAATTCACATTATTTTGTTAATATTCTCAAACAAAGTGGAATCAAATGCGTGCAATATAGGTAGATTGACGCTGACACAGGTAACGGTGTCTATTGACCAGTCTGAACTCGGCTTCTCGGTTGCCGTAAAAACTCAAAGCTGTGAAACACAGAGGTCCCATGACGGGGAACACGGAGATAATTTAGATTTTTTTTTAATAGAAGTGTGCTCATGAGTTGTGAGGCCCTTGCTGAAGTGGGAAGCAAGCCTTGTATAGTATAAACTTAGCTCTGATTGTTACGAGTGGAAGGGTTTGACTTTGTATCTTTATTGTGGTTCCGGTGTGGTGCGCAGGTGTCCGGCGGACGTTTTGCTTTATCAGCTCAGGCGCAGGGTCACCCAGATTGGAGAAGCGCTTCGTGCAGGACTCGGCGCTTGGCCCATGAAATGGTCCTTATTGTGCGACTATACCGGACTGCATTGCGGGACAGTGTGTGCCTGACTTATCAAGGCCAGACTGACTGTTGAATTCACAAGGGCATGAAAGTTTTTGTTCTGCCCTTATGTTTTTCTGATAAAAAAATTATGATGCATCTTAGGACCGACTCACGTCTCTTCCAAGTTCCCTTTCTGAAAGAGCAGGCTGTCACAGATTTCATCACAGTTGCTATTTCGCTGAACAGTGTTTCTGTAAAGTCCCAAGTCAGGCAATCGTGTTGTTACTGTAACCACATCAGAAAGATGCCTCTTACTACGCAGAATTTACATTTTTTCCCCCACAATTTCCTCTCCCTTTAAATAACAGTGTTTATACTTTGAAATATCATTATCTATTGCAAGGGTTATGTTTGAATTGTTTGTCAGGTGTCATTGAGTCATGGGGAGAATTCATTATGTTTGTTTATTTCTTTATTTTGTGCCAGATAAATGTGTTTGTAGTGGAAGAGATTTCCAAATTCAAAGCATGAGCTGTTTGGGAACGCAGTTTCTAAAAAAAAAAAAAAAAAAAGTTGATTGAATTGTGAGCTACAAAGTGCTTCACATACTGTAACTGGTTGTGTCACAGTTGGATCATCACCATGGTAGCGTCCGTCCATTAACTGACATGCACCTCTGTCTCCTCCAGTTCCTACTGGCGCTGCAAAATTTTGAGGAGTGCTTACTGTATCTAAACCAAGGATTTAAGTCAAACTTCTTAAATTAGTTTGCTTGAGAGCTGGAGACGGCGATGCATGTGGGGCAGATGTGTTCTGGAACAGCTGTGATAAGGGGCTGTCGGTGTATAATCTGTGTTCGATTGCGCGTGTGTTGCAGGATCGTGACATCATTCCTGGCTGCTTGGCTCTGAGGAGCAGCAGTCCCTGTTTCCTCAAGTGACCTCATCTTCGTCTTCCCCATCTATTTTTGTACTGCATGCTTTACTGCCTACTTGTAGGCAGCCACTCCAGAAACAGCTGCCTTAGTCCCATGATTCATCAATTATGCAGCTTTCTGTCATCACAAAGCTGGGCTTTTTTTTTGTGTTGAAGTGTGTATCTGACCAGAGGAGGTGCTGTGTAGACATGACCAAATATGCTTGAGTTAATTTGGTCGGAAGATGCCACTCACTTAATGGGGCCTTTTTTTGACCCTGAAGTCTGCCAGATATGTACCCAATGTCCCTTACTGACTGCCTAACTGGTTCAAACTGGTTTAACTAGCCAGTCTTTGGTTTTTCTGTCGAAGCATACATGCAGGGCTTCTTCATTTCCTTTAACTCGCTGTCATCTACGCTGGCATCTGTCTTGCGGGGACATCCATAAGTGTTTGGACAGTGGCGCAATTTTATAGGGTTCCACTTCCCACATTGTGCAAGATAGTGCTGCTCAAAATAGATGATGGTCTGAACTTGATCTTGCGGACATGCATGTCCTTATTGAGTGAACCATGTATGAATTAGGCCCACATAAATTGTGCCCCTGTGCAAATAGTCAGACAGGAGCAATGGCTGGCTGGAGGTTATGGAAGGGATGTTTGGGGGTTTTAAATGCATAATAAGCACAGTAATTACTTCTCATTATTGGTGGGAGTTGTGAAGTCTTGTAAGAAAGAAAAACCTCTGTATGTTATGTCATAACTGGTGCAGTTCTGGGGCCCCTTTAAATGAGGCGTTTTCCATAGAAGAAGAAAAGGGATTTTCCAGTTTGGAAGCATGCATACACATGCTGTCCTGGGCAAAAAAAATGGGCCAACCTCAAAATAGGAAACTTTGAAACTTTTGATGGTCTTTACAACAAAAACATTGGTCAGGACATTAGGGCGATTCCATTTTGCAGAAGCTCAGAGGTCGAAAATTATTTTCCAGAAATTGGGGAAAACGGTTCTTGAAATGAGCAGAACAGGTGTTCAGCTTTGTACTACCCCAATTCTGAAATAGTTGGGACGAATTGTGAATAAAATCAAAATGCAATGACTTTCAGATCACATGAGCCAATATGTTATTTACAGTAGAACATACAGTCACACCCAAAATTATTCATACCCCAACGAATTGTTGTTTTTTTTCGAGATATTTTTTGACAAATCAAATTTATTCTTGCACAAATGACACAGTAAGTTGACATAAGGCTGTAAGAATTACAGTATACAATTTTTTGAGAAATACAATACTTTTTGGTATTTTATTTGACAGATTAACAAAAAATGCCATGTCCAGAATTATTCATACCCTTTTCTCAGTAACTGATGGCAAAGCCTTTATTCACGATTACAGCCTCCAAACGCTTCCTGTGGTTGATCACAAGGTTTCTACACATTTCCATGGGGATTTTGGCCCACTCCTCTTTGCAAACTTCTCCAGATCCATATGGTTTGATGGTTTCCTTGCCATGACCTTGGTCTTCAGTTCCCTCCGCAGATTCTCGATAGGATTGAGGTCGGTGCTCTGGCTTGGCCACTCCAAAACGTTCACTTTGTTGTCCACTAACCATTTCTTGATGGATTTGGCCGTGTGTTTAGGATCATTATCCTGTTGGAAGATCCATTCCTGCCCAAGGCCAAGTTTTTCGGCGGATTGCTTAATGTTTTCACTGAGGATCTGGATATACTGGTGCTGTTTCATAATGCCATTAACTTTAACAAGGTTTCCGGGCCCATTCGCTGAAAAGCAACCCCAGAGAATGATACTCCCGCCACCGTGTTTGACAGTTGGGACAGTTTTTCTCGAGTTGAACACTTCACCTTTCTTACGCCACTTAGACTTCTCCAACCCAGACACACAAGATCTCATCGAGCCTTCTCAAAAGCTCACCTGGATGAAGATACGAGCTTCTGGCTGTCAATGTAATGGAGGATGAAACAAAGATGGAGCTGTTTAGGCACAGAGATGGGGCTTTTGTTTGGCGTTTTGTTTGGTCGATACGCGTAGGTCTGTCAGTTGCCTTGCTCCAAGGAATTTATTAAAAAATTTTTTTACCTGAAGACGGAGTGCCTCAGTTTCCCTTTTTTTCCTTGATTGTCTGCACTTTTTACAAAGAGTATGGGACTTCCTTGGTTTATATTTGAGAACTATTAAAACAATGTTCCTCAACGTCAAATTGCAAAGGCTTTGAAGGTCTCATCATCGACAGTGCATAACATCATCAAAAGATTCAGAGAAACTGGAAAAATCTCTGAGCGTATGGGACAAGGCCGAAGACCTTTACTGGATGCCCGTGATCTTCGGGCCCTCAGACGCCACTGCATCACTCACCGGCATGATTCTGTCATTGACATTACTAAATGGGCCCAGGAATACTTCGAGAAACCACTGTCTGTAAACACAGTCCGCCGTGCCATCCCCAGATGCCACCTAAAACTCTATCATGCAAAAAGGAAGCCATTGTTGAGCATGATCCAGAAGTGCCGCCGTGTTCTGTGGGCCAAGGCTCACTTAAAATGGACTGTAGCAAAGTGGCAAAGTGTCCTGTGGTCAGACGAGTCCAAATTTGACATTCTTGTTGGAAATCATGGGCGTTGTGTCCTTTGGGCTAAAGAGGAGAAAGGCCACCCCTCCTGTTATCAGCATTCAGTTCAAAAGCCAGCATCTCTGATGGTATGGGGATGCATTAGTGCACATGGTGTGGGACACTTGCATGTTTTAAAAAGCACCATGAATGCTGAAAGGTATATAAAGGTTTTAGAGCAAAATATGCTCCCCTCCAGATGACATCTATTCCAGGGAAGGCCTTGTGTATTTCAGCAGGACAATGCAAAACCACATACTGCAGCTATTACAACAGCATGGCTTTGTAGTAGAAGAGTCTGTGTTCTGAACTGGCCTGCCTGCAGTCCTGATCTTTCACCGATTGAGAATATTTGGCGCATAATTAAGCAAAAAGTTCATCAAAGGAGACCCAAAACTCTCCAGCAGCTGGAAGCCTGTATTAAACAAGAGTGGGATCAAATTCCAATGGCTAAACTCAATAAACTTGTCTCCTCAATGCCCAGACGCCTCCACTCTGTGTTAAAAAGAAGAGGGGATGCTACACCGTGATAAACAGGCCCCTGTCCCAACTTTTGTGAGACCTGTAGCAGCCATCAAATTTGAAATGAGCTCATTTTGTGGATAAAATTGTAAAATTTCTCAGTTTCAACATTTGCTATGTTATCTCTGCTCTATTGTGTATAAAAAACTGGCTGTTGTGATTTGAAAGTCATTGCGTTTTGATTTTATTCACAATTTACGCTTTGTCCCAACTATTTTGGAATTGGGGTTGTAGAACAAAAGTTGTTTTGGTTGGGATGATGTGGTGAAGGTAGCTGTGGTGCATCGAAGAGGACATGCTTTTTCATGTTTTCCCACCATCAAAATATGCATGAATTGGCCTCACTTTATATCAAGTGTGTAAACTTGTTTCTTATCCAATGCTTTAGGTTTGTAATATCCGTGTCCACACTGACAAGGTGACAACAGCAGAAAATTGTTTGTTCAAAGCATTGGGTTCAAAGTTCCTTTCAAATAAACTAGTTTCATGGCTGTAATGTCAGTCACAAAAGTCAAATGTACATAGTGCTGTAAAAAAATCTTGGAATATTCCAAACTATTATCCACACATGAAAGAGTTGGTCAGCATTAACCTAAAACACAGTTCATTTATTGCTTTTCCTGCAGCCTTCTTGCCTGAGAGTGCAGTAAAGTTGGTGGCGTCAGACACACGTAACGTCAGTCACAAGTAACCTGGGTCTTTAACTTCAGTCACGGTTCAACACAGGGTCATTCCATGTAAATTCACGCACCCTCCCCAGTGACATCTCTCAGATTTGACTGAAAAAAAATCTACAATTAGTTTTTGACCCCAGATGAAGGAATCCCAAATTTCAGCTTCATACCTTTAGTCATTTTGGCATTATGGCCCCGGGAAATTTGGGTGCCACGCCCACTTTCCCCCTGCAATTAATTTGTCAGCATATCTGGAGACCTATAACTTCTCTTTTATATGAGCTACAGGGCTAAACATTGATAAAGGGGTGATTGATTGCCTCCTCTCTTGGAATGAATGCTTACAAATGGGATACTAGTTCCATTGTATACAATATTAACCCTTTCAAACTGGATTTTGTTTCATGCCAGAATGATTTTTGGGATATTGGAGGGTCCAGATAATTGAGATTTGTGTGTTTGAAGGCTTTTTGACAACTTCTTCATCAAATATGATGACATTACTGTAACTCAGATGATTTTTATGGACACCAGATCATTAGTGGGGTTATGGAGGGGTCCCAAAATGGTCACAGGACAGACGGACTCTTCAGAACCCTCATGTTAGGCAGTGATTTCACTATGTCTCCACTTGAGATAAACAATTTGCTTTTAATATGACCAACTTACACACCTGATCCAACCTTAGGGCCAATGAAAAGTTTGCTTATCCAGCTCCTGTGTGAACTAATTCTTTGAAAAATGGACCCTTTGGCCCACATTATTACAAAATGACTAAGTCCAGAGAGTAGGTCAACTCTGATGAGCCCAGTATTGATGGTTTTGGTGGTTGAAATCACACTCTAATACCAAATAATGATACACAGAATAACTTATTGATCATATTAGGGTGGAATTTCATCAAACTGATAAATGATCATAATTTAGCTTGGTTTTTTTTTTTTTTTTTAACTGTAACGTCAGTAACGCACAATTATTTAACTATTCTGATAATGGTTTTGATCTGGAACATGGCAGTAATTTCTAGAATTTCAGTCGCATGCTTCCTAATATCTTGGAATGAAAAAAGCTGTCAGCCCTGTAGGTTCAAAGGCAGGTTTGCAATAATTTTGATGAATTTTCTTCATGGCCGTTTTTGTGTAATGTCAGTCACACTCACAATTTCACATCCTACTAACTTACAACCCCAATTCCGAAATAGTTGGGACGAAGTGAAAATTGTGAATAAAATCAAAATGCAATGACTTTCAGATCACATGAGCTAATATGTTATTTACAATAGAACATAGATAACATTTCAAATGTTGAAACTAAGACATGTTCCATTTTTATCCACAAAATGAGCTTATTTCAAATTTTCTGGCTGCAACAGGTCTCAAAAAAGTTGGGACACAGGCAAAAAAGGGCTGAAAAAGCAATTAATATATAAGAGAATCAGCTGAAAGAACATTTAGCAAGTAATTAAGTTACCTGGCATCAGGTGTGTAACATGATTGGCTATAAAAGGGATGTCTTAGAGATGCTGAGTCTCTCAGAAGTAAAGATGGCCAGAGGTTCTCCAACCTGTGAAGGCTTGCATAAAAAAATTGTGGGATACTTCAAAAACAATGTTCCTCAACGTCAAATTGCAAAGGCTTTGAAGGTCTCATCATCGACAATGCATAACATCATCAAAAGATTCTGAGAAACTGGAAAAATCTCTGTGCGTAAGCGACAAGGCCGAAGACCTTTACTGGATGCCCGTGATCTTCGGGCCCTCAGACGCCACTGCATCACTCACTGGCATGATTTTGTCATTGACATTACTAAATGGGCCCAGGAATACTTCAAGAAACCACTGTCAGTAAACACAGTCTGCCGTGCCATCCACAGATGCCACCTAAAACTCTATCATGCAAAAAGGAAGCCGTTATTGAGCATGATCCAGAAGCGCCGCCGTGGTCTGTGGGCCAAGGCTCATTTAAAATGGACTGTAGCAAAGTGGCAAAGTGTCCTGTGGTCAGACGAGTCCAAATTTGACATTCTTGTTGGAAATCATGGGTGTCGTGTCCTCCGGGCTAAAGAGGAGAAAGACCACCCCTCCTGTTATCAGCGTTCAGTTCAAAAGCCAGTATCTCTGATGGTATGGGGATGCATTAGTGCATATAGTGGGATCAAATTCCAGTGGCTAAACTCAAGAAACTTGTCTCCTCAATGCCCAGACGCCTCCACTCTGTGTTAAAAAGAAGAGGGGATGCAACACCATGGTAAACAGACCCCTGTCTCAACTTTTTTGAGACCTGTAACAGCCATCAAATTTGAAATGAGCTCATTTTGTAGATAAAATTGTAAAATTTCTCAGTTTCAACATTTGCTATGTTATCTCTGTTCTATTGTGAATAAAATACTGGCTGGTGTGATTTGAAAGTCATTGCGTTTTGATTTTATTCACAATTTACACTTTGTCCCAACTATTTTGGAATTGGTGTTGTATACAAAACACCAGCAAAGTTTCCTTCTGCCTCCAAGTTGACCTGATCCCTCGTATGCTTGTCGCAAAATATGAACGTCAAAGGAGCGCAAGTTTTACGACCAGGCCATACCTAGGGGCCTGGTCCCTCTCTGAATGTAACGTCAGTCACCGTGGAATCGCCCATTAGTTAAGCGAATGCACACCTGAGAACTTCTGTACCTCCATCTGCTTGTCTAAACTTTTGGTGCAGTGGACTGTTCGGGGGAAAAAGCTGGAAACCTCTTTCACTGTAAAGCTGAACTGCTTCATTGTGAAAACTAGATTAATCCTTTGGAGCAGAGGGGAGTATTGCAGAAAGGCTGGCTTCCCCCAGTTGAAAAGTTGTTTTCGAAAGCAGAACAATCAGATGTTATATTTGAACTCTTCTTTATGTAAAAAGCTGTCTGCAAGTTTACCCGCAACGCTTAAACACTGAGCCAAAAGAAACCAAAAGGCTATCCTATACTGAGTTAATAAGTTACTTTGGGCCAGTTTCACAGACATGGCTTAAGCATAGTCCTGGACTAAGCAGAGTTTTGAATAAAGATTTTCTATTGAAAATTGAATTTAGTCTAGGATTAAGCTTAATCTGTGTCTGTGAAACCGGCCCTTGATCTATTTGTTTAATTCTTACTTTTTTCCTGACCCATGGTTTGCTGTTAAGACTATTAAAAGCTTCATATTTTACCATTTTGGTCCAATTTTTTTTGCTGAGGAATGTACCCTGATGCAGGCAAACATGCCCATGAAATAACATGCTCATGCACGTGCACGTGCACGCACATGTGCGCGCGCGCGCACACACACACACGCACTCACAGACACGAGATGGTATACAACACTGTTAATTCACACAAACTCATACACGCACGCGTGCACAGATGCAGAATAAGCTATGGGATAGTGCGAAGCATAGTTATTTTAGCATAAACATATTTGCTGTATTATACCTCCCAGTTGTCATTTTTATGTGAATTTGTTACCCTGAACCCTTGACTACAAACATCCTCTGAATCAAATTTGAGCTACCTTGCTCTCAAATCTGTGATCTCTACAGCGAGGGTTGAGGGACCGCATAATGAATGTGCATGTATTAAAACATTTTTTTGTAGATGTTTTTTCTCCAGAGAGAGCTCTTTTGACTGAGTTTAATTCCTCTGGCCGTTTTCTGCGGTCGTTGCAATTTCATTGCTGCCAGAGGACTTGGCGCGTGTTTAAAAACAAATCAAGACACAGTGGCCCTTTTGAGTAGAGCACATGAGTGCTAATAAGTTAAGCATGATCTAGTCTGTTTGGCATGAAATTGCTGTATTTACGCCACTGAACCTAGTCTGCCATCCCCTTTTCCTGTTGTTGTTGTTTTTTTTTTTTTTTTCCTGGAAAGCCAAAATACTTTTTTTTTTTTTCCCCCTGCTTTTTGAGCTGATTGGATTTGTGTTTTGGTGCATTCGCTCGGAGGGGTGTGTGTACTTCAGTTTAACAGCAGCTCTCTGGGAAGGAAAGCAGTTGTGAACGCGATGATTTTGGGGGGTTAAAGAAACAAAATGAAATTGGGGTGGTGGGTTACCGAAGGATTGGCGTAACCTCTGTATGGGAGATGGAAGGTTCTGGACTGAAGGCAGTCGGTTGTGTGGAGACTCACACTCACAAGCTAGCGGCAGTCAGAAACAGTCCTGGCCAGACTGTCTCTCCAGGTAAGTGTTTGGATGTTGGGAGTGTCTCACACCTCCGGTACGGCTCAATATGCTTTTTAAAAATACTTTTCTCAGAATGTGTGCTATTTAAGGACTCTTCTGCAAATGCAAGTGTGGGAAATTCAGGTTACAGGCCAAAACGTGTCTGGTTTTTCTGTTTTTGCTCATTTATTATTGATGCATGTCCTCTGGGCCCTCTTGGCTTCTAATAGAGTATAAGTTTAGCCCTTGAACTGTCGCTGGAAGATTTTTTTAAAAATTAGTTTGGTCTTGGGCATCATTAATTGTGTCAATTAGCAAATCCAGGAAATTTCAACAAAATGCCAGGGAGGACCTTTCTTTTGTGAATCTTGAATGTTCCGACTGTGATGACATTTGTGCAAGGAGTAGACTGGACACTGTGCTACACTTCGATGCTGTGAAGTGGTGCTAATACTTTAGGCTGGGTAGTGTGCATTTGCTTGTTTGTGTCTGTTAATGCTCCACCTGTAACTGTGCTGCTCCACCCCTCTCCTGTTATTCCCTCTGTAACTGTGCTGCTCCACCCCTCTACTGTTAATCTACCTGTAACTGTGCTGCTCCACCCCTCTCCTGTTATTCCCTCTGTAACTGTGCTGCTCCACCCCTCTACTGTTATTCTACCTGTAACTGTGCTGCTCCACCCCTCTCCTGTTATTCCCTCTGTAACTGTGCTGCTCTGTTATTCCCCCCTGCTCCACCCCCTCCTGTTATTCCCCTGTAACTGTTATTCCCTCTGTTAACTGTGCTGCTCCACCCCTCTCCCCTCTCCTGTTATTCCCCTCTGTAACTTCCCTCTGTAACTGTGCTGCTCTACCCCTCTCCTGTTATTCCCTCTGTAACTGTGCTGCTCCACCCCTCTCCTGTTATTCCCTCTGTAACTGTGCTGCTCCACCCCTCTCCTGTTATTCCCTCTGTAACTGTGCTGCTCCACCCCTCTCCTGTTATTCCCTGTTATTTCCTCTGTTATTCCCTCTGTAACTGTGCTGCTCCACCCTCCTCCTGTTATTCCCTCTGTAACTGTGCTGCTCCACCCCTCTCCTGTTAGCTCCCCCCCTCTCCTGTTATTCCCTCTGTAACTGTGCTGCTCCACCCCTCTCCTGTTATTCCCTCTGTAACTGTGCTGCTCCACCCCTCTCCTGTTATTCCCTCTGTAACTGTGCTGCTCCACCCCTCTCCTGTTATTCCCTCTGTAACTGTGCTGCTCCACCCCTCTCCTGTTATTCCCTCTGTAACTGTGCTGCTCCACCCCTCTCCTGTTATTCCCTCTGTAACTGTGCTGCTCCACCCCTATCCTGTAATTCCCTCTGTAACTGTGCTGCTCCACCCCTCTCCTGTTATTCCCTCTGTAACTGTGCTACTCCACCCCTCTCCTGTTATTCCCTGTGTAACTGTTTCCTGTTATTCCCTCTGTCAACTGCCTGTTATTCCTGTGTAACCCTCTACCCCTCCTGTTATTCCCTCTGTAACTGTGCTGCTCCACCCCTCTCCTGTTATTCCCTCTGTAACTGTGCTGCTCCACCCCTCTCCTGTTATTCCCTCTGTAACTGTGCTGCTCCATCCCTCTCCTGTTATTCCCTCTGTAACTGTGCTCTTTTTGATGTCTCTGCAGTGGGGGATTTCGAGAAGATCTGGCGAGAGCACTGTGAGGATGAGGAAACGCTCAGCGAGTACGCGGTCGCCATGAAGAACCTGGCCGACAACCACTGGGCCAAGACCTGCGAGGGGGAGGGGCGCATCGAATGGTGCCGCAGGTGAGGGGCCGGCCATGCTGCCGTGGCAACGGCGCTTTGATGCGGGGGCTGTGGCTACCGGGGGCGGCTGCGGTTATCCTGAGCAGACTTCAGCTGTTCAGTCAGGCTTTGATTGGCCTGTGTGATCTGGCTGCGGTTCTCTGGGTTATTTCAGTCGCGGCTTGGCTCAAGATGATCCACCCTGCAGGTGCAGTTATGATTATTCTCACTGCATTTTCTGTCATCAGGATTTGCTCCTGGTTCAGCCAAGATTATCTACTGTGCAGGTTCTGCCAAAATTGTTCACACCGCAGGTCCAGCCAAGATGATCTACTCTGCTGGTTCAGTCAAGATTGTCGACTTGGCTGGTTTTAGTAAAGATTATCCGCTTCACACCCAAGGTCACATCCTCTTCAGGTTCTGTAAAGATTGTTCTCTCTGTTTTATCAGTCAAGATCATTTACTCTGCAGGATCGGTCAGGAATGTCCACGTACTCTGAGGTTTCTGTCAAAATTACGCCCCTGGAGGTGGACACAGTGTTCATCTCTCTCCGCTCATAAAACTTAAAAATTTCCTGACATAATATGGAAAAAAAAAAAAAAAAAACTTGCTCAAATCTGGTACTCACACCCAAACCCAGTCCTGGTCATCTTTCTTCCATAATTTACTGAACAGTGCGCACTGCTGATTTGCCAGTGTGGTTATCAGACCTTGCCAGCAATTTGCAGCCCTCAAGGACTGTGATTTCAGATACAGGTTCTTCCAAGAGCAGAATTTGTCCTCGATGTTTTGGATGACCTTTGGCAAAATTCTGTAATGAATGGTGCCTGCAGAGGGATATGAAAGTGTGATACTTCTTAACCGAACATTGGTGACCCAACATTGCTGCTGTGCTTGTTATGCCTGTGTGAATCATTAAGCGGTAAAATCCATCTATAAGTGGCTAAGAACACATCGTCCGTTGGAGTCTTGCGTCTGTGGAGGTGGGCTGTCCTCATACATAATGCATCAGACAGAGATTCTTCATCAATGTCAAGAAGTCTGTAACCAGTGCAGCTGCCACTTTCCATGAAATGAAGTTCGGTCAAATTCAAACTAATGAGCAATTTGTTTGAATCAATTCTAAGACTGCATGAGTGTGATGGGCCCCCCTTACTACAGATTATTAGCTTGGGAAGTCTAGTCCGTTAATTTGATTGTGATTGAGGTTTTTTTTTTCTTTCTTTTTTAATTTGGCAATATTTTTTTTTTTTTTTTTTCTGATCAAAACACCCAAGACCACTGCAAGTTACAGCTATCATGTCCCTTAACGTTCGCAAATACAAGGTATTAGCCAAAAAAGTTGACCTGTTGCTGAATCTTCTTTAACTACCTTAGCGATTGTACTTCCCACTATTAGCTTTGCATTACACTGTTTTTTTTTAGAGCGGCGAGCATTTTGCCGTTGATTTTTTTTTTTTGTGGATTTTCAAAATGACAATTGGCTTTGATCTATTGTCCAGGGTTCTGACAACTTCAGAATATGTAACCTGGGAGAAAGAGGCCATTCATCCTTTCAGTCTTAAAACATGCTATAATTGGAGAACTGTTAGCTGTTTAAAACTGTTTTCAGGCACGAAGTTCTTCTCCACTTAAGGAAAATTGCAATGCGACTGTGACTGTGTCATTTGGAGTATACATTTTTACATCCAACCTAATCAAAAATGGTTTGAAGTTTCAATTTTCCAAAAGTTTGGGCGGTAGTTCAATTTGAAATTAAAATTGAACGCCTTTGAAGCCAAATTTGCCATTTTGATTGCAGTGCTCAGTTACTCAAATGTTATGTATCAAACTCTGAGTTCAAAGACTGCTCTTCAGAGGCTAGGACAGGAGGACCTTTCTCTGGATTTTATAGCTCTGTACATCCACTGTAAAACATCAGTCTCGTGATTTTATTAGCCCTTTTCATGACCTCGTGGAGCGGTAACTGAAGTACACTGCTGTATCGGACGCTGGATCCTGGAATTCGTTAAAATCTTTAAAAAAAAATCTCCTGTACTTTACACGGGAGTAATCCCCTCACCCACGCGTGACTCCTCTTAATCCTCCGCGATTCACTTTCGCGATCATTTTCAGTTACACGATGATGACTGAAGGCATATCGAAAACCTTCCTCTTATTTGTAGAGTTTCTGCAGTTCTGTCGAGTGCCCGCACAGTGTTGATGCTGCGAGGTGGTGGAATGATAAATGTACTCTGTTCATCAGAACACAATGACCATTTCAGATGTAACCTTCACTCTGTATGGACTTTGAGGACAGAAAGATATTTGACTGTGGAGCACGAAATGTTCAGACCCAAGTGAATAACTGGCCTCCATTTTTGGTGAAAGGGCTGTGTTTTCAGTTGCTTATCGAGGAATCCCTTATTTGGTCATAATGTCTTTAAAATAATAAAAAGTCCAGTCTTCAGGTTCTTATCTGACCTCAGGGCCCTGTATGCTAATTGGATATCTGCTGATGGTTTCCCTTGGTGACGATTTCCTTAGAAAGGCTGCTGTAATTACAGTGGGCACCATAATTAATTGGACAGTGACACATTTTTTTAATTTCATTTCCGTGCTCCAGCACTTTGACTTTAAAACGATGCAATTAGAATGACATTTAAGTGCAGACTGTCAGCTTTAATTTAAGGGCGTTTTCATGCTTATTGGATGAACCATTAAAAATAATGGTACCTTTTTTTTTTTTTAATTGCCCCCCCCCCATTTACAGGTTTATCAAAGAATTGGACAGTTTAACTTGGGAAGAAAGTAATCACATCTTATATTTGCTCGCTAGTCCTTTGCATTCATTGACTACTTTAAGTCACGGGACACTGGATATCTTCCCTGGTGATGCTCTGCCAGGCCTGTACTGCAGCATCTTCACTTCCTGCTTGTTTCAGAGACTTTTTGCCTTCAGTCTCCTCTTCGGCATGTAAAATGCATGTTCAATAACTGCGAAAAATGTGTCGCTGTCCAGGGAATTATGATGCTCACCGTACGTGGTGTGAGAGCTTGATTCTCCATGGCTGGTGTCTCCACATGCGGCGGAGAGCGGATTTGCTGTACTGTACAGTCTGCTGTGTGTAGAAGGACAGGGTGTGTTTCCCGTGTCTCATGAGTGCGGGCACGTGGGTGTGTTGGCTGTGCTCTGTGTTGTGTGTGCTGTGGTTTGGCTCCGTTTGATACAGGAGAAACCACAGCTCTAATGGAGCAGGCCGAGGCCCTCGCTGTGAGAACACGCTTCTCCATTTAGTGATGCTTGTTTGCCATGAAAACGGTTCTGCAACCATAATTTCCCAGGAGGATTTTGTGAAAGTGTGTGTCCCGTTGCACTTTAACTGGATATTACACTTAATAATTGTAATTATAGTCATTATAATCCTCATAGCTGGAGCAATGAGAACAATGACAAAAATAACAACAAAGACAATAACAATGATAATTATAATCGTCCTAATAATAATTTCTGTGATTGCTTATTCATTTTGCACTTTTATCATGCTGTAAATGCCACCAGTATAATGCACGGGAGTCATTTTGAGCCGAATGTTCATTCGCTGAGATGGAGAGGGGGGGTAAATCATTTTTTTTCACCAAGTAAACTGGGACATGGTTAGTTGTTTGGTTGGCTCTGAAGTCTGGATGAGAATTTAGGCAAGTTTCCGGAAAGCACCTGCTGTTTGAAATAAGTGTCACAGGGATTTTAACGACCACTGTGAGTCAGGGCCATGGTTTACAGTCTCCTCTAAATCTGTGGAGCCCTGCTGTGTGGCATTAATTGCTCATCGTCCCGGGGCGTCTGGGTAATTAAAAACCTGCAGCCTCCCGTAACAGGACTGTGTGACCACATCAGTGCTGTTTATTGTAACCTGAAAGCTTGGTAGGTAAGTGACGTGATTAAGTCGGTGCGAGCTGTGATGGGCGTGTCTCTCTGTGTTCGCAGCGTTTGTCAGGAGTACTTCCTGAACGGGGGGATGAAGAAAGCACTGGAAAAGGATGAGAAGCGTGCCAAGCTCTCCGCGTCGTCTCCATCCCTGCACAGCGTCCCCTCGCAGCAGACCAACGGACCCCACAGGTATGAATCGTGATGTCACTTCCTGCTTCCTGCAGCAGGTTAAATCCTGAAGGGAAAAAATATGGACCAAGTCACTGTGACCTCACCTGCCGATGGAGAGTGTTTCAGTGCATGGAGCATTGTGTTCAGCCTCCGATATGTTTTAGAATTTGGAGCCAGAATCTATGCCATACAGCTGCCGCATCGTCCACTTAGCCTAATAAACTTGGAGACGTAACCTGCCTCTAATTTGGCCATAAACAATTTTTCTTTGTCCGAACGGCACTCTGGCTTCAAGAATCTGCACACACTGAGACCGTGGACGAGAAGAAAACACAGCTGAAGTGTTGATTTTCTTATATGGAGAAATTATTGGCTTCGATTTTTTTTACGTCAAAATTACCATTGGCTTGGACGGAGAACAGGGTCCCTGTGATCTATACTGGAGCTCGCTGCTGTTCTGCTGATGAGAAACGTCTCTCAACAAGTCCAGGAAAATCAGCTTCAAAAACCAAGCTCGGTCCTGGCCTCTCGTACGAAGCTGTTGGGAGTTTAATTCTGTGCTCAGCTTGAAAGGTGTGATTTGGCTGGTTCGCATGAGGGGACAGCGGATGTATAATTGCAAATGCACTGGAGCTCTGAGCTACTACTGCTCGAAACTCAGGACAAGTCACTGCTAGCGCCACTGCATCTCCCGGCAACTGACGGCACTCGTGAACGGGGGTTAGAACTGTGAGAATGATAAAATGGAGATGAAGTGCTCGGATTCTGCTTGGGAGTATTTGTGAGAGAGCATTTTCGCCTGAGCGAAGTGTCTCGAAAGGGGGGATTGCAGTGTACGTTCAACAGAAAAAAGCAGCGGCGTTCTCGTTAGGTCGCTTCTTCATTGGCCGGCTCCTCATAACGTGTCGACTCCTGCATTTGTAGATGATATTATTAGCCTCTCATTAACGCGGAAATGCCTTATTGCTATATTTGCGAGTCTTCTGTGATATCGCGGGGCTCGTGATGTCTGAGGTGATAATACTAATTCCTCATTCATTATCAGTCTTTGGAAGAACAGTCTGCAGAGATTTCTCGCCCTGGGTTTTTTGTAAACGCTTGAATCGGTCTTGAATGCCATCTGAATGTTGGTACTTAACCTTTTCTGTGAATTGTTTTTGTGTGGTTTGGTTCATGCACCCAGAGAGGCTGTTTTTCTGCAGACCTCAGTCTTAAGCACGGCCTTTTCATCTGTTTTTGTAGCAGGTGGGATTCGGTGCGAGTCGCTCTTTTATCTGTTGCCGCGATGTTGGTCACCGTCGTTGGCGTGGCGCCCGTCGGCCCCTCGGGTCCCGGCGGAGGCTCGTGACGGGTCTGAAAGTGACAGGTGGGGAGGTGTCTCAGCCCTTGGCTGGGGTTAAGGGTCTCTCCAGGCCGGCCTGCGGCCCCCTTGTCCTCATATAACCTGGTGCACCATCTGTGCGGGATGGTCTGCCCGGGACGTCACACTCCGGGGGCCTCGACAAGGTCATCTGCCCGTGAGCCGCCGTCAGCAGCACACTTCACCCCCCCTCAGTTCCCGCCCACCACATACTTCCGCTCATATGAGGGAAATAAGCAAATCCTGCCATGCCTTTTTACTGAGGACTTAAATTGTTCAGTTCTATTCCTTTTTTATTTTTCTGAATTCACTTTTTTTTTGCTCTTAAGTTTGTGGGGCTTATTTCTGGTCTTGTGCGGCATTGCGATTAAATGTGTCTCGGTGATGCAGCAGCTGTACTCTATTTGGGATTCAAACTTACAGCCTCCATTTCCATTATAGCGATGCTGATGCTTTGCTAACCAGAACCAGTAAAGGTCAGGATCCAGCCAGAATACCATGTGCAAAAACCAGGCCAAAAAGTGAACAGAATCAGGCTACTGTACCCATAAAAACAAGGCTAAACTGCCTTGCAAACAAAAAGGTGAGAAACAGACCCGGACCAGGCCAGAAAACTCCAAGCCGGGCCAGAAATGAAATGGAAACGGACCAGAATCAGGAGAGTTCTGTCATAAACCAGATTTGAGTCCCTTGCAAGCAAAACAGCCTAGGAACGGACCAGGATCAGGCTCAAAGCCACGTCAGAACCAGGACTAATCCTGGCCAAAGGACGCAGAAAGTCCGATCAGAACATGGTCAGAACCGGACCAGGAAACTTCCTCAGCCAGATCAGGCTGTACCAGTGAACTCAGAACCAGACCATGGAACACAAAACTGGACCAGAGCTGAACACCGGACCAAAGAACTCACGGAGCACTTTCAGAACCAGGTCGGCTCCAGTTTTGCGCTCTCAAGCCCAGCCTAAATTGGGCTGGAGAGTCCCTCCCTTCTCCTGCAGCGGGGTCCAGCGGACGGAGAACAGGGCCGCAGAGGAGGCTGTTTGAGGTGAAGGCTCACTGGGTAGCGCCAGGGCCCTGCGCACTGAGCATGCTCCAGTTTCCCGTCCCCGCCACAGCACAGGGACTCCGCACCAGCCCCTGCTGCGATAAATATGAGGCCAGGCCATCTCCTGCCAGCTACATTAAGCATTGATCATTGATTTATAGGCCACGCACGGCCCGACTCTCGCTGTGATCCAGCGTATTTAGCGCGAGTCGGCGCTCTGCGGCAGGGCTTCGGGGAAATTCAATTTAGAGCCCTGAGCTGGAGAGATGATAATGAAGGAGAGTTATTTATTTATTTATTTATTTATTTAATTAGTCGGTTATATATTTATTTATATTTGCTTAGCATTACGGTCGTCAGCCAGCTGATTATGGTGTTGTCCTTCCTGATGAGGGCAGATTAGAACAGTATCGACAAACTCTAGCGAGCTCTGCAGTGCATCGATCGGGCAGCGTAATGTAATTTGCAGTGTTTAAGGATCTGGCCTGCACCTTATCTCCGCATTCCTTAGTCATTCTCGCTGAACATTTGTATTCTTAACGTCGCCTGGAGGTTTGGCCCCGTTAAACCTTAGGCTGTGCTAGCCCTGTGTGGCTTTTAACTTGGGCAGAGAGTAGTTATCGGCTCTTTCATGGCGTATGCGCTCATATGTGTGATTAGATTGTTCTTCATTGGATGTTCTGGTGCTGACGTCACGATCACTGCTGGTGACTGAATGCAGAGTTCTAGAAAGCTAGTTCCGAACGTTGATGATGACACAACGGAACATTCTAGAAAACGGTCCTGTTCAAAAGAAGGAGTTGAGCTGACATGTCTTTTTTCAGTACGTAAGATGGCTGTGATTGGTCTCCATCAGATATCTCTTATTTCGGTTATCTGTGAATTTGCGCTGCTCGATGCTTCGATGCGCATAGGCTATAGATGCGAGAGACGTGGTTGGCTGACGGAAGGTCAAAGGACGCGATTGGTGAAATTATTTTGGGTTGACGGTGCCGCCAGCAACATCAGTATGGACCAGCTTCAAGTTCGTAGTAAAAAAATGAGGAAGTGCTTCTATTTCAGAGCAAAACCATTGCAGAATAGGCTGAAGATAGGCTTTCCATTGCATACTTGGGCCAAGTTATGTAATTCCGAATCCAAAAGTCCTTTGTTTCGCTCGATGTAGCATATGTTTCTCAGCTCGGTTATTGGAAATTTTACTATTTGCAAGTGATAACATTAACTTTTATATTGCCAATAGTAATGTAGGTTTGCTTACCAGGATATTAATCAGCCTGAGCTGTGTGTTTATGTTTTTAGTTCTGAGATTATTGCCAGATAAATTGGGCTTGTTGTAGCTTCTGCTTGTGCTGCCTTAAAAAATAGGGTATCGTGGATACACACGTTTTCCTAGCTTGTAAAATATAACTTCCCCTTTTCATTCAGTCTGTCTACATTATGATTTTTCTGAATTATTGGGCCAATTTGTTATGATGCACAGCCTGACCTGGCTTTGAACTCTCCGACTCATTCATGTCGATGGCTTTATCTAGTGGTGCTTCCTGATTTGTATGTTTCTTTGTGGTTTTACTGAATTATCTGATGTGGACCTGAGGCTACACTGCTGAAAGCAGAACTCGCATCTGAAAGTCGCTGATGAAATCCACGATCATCTGGAAGATTTTCTGATTATCGATGCACGGAAAAAAAGGCATCAAGGCCACACATACTTCTCGTGTTTTGCTAAATTGGGAGGGCATTACTCATGCAAATTTAGGCTCCTGGCCCTGAATGTGTGGCCCTCTACTTGCCCAGGAAAAACTGGGAGCCGTGTGCTGTGTACATCTGCCCCAGGGTGAACCATAGCACAGCAGTGCTGGATTAATAAACAAGTCCCACTAACGTAGTAACGTTAGTTTGATGTTTTGTCCTAAAAATATTTTGATGATGAAGACTAGAATACTGCCCGGGTGGTGAGACGGGTTGTCTCATTTATGAAATTTTTAATGATGAAAGAGAATTTCTCTTGTCCAGAAAACAGTAACTCAATAGCAGTTAGCTATTATTACTACTTCTGAGACAAATTTTAGGCTAGTTATAGGCCTAAAATGATTGCAAAAAAAAACAAGTCTGTCTAAAGTTTGCTCATGCTTCTCTTTTTTTAATGGTGTTTAAGAGCTGCTTCTTTTCAATATGGTGGCTAAGGCAACATTTTTTTAAATTTAGCTTTTCTGCGTTTAGAAATTACAGCGCTTTTGTGTTTTCACTTTTGTTTTTTGGAAGATCCAGGGTGACACTTTCTGTCTCTGGTACCTCTGATTAGCTAAATTTACGATAGACAGAGGGATTGGGGCTGCTGATAACGGCCGGCCGAGGGGCGAGCGCTAGGCGCGTGCAGATATGCTAATGCGCGCCTGAATCATTGCGCCGATTTTTCTGCAGTCGCGAACTTTGTCTAACCTTCTGAAGACGGATGAGTCATGAGCCCATTCTCTCGAAACTTGTATTTTTTTTTTTTCACTCGTCAATGTTTCTGGTCAGAAGAAATTTGAGCTCCGTAACAACCCATAGCAACAGCGCTGGGCCGAAGGGATTAAGATGCCAAAGACCTTAGAATGAGTGAATCGGGCTGTTCCTTTCAGGAATGTTCTTCTGAGTGAAAAGTGCTATTTTCAGAGTAATGGAGAGGATGAAAACCTAAAGAAAGGGAAAAATAAACGGTATAAGAATAAAAATGAGAGGGAGAAGAGAGATGAAGGGTGGAAGTAGAGGTGAAATGAGGCCAGTGTGCTCCTGTGTGTTACAGAGGGGATTTTATTCAGTCCTGATCCCAGTCTCAGTATTATAATGGAATGACGGGATCCGAGGCTTCGGTCTGGGCCCGCACTCTCCCAGTGTCTCCTCTCACTTACAGCAGACATATCGTCTATACAGGAGTCTGGCCTTGACCATGTTTTACTGGGACTTAATGTAGGCGGTTGAGGCCGCAGTGTAGCCACGATAACCTCAGTGCATCCATTGGGCCCTTGAGCAAGGCCCTTTGGCTCTGCATTGCTCTGAGGGGGACTGGCCCTTGGTTAGCGAAATCTCTTTTGGATTGAAGTGAACACTAACTAATGATTATGCCGTGTTTAATTTCATGCTAATATGCGGTCTGTAGCACTCCGCAGTTCCAATGCATGTCAGGTACAGACTGAAATTAACGAGACTCCAGTTCAGGCCTGTGTCGGATCTTCCCCGATCGTTAAAGAGTCTTAATTCACGACGATGTGAAGCAAGGCGACTGTGGACACGCGCGAATAAGAGGTGAACGGGCGGGGGGTTCCGGGAGTGCCCCAGTGCCCCCATTCTGTCGGCTGCCATTTAAGAAGCGCTACATCACCTGCTGCGTCCCGTCTGCCTGGTGCGCACCTCCCCTGCACCTCCCCAACTCCCTCCCTCCTCATCTGAATCAGCCACTCCTCGCTAAACCGCTGGCTAAACAGACACAAACATCCCCAGTGAAGGCAGTATTAGAGCCTGTCTTGCTGACCGCTGTGGTGAACACAACACTTTTGGCCGGCGGCCATTTTGCATTTGGTCTGTTCGCAGTGGCTAATGTCTTTAGCGCGGGCGTGTGACACGAGCGCTCTTAGCTAGCAGTTCGCCCCGCGCTGTTTAGTTTGTTTTCGTTTGCCGCGTTCAGCCCCCCCGTGCTTGGCTGTCGGTGGTCCATTTACCGCGAATGTTGCGTTGCTTGTTATGTTTCGCTAATTGCGCACAAGCCTGTCGAACATCAAGCGTGCGGTGAGTGTTCCTGCGAGGCGGGATATGGGAGTCGTGGAGACGTTTTCGGGGCATTTGCGTCCCCTCAGAATGTGTTTACTGAGACTGAAGAGCACCAGGCCTGCTGTCAGGCTAAAAGCAGCGCAGGGGGGGAACCATTTTCATCAGCATCTCTCTCCGGGGTCCCTTATTCCCGTGACCCCGTAACTCCTCCTCTCTGCCCGTGGGCCGCGGGTGAACTTCAGGTCATTAAGTCCTCCAGAAAATGAGGGGAAAAAAGGGCACACAGTGGACATATTTTTTAACGGCTCAGTGAAAGAACTCAGATGAAAGGCGGATAAGGTTTTTGTGCAGAGGATGAGAGTGCTTGTGTGATCTGTTGGTACGTTTTGCATCTTTAAATAAACACAGATAATCAGCGCTGGCGAAATGCTGCCGTTACCTTTGAGGTTAATAAACTGCATCTTATTGCACCAGTGTATGCAGCCTCTTGCCCAGATAGTTTTAAAAATTCATCCATTTTCTCCTCATTACAACCACATTTCCATATTTATTCTCCTTGTTGGCAGTAAATTTCTTTCACAAGTCTTTGTTTTATGCATTCAACTTGCTCTTTTGTTTAATTTGTAAAGCAGCCTTTACTCTGAATAGGACTCTTTATAAAATGGATAAAATGAGCATTATTATTATAGTTATTATTATATGCCCATCACTAACGGCGTAATTGACCTGGGTCGCGCGTAATCGTACGAGACACGGCTGGGCGTCTCTGTAATGGCGCCCGTGGAGGTTGTCATGGTGACAGCCGGACATGTCGCTCACCGTGTTTTTCACGGTCCGCAGTCCTTTCCGATTAGCGTCAGCGCTCCGGATGGACTCGGCGAACGCTGAAAACATCGGTCGGCTCGTCGGAGCGCTCCGGGATATTCTGAGGACAAACGGAAGCCGGCGGGAAGCAGCCAAGGACAGAGGCGGTCTGGGCGGTTTATGTGTACGTCTGGGTCGGTGATTGACATTACGAGTGACCTATTACTGTTTATCATCGCTCATAAAGTTTGTTCTTTTGGGCACTGTTTGTGTTCTGTTACTGAAGTCTGCGGCATTGATTTATTACTCTGGTGTTCATATCTGCAGTAAGAGTGTGTGTGTGTGTGTGTGTGTATGCTTCCGTTGGAGTTGATGAGTGAGGGTGTGCTTATAAGCGTATGTACAGTTTGAGTCATAAGTTTGGACACATTGTACTAGTTTTATAATCAGCAAAATTTCAGTGGTTTAACTTCAGTGTATGTATGACCTCAAACAGCATGTGGGGAGAGGTACATCATCAGTAGTAATATTTACGTCAGGCAGAATAGTGTCAAAGTTTTTTGAATTCATCAATGAAGCTGAACACACAAACATACTCTTTATTTTCTTAAAAGTAAATGAAAGTCGATCTAGTTTGGAACTTATTGGACAAAAAGGTTGAGAATAGACCAACTGCTTGTGTGACACATTTATGGGAACTTCAGCTGCTGTGCTGGTTTAAACCCTTATCAAGTGACCGCCCTTGTCGGAAAAGAATAAGACTATATTCAGCAATTATTATTAAAATGGTAATAACTTTGTTGTTGAATTTAAGGTTTCAGTATTTTTTTAATTACATGAGAAGTGTTCATTTCTTTGTTTATAATTGGTTGAGTTTGTCCAAACTTTTGACTGTTACTGCGGCGTGCGTGTGCATGCGTGCGTGTGCGTGCGTGCGTGCGTGTGCATATGTGTGTGCCTTCCACACTGTATCGAATCGCAGGCACGAAGTGTTTATCAAAGCCTTGAATTGGCCGTTTGCACAGATGAAACTGAGCTGAGCACTGATGGTGCTCTCAGTAGGCGGTATAAATTATTTGTAATCTTGCATTGCAGAAATGGTATGGGTTATTTAGCCGACATTTTTGTCCAAAATGGCTTACGGTTGATAGGACTTAGCAGTGACCAGTGCCCCCTGAAGATATGTGTGGTGAAGGCCCTTTATAAAGCACCCAAGAGGTGCACTGATTGTCATTGTTGCTACATTGAGACTTGAGCCACAGGCAAACACCCTTGTGTGATATAGACAGTAGATCCGTGTCTTACTCCAAATATTTCTCCTGTTCCCTCTGTGTTTCTCCATATATTTCTCCTGTTCCCTCTGTGTTTCTCCATATATTTCTCCTGTTCCCTCTGTGTTACTCCATATATTTCTCCTGCTCCCTCTGTGTTACTCCATATATTTCTCCTGTTCCCTCTGTGTTTCTCCATATATTTCTCCTGTTCCCTCTGTGTTACTCCATATATTTCTCCTGTTCCCTCTGTTCCCTCTGTGTTACTCCATATATTTCTCCTGTTCCCTCTGTGTTACTCCATATATATTTCTCCTGTTCCCTCCTGTCCTGTTCCCTCTGTTACTCCATATATTTCTCCTGCTCCCTCTGTGTTACTCCATATATTTCTCCTGTTCCCTCTGTGTTACTCCATATATTTCTCCTGTTCCCTCTGTGTTACTCCATATATTTCTCCTGCTCCCTCTGTGTTTCTCCATATATTCCTCCTGCTCCCTCTGTGTTTCTCCATATATTTCTCCTGTTCCCTCTGTGTTACTCCATATATTTCTCCTGCTCCCTCTGTTACTCCATATATTTCTCCTGTTCCCTCTGTGTTACTCCATATATTTCTCCTGTTCCCTCTGTGTTACTCCATATATTTCTCCTGCTCCCTCTGTGTTTCTCCATATATTTCTCCTGTTCCCTCTGTGTCTTGTGTGACTCCATGTTTGGACGCCATTTTCTCTCTTGCTTGGAGAGAGAGAGCTTAGCTAATTGCACTTTGGCTGGGGGTTGATTCCTGTTAATTTTAGTTGTAAAAACATCCTGCATTTCATGTTGTGCAAATAGGTTGGTGGTGTAGATCTTTGTTTCCCTGCAGCATGAAACTGCATGTATTTGTTAGCTCATTAAAAACAGTTGTGTGTTGTGGGGGAAGCAGCAGGATGTGTATTAACTCTTTCTTTGCCTCTCGCTAGAGATGAGTATCAGTGTGGGGTGATCAGATGAAATGCGTGGACTCGGTTTATTAATATCTGCTGCGGCCCACTGTCTGTGCAGTGTGTCACTGCCTGTAATCACAGCACCCATGGGTGCTATTCTGGCATGAACAGGGGCTAATGCTGCCGACACACAGTGCCAGGCATGTGCAGACGCTCGCTGGCAAGCGCCCACTCGCACACACTTCCTCTCACTCACTTTTCCTCCCGTGCTGGAGGGTTTGGGGGTGGAGGTAACGATGACGGATGTGGAGTCTGGCCTGCACCAGGCAGGAGATGGATCGCTCTCTAGTTCTGACAAGATGAGCAATTATCTGGATATAACGACGGACTGAACCGCTGACATTTCCTCTCCGACTGGGAAACGTTCCTGTGCTCTGCAAAACAGTGTGTGAAGACCGTCTGTCTGTATCGATTAAATCTGCTTTCTACAAGTCCGAACAGGATTTGGCTTTGCGCTGCTAGAAGGAAACTCAGGTTTTCCTCAGATCGTTCAAACGAAGGCACGCATTCGATCTCGGTCCCCACTCCTGCGTCCTGTCGCCTCACTACTTGTGTTTCTTTGCAATATTTTCTTAGATGCAGATCTATAGATGTACAGCTGAGAGCGCCTCTTGCACTCCAGTCGTTATTCAAGAATTTAAATATCCTTCTCTTTCATGAGGCTCGTGGTGATGTGGGTTGTGAAAAGGACCATTTTTTTTGGCTGGGAGAGGGGCTATTTTTTTGGGCCATAGGACACAAGTCAATATCAATCTCTCTCTCTCTCTCTCTCTCTCTCTCTCTCTCTCTCTCTCAGGTTGAGTGTTCACACAGGGAAGATCCGGCTCCTGGATGTGGGCAGCTGCTTTAACCCTTTCCTGAAGTTTGACGAGTTTCTGACAGTCGGTATCGACATAGTGCCTGCGGTTGAGGTAAGCTGCTGTTCTGGAACGTTCCCATATGAGTGAGCTTGGAGGGAATGCTCCTCTCGGACTCATACTGTCATTCGGACCGAGGGTCAGTTCTCACTGCCATGCAGCCGTGTGTATTTGCGTGTGTGCAACCTAGAAGCCTTTATTACTACAGCCAATAGAGGTGAGATGAGGACTGGGTCAATGACAAACTTAAAAAAAAAAATTTTTTTTTTTTCTGTAAATCTTTAAAAATGTACAGAATACATTTATTTGAAGTTGGAAGAGTGTGTTTCAACAAGTCTAATTGGTTGCACAGCACTTACAGGGTTTTATTACAGTTATAGACTGTATTTGCAATTTCACCGGCCAAAAAATGTCAGGTGGCGCAACCAAAAGTTTCTTGGAAAAAAAACACACTTCCCTCTTTTTTTTCTAAGTGATTTTTTTTTAAGTATACCTGAGAGTGTCTACTCTGCCTAAAACATTACTATTTTGTAGTTGAGCTGGGTATTAAAAGTAACTTACGGATTCTTTATTGTAGGGGGCAGGTGTTTTGGTTTTCCAAACAATTTAAGAACAATTAAACTATTAAACTTTGTTTATTTGAAAGATTTTCAATATAAAATTATGCCCCCACATTAATATTATATTAATTCATATTTTAAATTACATTTTTAATACATTTCACATAATGTTAACTTGTTCGGACATTTGCGCCACCTGACATTTTGAGGGTTTGAGATGGCAAAACGTATATTTATCATTTTTATGATAAACTGGAAATATGTTCAAATTAAACAGGTTTTATCGAATAAAATGATGCTTATTATGAATCATTTAAAATTATTTTAAACCAAAGTAGTGCGCTCGGACACAAAAATCTGCGTGTCAGGTCATTGACCCGACTATAAGAGGACACTTTCCCTCCCAAGGTTTCTTGGGAAACTTGACCTCAAATTTCCCGAGCTGTAAACAAGTGAGAGGATTGCTTTTTGTTAAAAATGGTCACATATGCATATATATGCAGTATCCTAGCAGTTAAGCTTTTGAACTGTTGGTCACTTGTCTGGTCTGTTTGTAACCATGGTAACAGAATGCCCTGTCAATCAAAAAAAAAAAGCTGAATTATTTGGGCTTGCTGAAGTGGGTCTCATAGTGAAAGGGTTAAGGCCCCCTCTGTAGGCACCTCTGAATCGCGGCAAGCCGAAACGCGCGCTTGCTCTCTGACACCCGCCAATGTCACGCTTTATCTGTTTTGTGAATAGAGTGATTCATCTGTGGAGTAAAACGGCGCTGCGGTACTGGCTTTGAAGGCCGTTTTTGGCGAACAGGCGTTGTAACCCGCCGTGAAACCGCGTGGGAATGCTTCTCTGGCGTGTGTGAGATCTCCACGGGCCGACAGAGAACCGCCTGTATCGCACTTATTACACAAAAACCTGCTGCTGCTGCTCATTGGGGGAAAATGTCCCCATAATTTCACTTAAAAATGAAGAGGAAATGACACTAATGGGGTGTGTTTATAAACCTGATGTGACCTCTTAACATTCTCTCTCGCTGAAGAACAGAATCACTGCAAAAAAAAGGCAGCACTAGTGCTTTTCTCATCTCACTTTTTAGCAGTCCCGTACAAAATGGTACGCACCATAATTCACTGGACTGTGACACCGTTAGAGTTTGTTTACTGAGGGTTCTAGCCTCTGTGTAGCCTGAGTAATATCTGTGCAGTGGTCGGGCCCTTGAAACGGGCCCTTAACCCTACCGTGCTCCAGAGTTGATGGGCCCCTGCTTGGTCTCATCGACTGCAAGTCCCTTCTTTAAAAAAAAAAAACAGGATTAGCCAAGTGACAGCGGTGCAATAAAGGCGAGGCTAGATTAGGTTTTCCTTATTGGGAAAATGTCCCAATAGGGAAAATGTATTATTTATCCAGGATTTACAGTAGCATAAAATATAGTAGGACTGTATGCACAACAGTAACGCTGATGGAGATAAAACCACAGAAGAAGTGCAGGGTATGGAAATTTGTTAGTTGCCATCATGTAATGTCACACATGAAATGTTAAAGAGTACGTACTGTCTCTCTCTCTCGCTCCTTCCCCAGAGCGTGCACAAATGTGACTTCCTGAACCTGCAGCTGCAGCCGCCCCTGCAGCTGGAGAGCGCTGCGGTGGACGCGTTTCTGCAGCAGCTGCGCAGTCCGATCGACGCCCTGCCGGCCGAGCTCTTCCACGTCGCCGTCTTCTCCCTCCTGCTGTCCTACTTCCCCTCGCCCTACCAGCGCTGGATCTGCTGTAAGAAGGCCCACGAGCTACTCGCCCTGCACGGCCTACTGCTCATCATCACGCCCGACTCCTCCCACCAGAACCGCCACGCCCCCATGATGGCCAGCTGGCGCATCGCCGTGGAGACGCTGGGCTTCAAGCGCTACAAGTACGTCAAGTTCTCCCACATGCACCTGTTGGCCTTCCGCAAGGTCTCTCTGCAGACCAGCAGCGACCTGGTGAGCCGCAACTATCCCGAGATGCTCTACATCCCGCAGGACCTGAACGGGGCCGAGGAAGGGGAATGCTGGGATATGCAGGTCCTCCCGCCGCCGCCCCCCCCCTCGGAGGACGAGGACGAGCAGCTGGCGTGCGGCTTCCTGGAGCTGCCCGACGCTCCATACGACTCGGACTCCGGCGAGAGTCAGAACGGGTCCACTCTGTACTGCCAGGAGAGAGAGGAGCAGATACTGCTGCTCAGCTGAGCGTGTGCATTTAATGTGTCCCCACACACGCCTGTACGCTCACATGTATGCACACACGCGCACACACACACACATTTACGCCTTCATACACATACACATACCCGCTTACTCGCTCCCTATATGTAAGCATTCATATTCTAATCCCTGGAAGTTCCCAAGTAATAGGACAGTGACGTCATTTTAAAGGGCTTAAATGCATATTTTGGACACTGCTCACCTCATGTTAAAATTGAAGCTGGTGGTCTGCATTTTAATCAGTAGGTATTTGCATATCTTTGAGACAGGCCTTGTAGAAGTCTCTAAAAATAGCATCACAGTTCAAATACTTTCGGTTCTGTTAATTCATGCAAATGCAGTTGCATTCATTTGTAGATCCATACAGACTCTGACAGATGCGGGCACTTAAACACACTGCATACACTCGCGCCAGCGCTCGCTTACCTGCTTGCGTAAATGCTCCCACGCACAAAGACGAACTCTCCTTTATCTCCCTGGGCTATCGGCACGCCAACTATCCTGCCATGCTGTCGCGCTCTCTCCCTCTCGCGGAAGAAACCGACGCAGTTTGCACAAAGAAAGAGAGACGCTAACGGGTGCAGTGCGTTTGCCACAGGCTCGCTCAAACTCTCACGCCGACCTGTTCACTGGCAGGCTTGGCTAATGCACCATTCGGCGCTTTGTACCTTCAGGGGTGGCAAAATACTTACTCTTCATTGGTCTTGCCTACCTTCATCCTGTTACGATTGCAGCGATAGTGAAACAAAACCTCTTTTGTAAGAGGTCTTTTTGCGGAGGGGGAAAGTCTCCCTTTCATGATTTAGACTAAGAGACGTATGGAGTATGGAGGTTACAGATGGCTGGTGATCCTGAAGCGGTTGTGCTGGCATGGCGCAGTCGACAGGCCATTCCGGTGTGAGGTCAGGTGTATTTCGGCTCCTGAAAAGAAATTTTGTTCTCTTTACTTTCCAGCTATCTGTTGTCGGCCATTTTGTGGGCTTGGGAGCCATTTTAATCCCACATCATTCTGGCTTACCAAAATATGGGGAGCTTTTAAAAATAATAATAATAATAGTAATAATAATTCAAAAAAAACTTGACATTTTACACTTTTTTCATAATAGAAACAAAAGACGAGAAAATTAGTTTTACTAATTTTGTGGAAAATGAGATTCATTTCTTTTTGATAACTGTGAACATGTTAGCTAGCAGACTCGAAGTGTGAGGCATTCCAACTGCAATTCTGTCTCCTTATTTCTGGCAGTTATGTACTTACTGTCACTGAAAACGCATGCGTTAGGTATCTTGGCACCATTAGAAATGCACGCGTGAGGTATCTGACTCGTTGCTGGCGCGGGCGGGGTCGGTCAGTGACAGTGCCTGTTTTATGTTCTCAAACACCACAGTTGACTGATTTTTGACCGGTGACAGTGCATTGTAAGTTGTGCCGTTTTCTTGAAGCTTTAGCATTTTTCGAAGACTTTATAGGTTATTGACCACACCCAAAAGAACAAGTGAAGTGTCACTGTACACATTGCAAACGACTCTGTGTTTGTTATTACAGTGCTTTGGGATGACAGTGGCGCACGCCTTCCTTTATTTCTCACATATTTCACTGGAAAAACGATGAAAACCGATTTGATTCTTCAGTTTGCGGCCAATGCAGTAATACCTCATGCGTGCGTTTTTAATTGTGCTAAGTATATCATAGCTGTGCTGAGTAGGTGCACACCCAGCCCGTCTACACGATAAAGGAGACGGTAAAAATGTGCCAGTCTTTTTTTTTTTTTTTTTTTGCTGGTTTCTGTTTCTTATTAATCCTCTCGAAAACTGTTCATCTGCTAGTACTGACAGTTGAATATTTAACATTGTCTGCTTCGACCATCTACACACCAACGTAAGCGTTTCTCACCGCAGGAATGCAAATTTAAATCTTTGTCTTAATATTCATGCAGTGGGTCCTCTCAACCAAGATGTACTCTTTGTCCTGAATGTTTTTACAACACTTTTGCTGTCAGTGCTTCGCATTTCTTTGGAATATTTTACCTCAGTGAGGTTTTTTTGCACTAATATCCTGTCAGAACTCGGCCGTAGTTGGTCCTATTTCAACTTCATCTCTGCAATAGCTTAGTGTGTCCTTACTAAGTACTGTACCTTAATATTGTGAAGGAAAAGCTTTGTTATTCTTAACACTAGAGAAATAGTTAACTTTGCACTTCGGTATTGCAATCTGTCCTTGAGTGGTTGAAATGTAGTGCGTGTCTGTGTATGTGTGTAGTATTTTGCCTCTGAAACCTTATTGATGCTTTATTTCCTGACTCTTAAAGGATGCCGGTATAAAATGAGTTGACACTCAAATATAGCAAAGCGGCAGAAAAGGTCTGGAATGACACAGTGAGTGTGCAATGGGTTCCTTTATTGTCAGTAATTTGGGTCACTCCAAAAGGTGCCTTATACGTCAGTATTTTCCCCTCCAGTGAGGTGCTCTGTGTTTTCGAGACCCCTGCAGAGTTGTTCGAGAACCAGATTTGCCAAATGAACTTGCAGGCATGACTTTGTCCAGTGATATCTCTCTGCTCTAAAACATTTCAAAATAAGAAACATTTGGATGATGGGAGACCATTCAATTGGGAAATGAAATGATTTCTGAACGTTTTTTTTTTTTTTAAATCCATGAAAATTGTGAGAGTAGTTTTGTTGTGCACATCCGACTGTGTGCAAGTCCCGCACATTGTTACTGTGCTAGCAGTTCTGCTCCACATGTGGCCATGTGTCAGCTGTTTTGTTTCACACATTCTAACTGTGCGTGAGTAGTTCTCTTCCGCGTGTTGTAACTGTGCAAATATTTCTGTTCCACACACAACTGTGCGAGTAGTTCTGTTCTATACGGTGCAACTATGTGTGAACAGTTCCCTTTAGCGTAACTGTGTGCGAGTAGTTTTGTACCACATGTTACTCTGTGCGGGGAGTTCTGTTCCACGCATTTAGACTGTGTGCGAGTAGTTCTGTACCACATGTTACTCTGTGCGAGTAGTTCTGTTCCACGTGTGACACTGCGAGTAGTGCCCTTTCACACGTAACTGCGTGCGAGTAGTTCTGTTCCACATGTAACTTTGTGTGGGAAGTTCTGTTCCACACATTTTGACTGAGTGCGAGTAGTTCTGTTCCACATGTAACTGTGTGCGAATAGTACTGTTCCTCAGGTCGTAACTCTGTGCGAGTAGTTCTGTTCCTTGCGTCGTAACTGTGCGAGTAGTTCTGTTCCCACATGACTGTGCGAATATTTCTGTTCCACGCATTGACAGCGGACTCTCAGTGCTGCCTTTCCTGACGAGTGGGGGGTTGAGAATAGTGCGAGGTTGAAAATGCACTTCCTCTGCAGTGAGGATGTTTTCTGTACCCACGGGAAAGCAAACTGTTTTTACTGAATTGTGTTTGCAGAAAGGGTTGCTGAACACTGACGTGCATTTCCTTGTATGATTCATGCGTACAGCTCACCGCCTGCATGCCTGATTTAATGTTCTGTGTGCGGGGCATTTTAGCTTCTGTGCTGTAGGACTGTGAGGTGAGCTTGTTCTCCGTTTCTCCTTTTGATAAACAAAATGTGAACATGGTCTCCGTGTGGTTGATTTGTGTACTGCATGCAATTTTCTATCAACAGCTTGGCTGCCAAAATGAACAGTTGTGCTGACAAATAAGTTATTTTCTACCCTTATTGAACCAAAGTGGTCCGGGCGGGTAGAGCTGAAGGTGAGTATGGGAATGCTTTTGAAAACGGAGGTGGAAATTCATTTAATTAGACCAGCTCTCCAAAAGTTTCCGTTTGGGATGCAGTAGCTCAGGAAGACAGAGGAATGTGTCAGTCATTCAAATATTTTTGTTACGTTCATTTTTAATTCAAAAAGTGAAAAGGCTCATTTCAAATGATCACCAAGCTGGGATACGACTCAAATGCGCCCAGCGTGCGTGCTTTTAAAATGTGTATTTGATTGATGGAGGATCCGTGACGGACAGGCGAAGCTTATGCCCTTTCTGCCCCCCGCGCGTGCGCTTGCGCCAGGTGACCGTGCAAAGTTGCGAATCTGGTCGGGCCAAATGTGACTGCGTGAGTTTGTTAGCAATGCTTTAAAAATGCACATAAGCAGTGAGAAAAAAATGTTAACGTAGAAACAACGATGTTGGCCGTTAAGCTGCTTGTATTCGCAAACGCTGCAAAAAATGCGAAGCAGAATCAATTACAGCTCGCGATTGGCACGCGCTAGATTGCGCAGAACCGTTATCCAGAGTCGTTATCCAGCTTCGTTAGCCTTGCAGGCTGACTTAATGTAATGGCGACACGGCTTATGGCTTCAGTCGCAAGCTTGGTAACGTTTGCTAATATGTTATTACGGCTGTCTGTGATTCCGCATTACATTAAGTGTGGCGAGGAAGTAGTTTAAACCAGAGGCAGCATTACTTAATTTAAACGTAGCCAGCCACCAAACCAAGTAACGTAACGCAAACGCAGCGCTGGCCGGCCTCTAGACGGCATCTGCAGCTGCGTTTTCCGGCATGACTGGAGTACAAGCAGGAGGACTGGTCGGAGAAACCGGACGCTGGACGCAGGCCAGACACGCCATAGTAACCAAGGTAAGCGGTGTCCACACCTGTCCACACCAGCTCATCCTACATCATTAACATTTGAATTTATTTACAATTTATTCTGAAATGTTAGGTTTTTTTTTGTTTGATAAAATTGCTGTATACACTGATGGGCCAAAAAAAAAAAATTAAAACCACTCACGGATCCAGCAAATGACATTGACTTGGTGTGATAATAGCAGTTCATGACAGGATCTGCAGATTGACCTCAGACTGTATGTGAACAGTTGGTTCTTGTGGTCGATGTGTTGGATGTCGGAGAAATGGGACCTGACTTGACTTCCAGAAGGGCTCAGTCGTTATGGTCAGAGGAGAAAGTTAAAGCATCTATGAAGTGGCCAGGCTTCTGGGATGCTCACAGCCAGCCGTGGTGAATACTTCTCAAGGTTCTCCTCTGAAGTGAGCGCCCGTCATCCGCCATAACTTTGTTCTCTTGGACAAAGTCCTGGCCTGCGCAGAACTAGGATGTCGTAATCCCGAACACGTGCTGGTATGGATGGCCGACAGGGGGCGCTTCACTAAACATCATTGCTTACCCAAACTGAATGTATCCCTCCCATATCTCTGAGCAGCACAAAGCCTATTATGATGCTGTCTCATAGGCAGCCAGTCACAGTCCCCACAGGCACGGCCCGATCAGATCCAAGATGGCGTTGGTTGCATTTCAGCGGTTTTCATGCAGAAATTACTCGCCCTGGTGCTGCTGTGTGGTATAGCCCAGTGAAGTTTTTTTGTGTTTCTGATTCAAATAGATTGTATTTATTAAAAAAAACGACTGAAAAGGAAATTCACACAGCATGGAGACGGGTGAAAGAGAGGTGCTCTGTACAGTCGCAGTGCTCAGATGTTAGCCCTTTGAAAAGATCCTGTTCCTGTGAAGTGAAGAGTCATTTTCTCTCTTCCTCCTCTCTGGTTGCTGTCATGAAACGCCGTCTTCGCGTTTTACACGATGACACTGGAGGACAGCAGGCCTGGGAGGCTGGATCAGACGGAACGCTTAACTCCAGCGTCACGTTTATTTGATATTAAGGCCTGGTCCTAGAACCGCGGCGGAGAGGAGTGTGGGGACTGGGGAACAAACGAAGCTCCCTGCCCTGTGGCAGTCCTGCTGTAGATTTTACCGCGCAGATGCCTAATTAATTGCACTTCTCATTAGCTGCCGCTAACGATGTCCCTGCTAGGCAGAATGCGAGTTAGTGAGCGGCTCCAGCATCTGCTGCTATAAAGAGACATGCCTCAGCAGATCTCTGCTCTGTGGCTGATGTGTACATGATGGGCTTAACAGTGCTTACTGACCTCCCCTCTCCATTTTGCACCCTCTCTTTGTAACCTTGTTGTTCGGCTGCCATCTTGTCTCGTAGCCTGTACCCTCACAGGTTGTATGGTGTCTGTTTGGCAAGCGGAATTGCTGCCGTATTTGGTATACCTGCTCGGGGTTATGATTGTCACGTTTTGCACGCTTAATTGCTGTGGGCCAGTATGGTTGCCGCAGCTGAGGGCGATTGACATGAGTGACACGAGTCGCAGGCTCAGCATTAATCATCAGGAAGATCTGTTCTGTGGAAGTGGGGCAAAATAAGGTTGGTACTGTGTGCTAAACTGCGCCATGCAAAGTTTCCGTCATGAGAAATATGATGCAACTGGTCTGGAACATTTTGCGACTCCTGGTCTCTCTCTCTCTCACACACACACACATGCACATACACACACACGCACGCACACACCCTTGAGATGGCTGTCGTCTGAAGCAGATGATTGCGCCCGATCATCTCGAAGCGCTGAGGCCCGACAGCATTACGCCCAGCCTACGCTCGTTATGAAACCAGCCGAGAGTCGTTCTCACGGAGCTGAGTCACGCACGGTGGGCAGCTCCCTCATTTCAACCAATGGATAGAAGCTTTGCAACAAGGGGAAATCTTTCACTTCGCCAGGGCTGTGTTCTGTGAATGAGGGGAAAAAAGGCACATTGTGTGTGTGTGTGTGTGTGTGTGTGTGTGTGTGTGTGTGTGACGAGCGCGCGCACTCGTGTGTGTGTGTGTGTGTGTGTGTGCGTATGTACTGTTAGTATGAATATGTGCTTGTATGCTACATGACTGTGCACACCTGTGTCATTGCTGGCCTGCATGTGTGTGTGTGTGTGTGTGTGTGTGTGTGTGTGCCCGTGCGTGCAGCCTTTGGAGCGCTCTGACTGCAGTTGTCCTGACCTGCCCCACTTCATTAGCGAGTCAGTGCTGCTAATTAGCCCAGTGTGTGTTCCTTACAGATTCTCCTGCAGTAACGCGGTGTCATCTCAGCCAGTCCCCTTAGCGATCCTCAAACTGATTTATGTCGCTCTGAAATTAGTGCCCATGTTAAACCCCCTCTCACAGCTCAAAGGCTCACCCTGCTGGTTTGGAGGGTATGTGACCCTCTGCATTTCTTAAACGTGTTGAAACGAGAATCTTACAAGTCAATTGAATTTTACCGCCCAAAAAAGACACTGCTTGCAGGATTCCATGTGTAAGGGCACCATTTGCCCGTGCGCGAGATATTTTTGATTGGCTTGGTTCACACGCCTGGTTTTCCCTGCAGTTTGAACGTGAGCTCCATCTCCATCTGCTCTCAAACATGAGATCGCCCCGTTAGTCCCTCTCGCCTCACAGGTGCTGGAGTGTGCCCTAATGCGAGAGAGCCTTCTGCGACAGCACTGCTATTTATCAGCAACTGTATCCGTTCTGCTTGCATTTGGCCCCTTATACTCATGTGCATCCTGTTCAACAAGGAACCATTGGTGACAGCTGTCAGTCAGTGGGGCCTTGTATAGCCCTGTAAGCCTGTAAGGTTGGTGCTACTAACCCCAGTGCAGCTGTCGTCGGCCCTTGAGCGAGGCTTCTGGCTGAATTCGTGCATGCGTGCTGACCGTTGCTATAAATACAAGTGTGCACTAAACGGATAGAAGTGTCCATTAAATACCAGTCAGTGCTGCTTTGGAGAACACTGAGTGTTAACACCCTTAAAACGTCCTTCAACCATTCACAGTCGAGTATTCAGCAGACCCGTGTGCAAGGTTTTGATATTGTTATTGTAACTAACCAAGAACAGGATTTTAACCATGATGAACATTGCTTGACAAACACCAAAGATAAAAATGTGGCTTTTGACGTGGTCCCGTTCTATCGCGAGACGCCCTTATCGCTCTGATGAAAGGCACGAGCGCGTTTGTGCGCATCGTATCCCCAGCGCGTACGCTCCTCAGATTCTGTGCTGATGGAGCTCCGGGGGTCACGTATGAATGAGAACTGATGTCACATCTCGACTTCATCTCTGGGGTAGTGGAAGTGCTCTTATCTGGGAATATCAGTGCTTTGGAACTTAATGGAAATCCTAAAACACATTGCTTCTCTCGTGTTCGCCAGCGTGGGTTGCATATGCACGTTACATAAGCATATTGTCCTGTTACTGCGTGTTCTGTTAAGTTTGCTGCCCACGAGACTTGGCATTCCTCCTGCGAGCGGAGTCTCTGGTTATGAACGCGGCGGAACGCGGATGAACATGGAGCCGGACACCAGTTTCTTTGTAAAAGTCCCCTTTTACGAAGAATCTGAAACTCCTGTCTTCGTTTAAGGAGATGTTGGGCGATCTGATTGAGGTCTTTCGATATAAATGAAGTTAACCCTAGTCCTGCCTCTTGGCTAATGCTTATCGAGGACCGGCATACAGGTAAATAGCTACCGGGGAACGATATATCGATGACCGGCGCACAGGGAAACTGGGTCCTCTGTATATCGGTGCTCGGCAGGACTGGGTTAACTATGCCAGATTACTTTGGCCATGTTCTGTTCGCAGAACTCACCGTCACAAATGAAAGTTAGCCAAGGGTAAATTTAGCACTGATATTAGGAAATATTTTTTCATGCTGAGAGGGATCGCAGTGTGGAATAGCTTGCCTGGCCATATTGTAACGGCAGAAACTCTGGGAGTTTTGAAGAGCCGGCTTCATGTAGTGCTTAATACCATCCGCTCCTTAAAGGGCATCTGAAGTCGATTCCCATTGTTTTTGTTTACCGGCCAATCAGCGAGCCGCACCTGCGCAAACGAACCGAAATAGGATTATCTACGCGTGTACACAAAACATTGGTCGATGAATGAAATTGGTCACGTGACAATGCAATATGTCAACAAAAGTAAGTGATTTGTTTGTAAACATTGGACGTTCAACGTCCCGTCTGAGAATCGACTCTGGATGCCCTTTAAGTATGTGAGATGTTTAGATGCTTCACTTCAATGAGAGGAAAATGGTGAGTCTAGTTGGGTTAAATGGCCTGTTCTCATCACTCATGTTCTGTTGTGTTTACTGCTGCAGAAGAATAGTAATGCTGTATCCCTGATCAAGCAGTGTTATTGTGGTGTGAAATGAGATGTGTGTAGGAGGGTGTTACTGCTCTCTGCTGGTTGATGACCAGAGGGCCTGGAGTGGACAGTGATGAAGGATTAGTGACGCTCTTGAGCCCTGTGTGTGTGTGTGTGTGTGTGTGTGTGTGTGTGTGTGTGTGTGTGTGTGTGTGTGTGCCTGTGTCTGTCTGTCTGGAGGGGGTGCATTGGCAGATTCACAAACAGTGCACTATGCTCTTTCCTGATTTATTACCCGAGGCCAAAGTATGGCCATCGGGTATTGCGAAGACCTTGCGTCCGTCTGTCTGTCTGTCCATCTGTGTAGACAATAACTCCTTTCCTATTAATCTCAGGGTAATGAAATTCATGGGGACTGTTCTTGGGACATATAGCTTGGACAAGTTCGAAGATGGGTATCCTTGACCTAATTAAAGGGGTCAAAAGGTCACATTCTTTGTAAACACTGTTTCCTTCATTACATCCACTATTTTTGTTGTGGCCCCGTAAAATTTACAGCGTGTGTGTTCTGGATAATCAGCTTGCAGAACATTAAAGGTGGATGACCTTGATCTGGTTCATGGGGTCAAAAGGTCACATTGTTTCTGAACAGTGTGACTTTGATTACGCCTTTGCACTACCATGATATTTTTTGGTGTAGCTATGTCAGATTCATAAGGTGTACTCACTGGATAATCAAGTTGGAGGACATGAAAGCTACATGGCCTTTACCTACTTTAAATACCTTCTAATAACTATTTCATGTAGCAACATTATCAACCAAACTGTTCAGTCACCTTCAACATAACATCAAATTTTGATGACTGCGCATCATGTCAGACTTCATATTCTGAATGCCAAATGATGTAAAGTCCCAGCTGTCCTGTTCCACACTTTCCATATAACCTGCCAGGTCCTAGATGAAATTGGACAATTACCTCTGTCTTCCTTTTCACTCTTGAAACTTCTCTCAAGCCCAGAAGTAGTAAACACATTGTGTTACATAGGCATACATTAAACCCTTTATATGTTGTCATTCCTTGTCTTATGCCCATATGGCCGAGGGTACTTTAGCATTGCGTTCTATGTTTTATTTTACGTAGACAGGGCAAAGAGCATCATCAGAGCCTCTCATGATCACCAGATTGCCAGGAATGACCCGGCACAAGTTCTGAATGAGGCCAAAATTTGTATGTTATTAAACACTCACCTCAATAAGCACGACACGAGGATATATACACATTCCCGCATACACACAGTGGCGTCCGTACATGTGCACTCACACTGGTATCATGCCTTTAGTCTGTTCTGCACAGTAAACTGTGTTCAGTGATCATGTGTGGATCGTTATAGCATCTCAGTGATTGATGTTACATCATGATTCCTGTTACTAATGAAGTCTTACAGTGATACTGGACTGGGATTGGTTATATCTGGCCGTTTGTTTTGATATTTACTCGCCGAAGACCTCTGTTTGCTCATATTCCTTTCATAATTGCAGTTCAGGTCTCACTTTTACTGACTGTAAATTACTGAAACAAATGCATAATTAAACAGTTTCTAAAAGGCCCGCGAGTTCAGTAGATAAATTAATGTAATGTCTCCCTAATCGAGGGACTAATTAAAGAGTGCCGGTAATGGTGATGTGTCGGGAAGCAAGCAAAACTAACTGGACTCTGATTAATAGATTGAGTAAGATGCCTGGGTGCACACCTCCGCACACACAGGTTATCCATCCGTGTTACGCCCGTCTCCCCATCCTTCAGAAATATGGTGTCCACACTTTACCTTCTATAGGAGGGGAGGGGTTCTCACTGAATTACACATGCTGACGCCCCACAGAGAGTAGCTTAACTGCCCCCTCATACAGCTGACCTTAAGTGTGACCTTGATCTTTGACCCAAAGATTAACTTTTAGGGCGTGTGAAGCTATAGCAGGCGGAGGTATAGCCATTGACACTGCGTGTTGAGTTGTCCCTTGTTAAGCCTTAGAGCGCTGAGTAAATTTTGAAGGAATTAAAAAATGTAACTATCCCGAGCTGTTGAAAACCCATCATGCGGCTACTTGTTTAAACGAGCTCCCGTATGGGAGCTCGTTTAAACAAGTTGCCGCATGATGGGTTTTCAACAGCATCTGATTTTGATATCTTACATCATTGGGCAACTATAGTTGCTTGTAGTACTCAAAGGGTTAACTGTACCTTGAAGTCGAGCGCACATCTCAATCTTTTGAGTCTGTGCTATGAGACTCTGAAATGGCTTTGCAAATTTGAGGTCATTTTGGTTTGAAAGGGCCGATGCTATGAGCTGTGTTCTTTGTCAGGCTATTTCTGCCACTGGCAGACTCTAAGCAGTCTGCACACCGCTCGAGGGAACGGTCACGATGTTGGAGTGATTTACTGGGCTAAACAGACCTTGAAACGGTGTAGCTCTTCAACACCTTTTATTCAAGTTACAATTGGATTTCTAATACCAGCGCTTTAGCTTCTGCGGCTGGGTGAATATGATTTTTCATTGCTTTAGAAAAGCTTCTTTGGAAAAAAGTCTTTCCTTTTTCAAACTTCAGTGTACATTTAAGTCGGTCGTTGGCATACACCTCGGCCAAATACATTTAAACCGGTTCACTATTCCTGACGTTAAATCCTCACAAACATTACCTGTCTGAGGTCAGTTAGGATCACGACTTAAGGGGAGGAGAAACCTTTTGGAAAAAAATTGTCATTTTTGGATATAAATCATTCATACTTGGTGTATTGACAGTATATGACCTGAAATACACAAAATATGAATTTGACCTAATTTGCATAATTAGGTCATGTGATTCAAGATGGCCGCCACCCCGATTTCGCCATTATTTCTTTGCCTTATATCTCAGGACTGAAGCAAGATATTTGAATCAGGTTTTTTTATTAGATTTAGTTATGTTTACACCTTCTTCTGAACTAGAATAAAGCATTTACACATAATGCTAGAGATTTAGTGGGGTAAAAGAGGATTTTGCCATTTTTCGTCCCCTCGATATGAACTATAAATCACCATAACTCACAGACCCAAAGCGCTAAACCAAAACGTTCAGTTCAGTAGACTTCCTGATATGTACACAGACTTCTGTCAAAATTTCTTGAGAAAAGCTCCACAAATAAGTGAGATATAGTGCCTTAAATGATAGCAATCGGGGCAAAAATCAGGTTTTGAGAAAATCCAGGTTAAAGTCAAAGTACACCTACAAATCATTGTAGCAGTCAACTTAGAACATTAAAATGCCCCTGAAGCATAAACTTCTCCCTCCTGCTCCCTCTGATTGATTGTCCTGTTCTTGAGCTGATTGAAGTGATTTTTGGGTTTCTCCTCCCCTTAATTCTAAGAATGTGAAATATCTGAATAATGGTTGAATGATTTATTTCAGCTCTTATTCCTTTCGTCACATTCCCAGTGGGTCAGAAGTTTACATGTACATGATTAGTATTTGTAATTAGCATCTTGTTAGAGCGCAGCGCGCAGTAATTGGCTACTACAGGAGTGAAACTGGTCATCATGTCATCCACGATCCAGCATTATGTTGCATTACTGACATTTAGCAGACACTGTTATCCAGAGCAATGTACAACACACAATGCACTGAGTCTACGCACTTGGACAACTCAGAAAAGACAATGGTGTTTTGCCTCCTAACTCCACTGTTCAAGGGCGGACTGCACTCATCCCTGACAGCAGTCGTTATCCGTAAATCGTCGTCGTAGCTTTATCACGCCGTAAACTCCGGCCCGGCGCTGTAACTCCAATAACGGAACTCGAATTCCTCCTCACGAATGGGCTGAGTGGGAGCCGTAATGGCCCGGTTTTACGGCCAATCGGGCGGCGAGAATGAGAAGCGGCTCGTAAGAGCCCTTTATTAGCGAAGGTAATGGCGGAGGAGAGCGCCTTGCATAACGCCTCTTTCCTTTGTGAAGGTTAGTGGCAGCGAGAGGCTGAACGGCTGCATTACAGCAGTACCGCAGGCAGAAGCACCTTTTAAAGCCTGCGATAAATCCTCAGGCCCCGGTATGTACATGAAGTCGGCCGTGGAGAAGCCTCTTTGCCCGCCTTGACATTCCCTCGTTTCATACTTCGCGAAATTACAGCGGTTAAATTTCAATGGAGAGGGAAATAATCTCTCCTCGCGAGTTTTCGGATGTCACTTAACCCATTTAAACCGGGACAGCATGTGCGCATTTTAAGAACGTGTTGTTGCCGACACAGACATGCGCGTAATTTTGAAAGTTCCGTAATTACTGTAAGTTGTGCGCAATAAAAAAAAAAAATCCAACTGTTCCTGAAAGCTGAGAAGCTGTGCTTCAGCCCAAATACAGGTTACTATGGTAAACATGGCAGCATGATTCTCTGCTGGGATTTTTGCATTAGGCCTTAAAGGGTTAAGCTGTTGGAAGTTGGCCGCGATAGTCGCTCTATGAAAACCTGGCCGGGGAAGTGTTGTCGATCATGGCGGAGCAAAATGAAATCTGTTTGACTGACTGTATGAATGATATTGGCATCTACGTCTGTGGCCTATGAGTGTCTGTTAGTCCATCTGTCTGTGTGCACTCAGAGTCTCCATGTATTCATCTATCTTGGGGTGCTTACCGCTCCAGCTGGCGTTTGGATTTTGGGTGAAGCTAAATTAGCCTTGGAGCAAAGGATGCCGGGATGTGTTTTTAATAAATGTGTAGTAATTAGTGTCAGACACTTCCTCTGAGTCAGGCGAATGTGGGTTGGAGCCTCGGGTCCGACAGGCCACTGAACATGAATGGAATATGGGTCTGCAGTCAACTTTTCCTGTCTGTAGAGCAAATATGAGCGCTTCAGCTGATAACAGTTAATACAATTGAGACAGTAAGTCCTGAGTCTGAGGTACTTGGAATTCCATATATTTATATCTCCGAAATACGAGTTTCGGGGATATCATGATTTCACTCCACCCGCCGCCGCCGCGTCCACTGCCGCGTCCGCAGATTTTAGCCGTTAGCGCGATAACTGACAAAATACTTTACATTGGCTTCTCATTTTTAGCATATGGCTAGATATGGTAGAGAGGATGAACTGATTAGATTTTGGGCAAGTATGCACTCCTAGGTTTGCCACCAGGTGGCGCTATATATTGAAAAAATTTGTTTTTTGACCATATCTCTGGAACAATTACTTACGCAGACCTCAAATTTGCCTCATATTGTAGGTCTAGTCAAGGGGAATCTAATAAAGGGGGCTTTGAGGATTAGGGAATTTCGGGGATATACCCCTTGCTGTCGGCCGCCGACATCGTAGGCCTAGTTGTAATGGTGGTTGCAGTCTTGTGCCACCTGCTGGTAGGATTTGTCAGTCCAGCACACGAAAGTTTGTGGTTTTGCACATCACCCGACTGTATGCAAATTATTGACGAGAATCTTGATCAGGCTAATGTATATGTACATTGACTTCGGCAAGGGTTGTTGCTTTTAGTGGTCAAAACTTCTTGTTCTGCTGGTTGTGCTTGTATATCTTTTGCATTGTAATATTTAATCTCTCTTTTATGCCAGCTCTCTATTCTTATGATTCAGACATTTTACTGGTGTGGACTGCTCCCACTGTTTTTATTGAAACGGCCTCAGAAACAACTGGAATCCAGTTTTTCTCAATATTTTTATCCAAAAAATGCATACTTGGATTAAAAAGATTCTGAAAAAAATGTCCGTTTAGTCTCGCTTTATTCAAAAGTCATACGAAATCCTTGTTTCATCAGTTGTAAAATACTTTCATAATCACATTGACTTCTTATGATAAAAAGAGTAAATGTAAAATTTTGTAAATTTCACAAAAAAAGGTGTTAAATTCAGCTAAGAACGAGGGTTGGAATTGAGTCTGACTGGGGTTTTCTTGGGGGAGAAAGAAATCACATGACAGAATTTTGAGTTGCACTGGGCCAGGCCTTCAGAAGATGTTTCTGGACCTGACAGTCCATCTCTACATCTGTATAGAGGCACAATTTCCATCATTTACTCTCTGTATAGCTGCCAACTTGAAACTCAGTCCATCTCTAGTTCTATAGTTTCAGACAAGATTAACCCTCTGGGGAATTTCTTTCCCAAAAATTTGAGGTTTCAGTGAAACATATCTTTTGGTGGCATAGATCTCTATTGCTCTCTGTTGCCTGTTGTGATTAGCCTCATCTGCTGTGGAAGTTTGATGTAAAACCAGTGTGACCTCACATCTCTGACATCACGACAGAGGCGTAACACCATCAGCTCAGGACAGAGTGAGCGCGTGCGGGTTGCCTGGTGCTGATTGGAGCTGACGTGCCGTAACCGCGTGACTGCTGTTCTGTGGCGCAGCTGTGCTCTCGTCTTTAATGGCGTGTTCATTACACGACAGCTGCAGGGAGACTAAACGGAGCCCAGCGTCTCCCACACTCACTGGTGCTGGCTGCGCTGATATCCGCAAGCATCCTACAGCGGCCTCCCAGCTCCCTCATTAGCTGAAATTCTCCATACAAGATGACTTGGCTTGTGACTCTACTCCTATGTTGGTGCACATTTCTTAGCGTTTTTGGATTTAATTTCCAAAACAAATTCAAGAGAGTAAATGCATACTAAACGGCGTAAATTCGACATGAACTGGTTACTGTGGATATTTAACTACTCGTGATTGGTGGTAGGTGTATTTGAATGTACTCGTAACCAAATTCAAATATGTAATCTGTAATTGTGTTTAATTGTAATTGCTGTATTTGTAATTGTAATTCATGTGTGGACTTTTTTTTTCTGTTGCGAAAGTAGGATGTCTTGAGCAGCTCTGTTTCCCTGAAATGTCTAGGAAAGTCTCATCTTAGTTTACTGCGATGTAAGGACATTATTTATATGTGAGTGTTGGTGAAGAGTATGCGACTGCTAATGCGTCGGCCCTTTCAGTGCTGGTGTGTGACCTCCCATTTCTCACCACTCCAGCCCTCATAGATTTGGGCTAAGATGGCCACCATAGGGTCAGTTTACTCAGCACTTCCCATGCTTCAGTACAGTGCTTCACAAAAAACACACTGCCTTTATCTTCTTGTTATTATAAGAAGGGAGAGAGAATGTAAGCAGAATCCTGTTGCTGGTGTCCTGACCTGTTCTGTACCTCATCACTGATGACCCAATATTTTTGGCAGGCCAGTAATATTCCTCTGGCATCTCGGACTGTCATGATGTGTGGTTCGAACAGCCTCTAAACCCAACTTTTAGAAAATGCCCAGGTGAATAATCATGTTGTAACTGAACGTTGTCTGTAACCAGTCGTATAGTGGGTGAACCATATTATCGACAGGACAGTGAAATATCAAATATCTTGTCATGTGTGCCGTACAGGGATGTGGGGATTTTTTTTCCCCTTTACACGCGACTTCGCCCATACTTTTCTGCATTCATCATTTGAGGCTGTGCTATGTTGGAATGCCAAAATAGTCCCATAATCCATACACATCTGTAGAATTTTGCCCATTTCCATTCTAGCTCAGGGCAGTGAGTACTTCAGAGCAATATACTTCATTGTGGCAAATGTTGGTGTAACGGTCTTACTGTTCAACCCTGTAGCTGCTGACAAGTCTGATACTTGGACTCCGCTGTAGATTTGCGGTGGTTCTCTCGCGCATTTCCATTCAAGCGTATGAGGTGAAATGAAAAAACAGGCGCGGTTAGCTCGACAGTCATGTTTATTACAGTCTAACACAGTGTGTGGCCTTTTGGCCTGGTCCATATGACTGCATATCTGCAGTAAAATTTCAGCATCCGAGTTTCACTGGGGCGCAGTAGCACTACTCGGCCACTAGGTGTCACCAAAGCGCGCAAATGGCTCCATGATGCTCCATTCACCCTTAAATGGGCGAGGCTGTGAACAGCCACTGACACAGGGACCAATGAGAAGATGTGTTTGGCAACACAGTTTGTTAATAACATAAAACAAGTCTTTTATGGCACATATTGGCTTTACGCACATGAGTTTCACCCTAGCACCAATCCGCAAGGTGAAGGGTCTGAAATCCAATCGCCACTAAACATGAATACAGCATAATCTAACAAAAATGTTCAGTCTAAAAAATACCAGAAAGGCCATGCAAGTTGGAATTAAAAATTTCAAGACTAACTACCTAGTGCAACTCAAAAGTTACCAAGGATACAGCTATACAGATTAAAATGAAAACACAACAACTTTACGCAGATTCAAATATACACACAGAAATATCACAATGATAATGGTGCTTATTTACAGTACATCTCATTTTAAGTACATATAATAATAATAACAAAGGAAAAGCTAGGATGCGAGAAAATATCTAGAATTCGCAGATGTCCGCCCTCTTGTCGCGAAACCTGCTTCTGGCCTTAGTGCGAGCTTTGAATGCGGCGGCGTTGTACAGGTGCTGGAGAGGGACAAAAAAAACTGATGTGAGAAATTAACTTTTCTAAACGGTCATCTTTCCGCAAAAGCCACACTCTGTGTTTTCATGTAGAATAGTCCCACTGTCTTTCTAAACTAATTTTTAAGGTTAGGTTATATGACTTAAAATGAACGCAATACATTTTTAATTTTTGATGGTCACAATCTATGAAACGGTGCTCATTTAGTGTAATTTCAGGAGACTTTTGTTAAAGGACTGGAATATCAGCTGTACCCTTGAGTTAGCTGCTGAGTAATGAATTGGCGGTCGTGTAAGGGGGAGGGATAGATCAGTGATGTCTGTTGTGTAAAGATGTCCTTAAACTCCTTCATGAAGTAGGGTTACAGGGTCAGACAGACAACTGCTCCTTGTACAAGTTGGAATAACGATTTCTTCCCTTCATATTCCAAAATTGGAAGGGTTCCGAATTTGACTCAGTGGAGTGACCAAGATAACTTGCAAATCCAAACCCTGGTCATTTCAGGTCCATCGTGTCGAGGTCTGGGGACATTTTAGGCGAAATCTTACCCTCTCGAAGCGGGAGATCTTCATGGCTTTCAGCGCGGCCGAATCGACCATCATCGGCGGTCCAAGCTCGAACACGTTGCGGATAAACTCATTTGCCTGGAAAGGAAGAGCAGGTCAATTGTGAACTACCATCGACAGAGAACGGACTCGAACATCCTACTGACTGCTAGTTCCATCGCGCTAAACCGCGGATGTTCAACCTCATCCAGAAATGTCTGGTGTGGGTGCAGGCTTTCATTCTAGCCACGCAGTTACACACCTAAAGCTACTAAACAAGGTTTTTAGCAATGACTTTTTAGGTAAATTAGGAAAAACTGCGTGTGTAACTACATTGCAGTAATGAAAGACTGCACCCCCACCAGACCTTTCAGCATAAGGTTAAGCTTGTGCAGAACAATCTGGAACTTGAAACAGAACAGCGACCTGTTCAAGTTTAAAAGGGGGCGACTCACTTCCTACTAACATCTGCTGAAGGCACCAGGAACACAAGAGGAATGGAAACTGAATACTGAGAACTGAAAATCAAACCCTTTCCATTCTTGGATTTATCTTTTCTTCCTGAAGACAAGGTCAAAGATTCTGCCGAAAGCGAAACTTTAATAATATGAGGTTCATGTTGCTCATTTTTATGAATGGGTAGAGTCCACGAGAAAAAGGAAAACTCCATTAGCTGAGTGTCACAACGTGAATGAGCTGATGATTGAGTAATGGCTAGTGCCGGCCTGCAGGGGTCAGTGTTGGGACCGTCGTCATTTCTCACCTGCAGATGGTAGTTCATTCCAGCGCCCACAAATTCCCTGAAGGCCTCATATGTCCTCTTCCTCACCCAGCTGTCGATGTGCATGCGCTCCGTACCAAAACGGATCGTCTCCGTGGGGAAGTCACCCTCCTGCTCGAGTACAGAGACAATCTCAGCGGGCGAACCCAGACACACACACACACACACACACACACACAGCATGAACAGGCACACACACAAGATGCAAAAATCCTCAGCCGACAGAGACGAACACTCGCACAGACGGCTGGCCCTCTCGGGGGGGCGTGGAAGTTGGATCCCACCTCTACGGCTCGCAGAACGTCCCGGAAGACAGATCTCTGTTTCCTCCGGTCGTTTTTGGCTCGGTGTTTGTTGCAGTCGGTGGCCAGAGAGGAGAGCTTGGTGCAGAGCGGATCCAGACCGTCGTAATCAAACTCCTACATGAGAGAGAAGGAGACCACTGCTGACTTCAGCTGCAGACACTGTAGTACAGACCGGTGTAACAAGCAGTTCTCGCGGTTATGATGACTGATTCTGTCATACTGTCTGTGGGACTGACTCTTGATTTACAGACAATTATCATTGCAAACGCTGGTTTATATTTATAGTAACGCAGTTAAGAGAATCAGTTCTATTCTACAAGCGGTTATTATAACTGATTGCCAGCTGCGATAGCGTTGCTAGTATCATTTTCAGTTGGTCTGTGTGTTTGCCGCCAGGGCGAACTTCAACGAGACCTGTCTGACACCACTATACTACTGCTATGCAAGATTTTTTTCAATATTTTTGGTTATATTCTATATGCCTGTCTATCTTGTGGTTCTGTTTATGGAAAATTCTTGCGAACACGATAGCATCGCAGCCTTTTAAGATGCAGTCACGAAACATCACAGGTGAATGGTTAGGGTAAAAAGGAAGGTTGAACCTGAAGATGGGTGTGGTCTGAGTATGAACATGTTAGAATGAGGACACTATACTGAAAACTATACCAGCATCAGTGTCACGGCTTGCGCAGTCCCGGATGGCCTCAAGTGATCAGCAGTGCTATTCTAGACTAATAAAAACTGACGCTGTTCGGCTCAGTCCAGATGAACAGTGGACTACGAGCCCGAGTCCGTGTGAGATCACCATTATTACTCCCAGTGCTTGTGCGATAGCAGAGCAGGGCACTCACTGAGTCCAGGTCCCTGGCCAGCTCGAACAGCAGCGCGATGGTCTCTCCCGCCGCGATCCGCATGTTCACATCCTCACTCTCCAGCAGGGTGGGCATTCTGGGAAGGTGCCTGCAACACGTGGGAGGACCCCGGCATATCAACACAAGCAAACCGGCCACAAGAGGAGTCGTCTGCACCCCTGCTACCACCAGAGAGCCTCACGCTTTCATAAATCACGGCCCTCAAGGGCCAAGAACTGCCGTCTGTCTTCGGTGTCGGAGGACAAGGCAGTCGAGCCAATCAGTGGCACCAATAGTGCTGATAATTGCCCAGGAGAATGGATAAGTCGTTGTGGATTTGAGGATCAGATATAGCAGTAATAAGTCTGCGATACAGACAGGAGTGATTCACCAGACGGCCGTGTGGCCGTGTATGGGAGTTTGAGTGTCAGGTTATACCAGGACACACCAGCAGAGGGAGCTCACCTGCCGATGAGGCCGTGCAGCTGTGCTGGGGGGCAGAGAGTGAGCAGCAGGGCCCAGGCCTGCAGGGCATGCTGGTGCAGCTGGGTGACCTGAGGGCTGAAGACCGGCCGCGTGCCGTCTGATCGCCCGTACGACCTGCTGAAGAGGCCCTCGAAGCTCTCCATCGTGCTGTACATGTCCTGCATGGGGACACACGCCATTTTACTTCAGCCATTTACGTTGTAGTTTCACAATAGTGCCATGCACACACACATTATGTGCAGCTCCTAATTCATTACATCATAATCCCTCGTAGTCTAGACTGTGATTAATTGAATCACCTAATAAGTAACTGCCGCTGACATTTGGTTGCTGTTTGTTTAAGACCACCTCAGGTATGATTCTGGGAAAGGAATGGTGCAGGCACACTTTTCAGCGCCATGGCAGCAATTATTCTAATTAGCTTAAAAAATTTGCTTAAAAAACTCTGGCAGCTTTAACACTATAAATCTGCGCTCAGCCTCTGAAAATTAGATTTTTTCTACACTGGGAATCTACACCCACCTCAGTGGTAAAGGGACGGGCAGAAAGCCAACGGTACACTCACCAGAATGTCGTCCTCTGCTACCAAACTGCAGACGCCGAGACTGGTGGCGCACTGAAACAAGCAGAACAAACAGCTTAAGGGAGGAACAGAACAGAGGAGCACTGAGACTGGTGGCGCACTGAAACAAGCAGAACGAACAGCTTAACGGGAGGAACAGAACAGAGGAGCACTGAGACTGGTGGCGCACTGAAACAAGCAGAACGAACAGCTTAAGGGAGGAACAGAACAGAGGAGCACTGAGACTGGTGGCGCACTGAAACAAGCAGAACGAACAGCTTACGGGAGGAACAGAACAGAGGAGCACTGAGACTGGTGGCACACTGAAACAAGCAGAACGAACAGCTTAAGGGAGGAACAGAACAGAGGAGCACTGAGACTGGTGGCACACTGAAACAAGCAGAACGAACAGCTTAAGGAGGAACAGAACAGAGGAGCACTGAGACTGGTGGCACACTGAAACAAGCAGAACGAACAGCTTAAGGGAGGAACAGAACAGAGGAGCACTGAGACTGGTGGCGCACTGAAACAAGCAGAACGAACAGCTTACGGGAGGAACAGAACAGAGGAGCACTGAGACTGGTGGCACACTGAAACAAGCAGAACGAACAGCTTACGGGAGGAACAGAACAGAGGAGCACTGAGACTGGTGGCACACTGAAACAAGCAGAACGAACAGCTTACGGGAGGTACTGAACAGAGGAGCACTGAGACTGGTGGCACTGAAACAAGCAGAACGAACAGCTTACGGGAGGTACTGAACAGAGGAGCACTGAGACTGCTGGTGCACTGAAACAAGCAGAACAACAGCTTACGGGAGGTACTGAACAGAGGAAGCACTGAGACTGGTGGCACACTGAAACAAGCAGAACAGAACAGACGGGAGGTACTGAACAGAGGAGCACTGAGACTGGTGGCACACTGAAAAACAAAGCAGAACAGAGGAACAGACTTACGGGAGGAAACAAGCAGAAGAACAGAGGAGGCACTGAGACTGGTGGCACACTGAAACAAGCAGAACAGAACAGCTTACGGGAGGAACTGAACAGAGGAGCACTGAGACTGGTGGCACACTGAAACAAGCAGAACGAACAGCTTACGGGAGGTACTGAACAGAGAAGCACTGAGACTGGTGGCACACTGAAACAAGCAGAACGAACAGCTTACGGGAGGTACTGAACAGAGGAGCACTGAGACTGGTGGCACACTGAAACAAGCAGAACGAACAGCTTACGGGAGGTACAGAACAGAGGAGCACTGAGACTGGTGGCACACTGAAACAAGCAGAAGGAACAGCTTACGGGGAGGTACTGAACAGAGGAGCACTGAGACTGGTGGCACACTGAAACAAGCAGAACGAACAGCTTACGGGAGGTACTGAACAGAGGAGCACTGAGACTGGTGGCACACTGAAACAAGCAGAACGAACAGCTTACGGGAGGAACAGAACAGAGGAGCACTGAGACTGGTGGCACACTGAAACAAGCAGAACGAACAGCTTACGGGAGGAACAGAACAGAGGAGCACTGAGACTGGTGGCACACTGAAACAAGCAGAACGAACAGCTTACGGGAGGAACAGAACAGAGGAGCACTGAGACTGGTGGCACACTGAAACAAGCAGAACGAACAGCTTACGGGAGGTACTGAACAGAGGAGCACTGAGACTGGTGGCTGAGACTGGTGGCAGTGACTGAAACAAGCAGAACGAACAGCTTACGGGAGGTACTGAACAGAGGAGCACTGAGACTGGTGGCACACTGAAACAAGCAGAGCGAACAGCTTACGGGAGGTACTGAACAGAGGAGCACTGAGACTGGTGGCACACTGAAACAAGCAGAACGAACAGCTTACGGGAGGTACTGAACAGAGGAGCACTGAGACTGGTGGCACACTGAAACAAGCAGAACAAACAGCTTACGGGAGGAACTGAACAGAGGAGCACTGAGACTGGTGGCACACTGAAACAAGCAGAAAGAACAGCTTACGGGAGGTACTGAACAGAGGAGCACTGAGACTGGTGGCACACTGAAACAAGCAGAATGAACAGCTTACGGGAGGTACTGAACAGAGGAGCACTGAGACTGGTGGCACACTGAAACAAGCAGAACGAACAGCTTACGGGAGGTACTGAACAGAGGAGCACTGAGACTGGTGGCACACTGAAACAAGCAGAATGAACAGCTTACGGGAGGAACTGAACAGAGGAGCACTGAGACTGGTGGCACACTGAAACAAGCAGAATGAACAGCTTACTGGGGAGGTACTGAAAAGAGGAGCACTGAGACTGGTGGCACACTGAAACAAGCAGAATGAACAGTTTGGGAGGACTGAACAGAGGAGCACTGAGACTGGTGGCACACTGAAACAAGCAGAAGGAACAGCTTACGGGAGGAACGGAACAGAGGAGCACTGAGACTGGTGGCACACTGAAACAAGCAGAATGAACAGCTTACGGGAGGTACTGAACAGAGGAGCACTGAGACTGGTGGCACACTGAAACAAGCAGAAGGAACAGAGGAGCACTGGGAGGAACGGAACAGAGGAGCACTGAGACTGGTGGCACACTGAAACAAGCAGAATGAACAGCTTACGGGAGGTACTGAACAGAGGAGCACTGAGACTGGTGGCACACTGAAACAAGCAGAACGAACAGCTTACGGGAGGAACAGAACAGAGGAGCACTGAGACTGGTGGCACACTGAAACAAGCAGAAGGAACAGTTTACGGGAGGAATGGAACAGAGGAGCACTGAGACTGGTGGCACACTGAAACAAGCAGAATGAACAGCTTATGGGAGGTACTGAACAGAGGAGCACTGAGACTGGTGGCACACTGAAACAAGCAGAACGAACAGCTTACGGGAGGTACTGAACAGAGAAGGAGACTGGTGTACTGAACAGAGGATGGGCACTGAACAGAGAGCACTGAGACTGGTGGCACACTGAAACAAGCAGAACGAACAGCCACGGGAGGTACTGAACAGAGGAGCACTGAGACTGGTGGCACACTGAAACAAGCAGAATGAACAAACAGGTACTGAACAGAGGAGGAACTGAACTGGTGGCACACTGAAACACTGAGACTGGTGGAACACACTGAGAAACAAGCAGAACAAACAAACGGGGAGGTACTGAACAGGAAGCACTGAGACTGGTGGCACACTGAACAAGCAGAAGAACACTGAGACTGAACAGAGGAGCACTGAGACTGGTGGCACTGAAACAAACGAACAGCTTACGGGAGGAATGGAACAGAGGAGCACTGAGACTGGTGGGACTGCACTGAAGACTGGTGAACAGAGAGAGCAGCACTGAGACTGAAACACTGAAGCAGCAGAACGAACAGCTTACGGGGAGGAATGGAACAGAGGAGCACTGAGACTGGTGGCACACTGAAACAAGCAGAACAACAGCTTACGGGAGGTACTGAACAGAGAGAAGCACTGAGACTGGTGGGCCCACTGAAACAAGCAGAACGAACAGCTTACGGGAGGAATGGAACAGAGAAGCACTGAGACTGGTGGCGCACTGGCAGGCGCACTGAAACAAGCAGAACTGAAACAAGAACAACTTACGGGAGGAATGGAACAGAGGAGCACTGAGACTGGTGGCACACTGAACAAGCAGAGAACAACTTATGGGAGGTACTGAACAGGAGCACTGAGACTGGTGGCACACTGAAACAAGCAGAATGAACAACTTAACTGAACAGAGGAGCACTGAGACTGGTGGCACACTGAAACAAGAGGTACGGGAACTGAACAGAGGAGCACTGAGACTGGTGGCACACGGGAGGTACTGAACAGAAGCACTGAGACTGGTGGCACACTGAAACAAGCAGAACGAACAGCTTACGGGAGGTACTGAACAGAGGAGCACTGAGAGAAACAAGCAGAAGAACAGCTTACACTGAGACTGAGACTGGTGGCACACTGAAACAAAGAACAAGCGGGAGATGGAACAGAGAAGCACTGAGACTGGTGGCAGCTTGAAACAAGCAGAATGAACACTGGAGGAATGGAACAGAGGAGCACTGAGACTGGTGGCACACTGAACAAGCAGAATGAACAACTTATGGGAGGTACTGAACAGAGGAGCACTGAGACTGGTGGCACACTGAAACAAGCAGAACAAACACGGGAGGAGAACAGAGGAGCACTGAGACACACTGAAACAAGCAGAACAAACAGCTTACGGGAGGTACTGAACAGAGAAGCACTGAGACTGGTGGCGCACTGAAACAAGCAGAGCTAGGGGAGGTGGAACAGAGGAGCACTGAGACTGGTGGCACACTGAAACAACAAGAAGAACAGCTTACGGGAGGGAATGGAACAGAGGAGCACTGAGAGGTGAAACAAGCAGAGCTAACACTGTACTGAACAACAGAGACTGGAACACTGAAACAAGCAGAACAGAGCAGCTTACGGGAGGTACTGAACAGAGGAGCACTGAGACTGGTGGCGCACTGAAACAAGCAGAACGAACAGCTTACGGGAGGAATGGAACAGAGGAGCACTGAGACTGGTGGCACACTGAAACAAGCAGAACGAACAGCTTACGGGAGGTACTGAACAGAGAAGCACTGAGACTGGTGGCACACTGAAACAAGCAGAACGAACAGCTTACGGGAGGAACGGAACAGAGGAGCACTGAGACTGGTGGCACACTGAAACAAGCAGAACGAGCAGCTTACGGGAGGAACGGAACAGAGGAGCACTGAGACTGGCTGCAAAGGGGGAGCATGAGCTTTCAGTTCGATTGCTTAGTTGTACTCATTTTAAAAATGAAGTTGCGCTTCTGTGAGGAGTCTTCATTGGGACAAATTCCATCTGGCTCTTATTTAGCAGGCAATGGGAAACTGATAAATATTGGCAGCAGTGCAGCTACGGCCTGGCAGTAATGCACAGACAGACCTGAACAGGCAGGGCGGTGAAATTTCGAACTAATAAATTATATGGGAGGAGATGTTTTTTTTTTTCTTTCTTCATCGTTCTCATGTCAGTGTTTTTTGGCTGTTTATGTTAAACATTCCACGGATAAATGAGTTTTTCTGGATGATTAGCGTTGCCTTACGAAGCGATAATTTACTTATATAATAAGTAATTTTGACAAATGTGCTTTTTTTTTATCAGTTGAACAAATTCTTTCCGCTCTCCAACAAGTCAGTTCAAACCAGTTTGGTTCGGGATTTATTTGGGCGAAAAACAGAGGTCAAGTAGAACTGAACCACACATGGAGCACATCTGTGGAAACGTTTACCGCCATGTTGTCATAACCGCAGGACTGTTTTTGTAGAAAAAAATGACGTGAATATGCTCAGCAATTTGCAATAAAAAGGCTAATTATTTTGATTAAGATAAAGATTGCTTTTGTGAAATAAGGGAAGTTTCTTTTTGAGTATGTTTGATAGAAAAATGTAGGCTTGTCCAAACACATTTGACGGATACTGTACAAGTGTGTGCGCGCGTGTAATCGGCAATAGTTCAGCCTGATATGATCTGCTGAGCGGAGTCACGCTTGTCGAGATGATGAACCTGTACCGTAGCGCTGTTGATAAGCTCGATGTGTACACAGCCGTAATGACCTCGGGTCAGAGCGTCTGCCAGCACGATTGAAACAAACAATCCAGAGTTTAAGGACACTCACCCTCCCTGATAACGGCCGTTCTAACTCACTGGGCACACGGGGACTGCTCACTAGTGTCGAAAAGTTTGATTCTTTCAGTTGAATCACCCATTTTAATACAACGAAAACAAACTTTAGAGTCTTCGAGTTGTTCATTTACTTTCACGGACTTCACCTATAAAAAATACTCCTTTTGTCAAAAACATTTTGGTTTTTATTCCTAATTATTATGTTTCCCCTCCCGGAGGGGAGACATATTGCTTTCGTCCGGTTTCCTGTGCGCATCCGTGTCGGTGTTCCCACCATTTCCGGACCATAACTCAGAAACCATGTGATATATTTCCATGAAAATTTGCACACATTTACATCAGGTGCAGATGTGCCTTTTGCTATTTTGAGGTTATTAACTTTTCTAGTTTCTCCTTAAATGTCTGTGAACATCAATGAGGGGGGGCTGCGTTGGGCTGGGGAGGGAGACATTTGTTTTTTTGCCTTAAAAACAATCTCTTGTTGGCTTGGCTTTTGTCTTGTTGCTGATAGCGAGTTGTAGTCATCGGAGTCAAGGTAGTTCCTTCACCGAAAAGATTAATTCAACGTTAACTAATCATCGATGATTGAAAGACTATCTTGCTGAGCACTCATCACCTTTTAGGCTACACCGCACCCATGTCGGAGATTCTACCTCTGTAAAGTGAATCATCACGGGGCCTTCACACTTACCGCTCGCCTGGCCCTGATGTTAGCGGCACTGTCGATAAGGATGTTCTTGAAGACGGGCTTGAGGGTCTTGAAGACCTCCTCGCTCTCGATGCCGGAGCCCAGCTGAATGCAGAGGAGGCAGGCGAGGGAGGCGGCTGCCTCCTGCTCCTCTCCTTTACCTGGGAGCAAAGGTGCACGCTCGCCGTTTAACAGCCTCACCAGGTCGCAGATACACCATCACGTGATGATCTTTACAGGGCCTTACAATGCTGATGTCACAATCACCCCGGCTCATTGAGTCATAGCTCTGAAACTGCACTGCATCTAGTTTTGAAAAGGCAGTGGCTATTTTTACGCCAGTCGTAATCTTACTCCAATTTGCTATTCTTACAGCTTCCGTGTGTGCGTGCACAATGTATGAAATCGGAACTTAGACCCATAAACTGATTTCTACAGCTTATGCTCATACCACAGCATTAACTATAATGCATCAGCTGATGTTAGCTAGCGGGACGGCTGTAACATTACTTATGTTTTCTAGCTAGTTGCTTAACTTAGCTAACGGGTTGGGTAGTTATGAGAGTGTAATTTTAGGTTCAACGTTTGCTCGCTAATATTTGGGGAACTGTCAGGTCATCACTCTTTGCAATCAGTAGTCGGTCGTGGTTAGTGTCCTGTAGAAGAGCTGATTAGCTACTCAAAGTTTGTTCTTGCAAGAAATTTTAGAGTACAAGTTGGCTAATGAGTTAGATGGCAAGCTGGCTAAGTTAGCTAGCTAATAACTAACGCTACCTAGCTCGAGTAGGGGACATCCTGACTGTAACTTAAAGTAAACAAACTGGCTAGCCGGTCTAGTGACGTTAACCACAAGGCACGCAGCGAAAGCGGGCTGTTTTCAACCCAATCAGTGAGTAGCAATTTTTTTTTCTAAGGCTGAATTTCCTACATTGCGCATGCGGATACAGAAGTTCGTAAGAATAGCAAATGACAGTAAGTTTACGACTGGCGTAAAAACAGCCACTGCCTTTTGAAAACGCATTAGTTCTACAGAGGACGAAATGCTGAGCAGGGGCTGTCATCGGGCTAGCTATACTTCATTTCGACATGTCGCTATATCTATGTATTCACACGGTGGTCTTTTTCCTCTTCATTATTCTAATTTTTTTCTCCACTATGAGGAATTGACTTGTTGATTCCTGTCAAGGTACCGTGTTGATATGAACTGTGGAAATTTCCTCGATAATCATGACCGGGTACGACGTTCAATAAAACGTAGTAGTAGTGTGGAAATGCAGCGTAATATACCTTTCTTAAGGCAGCGTTCGATACTATCAGTAATGGTCATCCTCCTGTCCGAGATGAAGTCGTGCAGGATCTTTGTTGCCATGGCAGTTTTCAACCCGTCCAGAGCACCCTGCCTAGTTTTAGCACTGTGCAACAGAAGCAGAGAGGATACATTTCATCATCTGGAATATTCACTCATACTGCTGCAATACCTTACAATAACTTTAAATAAAAGAAGCAAACTGCTAGCATCAAGTCTTTCGAAGTAATAATGAATGACGCATTCATGTCGATAGCTTGATGAGGTATTGAGAAGGCTGCACATGGAAGTTTGAGGTATTGAGAAGGACGGAGGGAAGATTTTCAATGAAACGCAATGCTGTCCTGGAAGCGAATGCAAAATTTTACTCCTGAGTGTGCACCATACGTTTGGTAGTCCTGCTATTTTGGAGCCTGACGAATATGCATTCCCAGACAAATGAAAAGGAAAGAGGGGACCATGTGCTCGTCAGAAGAACCACAAATGATCCTGGTGGAGCAGCGAGCTAACCTCTTATCCACAGTGCTGTCGATGAAGCCCTTCAGCTTAAACTGGTAGTCCACCAAGGCCCCATCCTCGGGCCCTTCTCCTCCTGCTCATTGACAAACAACAGGATTCAGCCACTGAAGATGCACCAGTCCTGCACAGCATACGGCAGCTTATTTCACTTACAACAAACCCCCCCCCGACCCCAGCTCAGAGGCTTTGAGTTCTGTTCAAAGAACCCCAGCTCCCATCCCTGAATCATAAAGTTGTATTTAATATTAAAGACAGAATGGATTGCTCTTGATGGAGTGAGTTTTTTCTTACAAATGATAAGAATTACCCCCTCGGGGCAGCCATAGAATGCTGCAGGGCAGTAATACTTGATGCCGCAGAGGAGCAGTGCATTCTGGGCCGTTTCATGCTATAGCGGCGGGGGCGCCTCACCTTCCTCTGTCAGGCTGGCAGAGTCGCTGAAACTGCTGCAGTGGCTCAGCGTTTCTATGGAGACGTCTTCGTCACTGAACGGCTGAACCGCTTTCTGCTGGTTCCCTGGAACAGTCGAGACAGAGCTTGCGTCAAACTCACGATCCAGCTCGCGCAGGCCGCAATTCAAACACACAGGCTAAAACACCGTCTAATGCAGGCCACACGTCTAATGCCGTGCGGCACAGGCTACAAGTTAAACCTCTTTACTCCAATTCAATGAGTATTTGCTCAATGGATTTGTAGCTGTGTGTAATATCTATCTAGCCAGATCATGTCTAGAAAGAGAGCCTCAGGGTGCACGAGTGCAGACTCGATGAATTACAGGGTAGCTTCCAAGACACCAGTGTAAAAACCAGCCCAAATGGCTTTCCTCACTAGAATACCTGCTGTGGGTATGGTACAGATCCATGATTTAATGGCGTTGTGATTTACACGTGCAGGCATGCGCACGTGTGTGGACTATCTGCTGAGATTAAGAGGTCGGAGAAGCCTGGGCTTACGGACCGCAGTGTGACTGCGGGGAACTGCTGCGATGTACGCGCAGAAGGGCCGTATTTTCTGACACCTGTCGCGGTCAGACACGCGAAGCCAGCGTTACACGCCGAATTTAGGGGCCTGACAGGCTGCAGAGTTTAACTGCGAATGCACTAGCGAGGCCTGATTTTGAAAAACCGACTTTGTTCGCCAAGACACTGGGAACCCAGATTAATTGAAGGAAGCCCATTTTACACTAAGCAGCAGGGCAAAGAAAGCACTGTGTAGGGGCCTGTATGAAATCAATCCTGCCCTATCCTCCCCTCCTCCCGCATCATATCGCTCAGGAGGCTTAACATTCATCCGTTACCTTCCCCACTGCCCCCTGATGGAGGTCATGGGCAGTCTGGAGTCTATCCCAGCATCCTGTGGGCTACTCACCTTGGGACAGTTTGCCAATCCATCACCAGGCACACACACATTGCCACATGCATCCTATGGACAGTTTGGAGTCTCCTATTCGCCATACAAGCATCGACTGGAGGGGAAAGAAGACACCCCAGTGGAGATTTGGGGGACTATGGGTAGAGCATGCAAACTCCACACAGAAAGCCCCCCAGCCCTTCAGCCATCTCGCTGTGAGGCAGCACTGCTACTCGCCACAGTATTGTGCCACTTAAAGGGTTATCAAGGAGACTCGATCACCGTCCAGTGACCTTTTGAGAACATGTGGAATGCAGCATATGTAGCTGTTGAACTCTGGCACCTTTTCGGAGTAAGAATTCACTGTTCTCTCTAAAACAGCTGTCGCCGTTCTGAGCTCACGCACCGTGATCCTTGGCCAATGACACGTCAGCTTTCAGCTGTTTCCAGCCTGGTCTGTTATCTGTTAAGCAGTGGAAAATTCACTCCGTGTTCTTTTCTTTTTTTTCCCCCACAGTGTCAAGGGCAGCGGATACGCCAGCACTGACTTCGCAGAGTCAGGAGGAAGAGAACAGAACGTCTCCATTCGGGCGCACCAGCGACAGACGGAAGTCGCAACCTTCTGTTTGGTATTCGGAGAGGCCGTGCTGTAGTGGCTCTCATAGCGAGGGCCCTTCCATTCCAGGACGTCAAGGTTCAAATCATTTCATTCGCTCCTGCTTCGGCTGATGCTGCAGGCTGCTACATGTGCAGTGTTCGCGGCTTTATTTCTGTCAACATGATTCTGCCGTAACCACACCCCATAATTAATGCAGCGGTTCTGGATCGATGTAATTGGTTGCTACCTGAACAGTTGATCGAGACTCCAGAGAGCACTGGAGCCCTGACCCCCTCTCTTACCAGTCATGAACCAAATCGCAAAATAGCCCAACTTGCCAAACCCTAGGGGCTTGGCAATGGCGGAAGTGCGTTGAATAAAGTCATGTACCCCAGTGTTCTAGCGAGCACTGCCCCTTGCTGAGTTTTGCCACGGTGGTCATCAAAGATAGGATCCTCGGTATTAATTTTCCAGCCGCTAGCACTTATTTTGGCTAATTTTAACTATATTCAGTTTATTGCGACCAAAAACTCCCATTTGTGAACATTAAGACTATGTAAGCTGCCATTTTGTTCACATTTGTTACATGTCAAGAACACACTGGCTTCATATATGGGTCACGATCACAGATCCCCACTAGTATGGCTTCACGCCCCGGTTCCCTGCCCTTTGAATAGCACTGCTTTGAGAAAACAAAAAATCCGAAGTTGGATCACTAAGTGTGTCCTCAGGTTTTACTGCACTAAGGCCCTGCTGGGAATTTCAGCAGGGCCTTTGACATTTCCATTAAAAGCTTGACATGGCCTGTCTAAGCTTGTCTCTTGGGGGCAAAGCTAGTGATGACAGCTCGTGGTCTCAGTGCAGGACCTACTGGAGATGCTGGCCAACTGATATGCAGGCTATTAGATACACACACTGCATGTGCCGTCCCTGGATAATGTCCGGTCAGGTGGAGAAAAACCTTTTATATGTAATGTGAGGAAAATATTTTCGGAATTAGCATTTAAAAAAAAAAAAACTGTATTCTGCGCGCAGGACTGATTCAGAGACTGCCTCTTGGACTGGAATGGTAGCTAAAAATGCTAAGGGAGGATTTTCAGGAATAATGAAAAACTGAGGAATCATAATGAGTCCTACGTTCGTGCAGTATGGTCAGATGTTCAGGTTGAGAATAAAATCGACCGGTGTGAAAAAAATGGACAGTACACGTGATTGCGTTCACGTGGAAATCCATCGCGCACACGCGCCCTCGGGTCCAGGACCACAAAGCCCTCAGCTGTTCCAAGTGTGCATTGTGAGCGTGCGTGTTCAACGCTTTGAAGTCGCGATCAATGCAGTTATGTTTTTTTTTTTTTTTTTTTTGTCGTCAAAATCCTAAGACAAGTAAGAAGGAGCTAGCAACTTTTAAGGTGCCAATTCAACGATTCGTCAGGTTGATGAGAGTGAGGTGTAACACCGTCTTGACTTAAAAAAAAAAAACACGGATTAACCTTGAAATGGCGTACACAGAACATCTGTCAAATTAACGAACGATTTTAACCGCTCGTTGTTCCAGAAGCACAGATTTAACTAGTTTGATGAAGGAGTTTTGAGGGTGTCGCCTAAACATCTTATGAAAGTATCCCATCTTTTCACTGAAATACGACTCTCAGGAGATGGTTTTGAGTAAATAATCCATGCGTAGCGCCAGGCCTTTCCATTACATAAGTTTATTAGATTGCTTAAGCACCAAGCTATCCCCAGATAACCCTTTGCTACGATAGGACTTTCCACTGCTGAGTGATATTGCGGCGCAATTAACCCATAAAGTGCTAATCACTGCTATAGTCACACAAGGTGCAAAATATATGAAGCAAAATTTCAGACTTCGGCCTTCAAAAGGTCAACAATTTTGTCAATTTTAGCGGGCAAATTAGTCGGCAATGACCCTCAGAAGGGTTCATTGGTACCTATGAGTCCTTCTGAAAGTCACTTGTCCACTAAATAATGAATGATTACATTTTGGAGGGATAGGATGCGTAAAAATTACGCGCTTTCAGGGTTAATACGCCTCTTGCTCCAAATGAATCACTATGGGTTTCTTTTATCTGTTTGATATGTGCGCTTATGGCTGTACACCCCAGCGTTAAATTGAGACATTGACATTATTTTAATCAAGCCTGACATAAATTAACGTTCCTCCCCAAAAGCAGAAATATCCTTAATTTTTATACAGGAATAAAAGACGCGTCCTCAAATATGCACCATGAGTTACATTTGAATACTCGCGGTAAACCATGATTAAACTTTACTACCTTAGGCAAGAATTTATATTCTGCGTATCAGTAATTTCAATAGTAACTACGTGGCGCCTGGGGTACTAATATCCTTTTGGCTAATTCCCGCCAGATGTCAAATAAATAGCCTCAGGAGCTACGCAGTTAACTGTGATAGCTGGGATCGCATTTCGAGCCACGTGTTGTGTTCCTTCTTATTCTTGCGTTGTAAAGCGTATTAATAATTTTAGCTGCATAGATTTGTTTATTACAGATGCAGCGCAAACAGCTGGATCTATCCGAGTATACAACAGGCCACAAAACGGTGGGAAATGTAGTTCTGTCCACCATGACTCGTTGTCCATTTGAATCATTACATTTGTACAATGGACTACAGTTCCCAGAAAACATTTCACACATCATGGCCGGAATTGGACCTTTCGACATAATCGAGCATCCCTTCTTACCTCTCCTCTTCTTGGACCTTGGCATCTTTCCTTCGCTTAAAAAAGAATACGCGCGTTCCCAAAAATCAGCCAATCGACGACCAGTTTTCAGTAAAATGTCTCTTAAAATAAAATCCTTCTGGCGGCACCTTTGACAGAAAAGAATCGAAAGCAGTCCCGGGTGAAAACAGCGAAGCAAAACGACTCATTTTCCCTCTAAAACTAGGGCTGAGAGGAATACCGCTGGCAGCGCGCTTTTAAGCTGCCGATGCGTCACATGTGAAATGAGGTGGTTCTTCGCGGGAATGCGCCCTACTGTATTTCGGGGAGCCAATCCAGTTGCTAGTCCCGGAGGCGTGATCATGTGACTGCCAATGGATTTGTCTAACGCAATCACACAAGAATGACCGATTTACCGGCAGATGTGTCACGTTTTCGTGCAGGCAGAGAGCATAACAGGATAACAACGGATCTCGTTCTACCCAGCATTTCATTATAACGTTTCATTTTGGTTCACATGTCACGCTTATGTCAAGTTCGATAGCATTTTAAGCTGCCACCCCTTAAAAAACGACTGGATGTAGCGAATTACCTAGTTTCACGGGCATTATGCGGAGTAATTGATTAAACTGTTCAAACGCGATTATTGTGGGGAAAATCAGTGTAAACAATGTGGCCGTATGAGAGTTATCAACATCCCAAACAAACAAACAAATCCCTAGTTTTCCCCCCGTACTTTTGCCGGACTTCAGTGCTCTTCAGTGGAGATTGTCTGTTGGTGAATTCGATTCAGGTAGAGAATATGAAATTCCCCTTTCGGACAGTTGTATGACGTCCCAGCTGGCATTTTAACGTTTTTTCGCTGTTGAATCAACGTCATGGATCATAGTTGAATCGCCGTTGAATTATGTTTTTGATTTTGAAAGATGAATCAACGTTGATTTCGCAACGTTTTTTCAACGTTGGGCATGAGAACCATGCACAACCTCCACTTTTTTGGGTTTTTTTTTTTTTTGGCCTGAACGATTTTAAAAGGGGCACAAATATTTTTGGGGGGGTATTATGAGTGAGAAGGGGGTTTAGAATGACGGGGGAAAAATTTAAAAGGAAGGGGTAGATGCGGCGCGAGGAAAAAAAAAATTAGCGATATTTCCAGTTTCCACCACAGTGCTCTTCCCTCGTGGCATTCCCTCTGTGTACGATCTCTCCAACTTCTTGTGACCTGTTTTTTTTATGAGTTTCCTTTTTTTTCCGCCATCGATGAGGCTGTGATCAAAGGTTTACATGTTAAGTTAGACATTACATTAATGCCTGCAGCGGGATTCAAACCTTGGGACAAAGCAATTTCAAACACTCCATACGCTGTGAACTTAACCACTACACCAACTGAGTTTGTTGCCAGCTCAGCGCATCAGTGTCCATTCATCACTGAAGGGTGAAAGACAACCAAAGGTATAATCATATATAAGAGAAATAATATATTCATTTACTTTCTTTCTTTTATTTATTGTTGTCAATGAGGAGTCGTCATGTGAATATCCATTTTGATGTGTTTCATGCTGGTGACTCGGCTGATCCATTGACCCTGGGTAGAATAATTTGAGGAGAACAAACCATTGTTTGTGGCTGAGTTGGGTTAAGGTTAGGGTTAGGCACAGGGATAGGGATAGCATTCCGTATGAGTTGGGTTTAGGATAGGGATACCGTTCCCTATGAGTTGGGTTAAGGATAGGGATAGGGATTGCGTTCCCTATGAGTTGGGTTAAGGTTAGGTCAACAGTGTCATGGCTGCCACCTTTATAAGCTTGCCGCATGTGAAGACGCTCTAGAAATTAAAGTGTAAATTCTCTTAACTGGATGTGCGCTCGACGTTTTTCCACGCCCGAATATTTCACTTGGTATCTAAACATTAAGGTAAGCCGAAAAAGTTGTGATTTTTTTCGATTTTGCCGGAGGTTGTGTGTGTTACTCTTACCCAACGTTGTTTCAATGTTGTTTCAACGTTGAAACAAATCTTGTTCAAATTTCAGTGTTGATTTGAGATCATTTTGTTAACCTTTTTACAACCATCAGAGTTAAACGTTGTTTCAACAGCGTTTCAACGTTGAAACGACAACTGACATAATTTCAACCATATTTCTACGTTGAAGGTCGGTCGTGTGCCGGCTGGGGTGTTCTGTACAGTACTCTTCGGAACATCTGACACCGGCTTATCGGCTTTACTCTCCCTTTATCAGTTATAAAAGCTGCCACCCAGTTCACGCATAATTTTTCCGCTGTTACTGGAATGTTTTGTTAACGTTACAAGATTGCAGCCGCATTTTGAAAATGTTGCTGCTTTTCTAAACTTCGCGTTATTTCGTCAGGTTACAGGGCGCCCTTTGTGGTTCTGGCACAGGGTGGCCCTGCCCTGTTCCGGGACCATGCTGGTCGTTGGTTCTGCGAAAGATTCTTTTGTTGCGGACGACAGAAAAGTGTTGAGTGATGTGCGCCTTGCTCTCCTTGGAACTGAAACCTATATTTCGATAGATCCTCAGGAACATGATTGGTCAGCATTGGCCTGGAATATGAGCACTATGCTCCGTGAAGGGCTTGGACTCGTATTATATGCATAGTGGAATTGGAGCGCGTCGCCCGCGCAAGGCTGTAATATGTAGCCTATGTATGGTGCATGATTACAGATTGGCAGGCATTATGGTCTGTACGGATCGAGTGCGGTGGTATACTGCCCTGGTCTTTGGAGAGCCACGGACTCTCATCTTGCTCTCATCGTTACTGGATGGTTAATCAAATAAAGCAGATGTTTACACCGACGTGGTTATTTCAGCTGAGTCAGAATCGCATGCTGAATGGTGAAAAAAGCACCAGAAATCAAAATGAATTTGGTTGTGAAGTGATGTTGAGTAAGTGTGGCTGAATTTCATATAAGCTGGAACATCATGAATTGCGGCCGAACAACATATTCAATGACTGGCGAAAGGCTCCGTAGCTTTTTTGAAAGTCCGTTGTAATTTAGCATAATTGAGCACCCAGTACAGTTACTTTATCACAGTCAATTTGTGAAACGGATCCAGGGATTAATAATTTGACCCATGTGTTAATGAATGCGACTGAGGTTTTCACGTTGCCCATAGTAACCGTCTTCTGCTTGTCAGTTGCCCAGCCCGTACTCAGTCCCATTATAGGTGACGGCGGGGGAATAGGCAAACGGCTGGAGTCGACAGTTTTTAAAAAAATTATTATTATTCTCATGGGCTTAGTTGGACACTATACTGGCGTGATCATTGACCTGACCCCGCGCAATCTCAGTTCGGGATTATTTGAATGGCTGAACTAGCATAATTATTTTACTATCATGAAGTTTAGGATTTTTATTGGAAAAATACATCTTTAAATTTTCTGAACCACTGGAGGGGACAGAGTTCGCCGGCTCCGCACATTTCCTGAGCGGATAGAGTTTACCTTAGTTTTAATACCCGAGCTGGCATGGGAAGCGGTGCGTCTGTAGCTGATGCCAAAAAAGGAGAGGCCAAGCCGGTTCCTGCCAGGGCAGCGGAGAGTGATGTTGAACTTAAAGCGGAGCCGACAATTGCGCCGAGCGTTGAAGAAGAAAAAGCATCACGGCAGGTAAGAGCACGATTTTCAGCGCTTTCCAAATGCTGTGCCTCCCAGCTGCCCACCGCGGCAGCGTGCTTTAACCGTTTAATTCATATACAGTTTGAATGAATGCGTTTAATTTCATTTTAGGATGAACCTGCAAGTCACACAATTGAAATTACGTCCAGTGATGAGAGTGTCACGGACACGCTGGAGGAGACAGCTGAGGAATTCGAGGTCGTATTAAAAAAGCCTACGAATGTGAGTTAACAAACCTCTTTGAAACTTTAGTTTGGAATAGTTTTATTCCACAGTTCAGAAAAGAATGGGGTGGGTTTCCTCTTACGGGTTTGTCACGTTGCAACCCAATATCCAAAGACATGGAAGTGTTGGGTTACTTGGCTGTTGATATTTGTTTTGACACCTGGTTGGCTTCATGTCTTGGCTAAGCTAGTCGCTCTGTGTATAATTTATCTCACCTAAATATAATAATGGCAAATCTGCAGACAGACAGCTAGGAGAGGATCCTGCTATTATCATTTTAGCAAATACGGTCACTGACAATATTTTTTTCTCTCATCACCTCATTCTGGCTACTGTTCAGCTCCGCTTAACATCTATTAGCGGTCTTAGTTCGTTGCTGTGCAGCCTGTCTGTTGTTGTACTGTCATGCGGTTTGGTGATGTTTAATTTCTGTGTGTTAAGGAGGCGTCTACAGAAACGGAAGCGCCTCTGGCCTTTGAGAGTTTCCTCCATAAGAGCGGCGCCCTTTACAGCTGTTTCAGTCAACAGGGAGGCAGAGTTTACGTTGACGAAACAAACGTAAGCACCCTGCCTCCATGATAGGGCTGTTATTGTATCCTGCATTTACGATGCTGCGTCTCTTAAGACCTTTTCTTACGTCTGTTTGTATGGCTTATTTCCCCGAAGGGTCTGGTCCCTTTTCCGGAGGAGTGGTACAGAGAGGGACGATTCATTACTGTTACAGATGAGGTACAGCAGAAATGGAGTCATGTTTGTAACCTGTGTGCATTTTAACATTAACATTTTGATAAGGGAGAGCTTTGTGCATCTGTCTGTGCGAATTGCAGCAGGTGTCGACCCAGAACACGGCTCCCTCCAGCAGCCAGCACGCCGACACGGAGCCGGCGTTCGCCGCAGATGACCGCGCCAGCGCCGTGTACATACACGGGAAAGGCATGGTCATGACGTACATGTTTGAGGTACAGTCGCCATTACTCTTAGAACCACTAAAGCTTCGCCCCAAAGCCAAAGTGTGTGGCAGCGATTCTCAGTCATTCCATTCAAACCCTGGCCCTTAAACCCCTTAGTGATACCATCTCTGAATCTCCATAACTCAGGCGCTCACTCTACTTTCAAATCCCGTTTTAAATCTCTCCTTCCCACTCTAATCCCCTAATGTGCTCCTCAGGATTATTTCTGCTGCTGTTAAATCTCGCTGTTTTTCACCTGACCTCTGTAAAGTGTCCTTAGGTTTGAGAGAGGCCCTGTATTTATGAAGTATATTATTACTGAGTGATCGCAGCAAAAGTGATCACTTAAATAGATTATGATTACGATTATTATTCCACCCAATTTGTGTCCGTTTCATCTCCTACAATTGTACAGATATCCTCTCAAAACCTAGTTTCGGTTTCAACACCTAGTTTTAGTTTGCAGCACGCTTGTATTTTTAGAACTTATTTTTCTCATGTTATCACATTTCTGAATTTATTGCCTCAACTATTTCCAGCTGTATGCGTTTTTCCAGGTTTGAAACAGTCTTGTGTGTGGACAGGAAATCTGCTCCCACAAGTTCTGATTTAGCTGAGATCACTTTGCATTTTGGAAGAAATGCCCTTTTGGGGCGGGGATGTATAGTAAATACCAAAGAATTTTGTCCGTCCCTCTGTCCATCTGTCCGCACCAGTTTGTCCGACCGATTTCTTGAAAACCGCTCATCAGATTGTTTTCAAATTGCAGTCATGTATTCTACACTTCATGGGGAGGTGCAGTGCCAAGTTTCATGAATGTGATGATTTTTTTTCAAAAATTACTTTTGTTTCCCATATTTTGAACTTGGAAAATTTACTACTGCAAATGTCGTCCGACCAATTTCTCGAAAACTGGTTATCAGATAGTTTTCGCATTTCAGTCATGCATTCTATACTTCATGCAGAGGTGCATTGCTAATTTAAATGAAAATATGCCATAATCTCTTCAGTGCACAAGGGTCGGGGGTATTGGTGAGCTGTGTTAGATATTATTATTATTATTCTTACACCCGCAGGAGAAAGCTAACATGTGCCGATACTTCGACGCTCAGTCAGGTCTGTGGCTCATGATGCCTCTGCAGTGGGAGATGAACATGGATTTCGTCAAAATCCGGATTCAGCAGGTCATGGTAGGTAAACATCTGCCTTCTGAATCTCTCTTCATCCATAATCCCAGCCTCTGTCTCCTCTGACCTTGAGGGAACTTTCAAACCGTATATCTTTGCCTTTTGGTTTTCTGCTCCAGTTAATTGGACTTGTGTCAATTACTGTGGGGGTAAGGTAGCAATGGTGAGCTATACTTCGCAGATACACAAGTTCTAGTTTCGATGCTTTTATGTCACCTTCTCTATACTGATGGAATGTCCAATATTTTTGTATGTATTTAATAAGTATGTATATTTGGGGGTTTTTAGTCTTTTAAAACCAGAGGCTGCTTGTGCAGCACGGTTTGAGCGTTTTTTGTGTTTGTCCTGTGGAGGGCGCTCTCCCAGGGTTGGGCGATCAGAAGGAGATCACTGCGGCCCTCAGGCAGTGTAACTATGACCCAGACGAGGTCATCTCTGCTTACCTGACCATCTTTGGAGACGTGCTGTTCCAGCCGGCCGCGGGGGGGCAGAACAGCTGGGAGCTGGACTCCTTCAAGTGAGTTAGCCTCTGCGATACGTGAGGCTAGGCTAGCAATAACCAGGGTAACCAATTGCATAACATCACTGCTTTGCTCATGCGTCAGCACTATGCATTTGTCCCTCAATCGCATGGCTGTGATAGCTGTGTTTTTAGCCTGCTAGTGGATGTGTGTGTGTGTGTGTGTGTGTAAGTGCGATAAGGTTGCCCTTGTGAGCAGGAGCCACCTTGAGAAGGACCGGGTGATCGAGGACCTGCAGGAGAAGCTCCGGAGCAGAGAGCGCGAGGTGGAGGACCTGCTCGTGAGGAACAGTCACCTGGCCCGCGAGGCTCGCCACCTGTCCGACGCCCTTCAGGACCTCACCCGCCAGGCCGCCGAGCTGGAGGCCGACCGCCAGGAGGCGCGGGAGAAGATCCGAGCCCTGCTGAGCCAACGCCCCACCCCGCCCCCGAAACCGCACCCCCGTCCCGCCGTCGACCCCGCGAGCCTGCGGGCGCTCGCCGCCCTGACCCGCGGCCTCAACGTCTCCAACAAGCAGCTGCGCTCTACGGCAGGGCAGTGGCTGCAGGAGGCGCGGCGCATGCTGGAGGAGGTGCGGGAGGAGGCGCGAGGGGCCGGCCGTGTGGAGGAGGAGGCGCGCAGGGAGGCACGGGAGCTGAGGGCCCTGTACCGGAAGGAGGCTCTGGAGAGGAAGGCCCTTTACAACCGGCTGCTGGAGCTGCAGGGCAATATCAGGGTCTTCTGTCGCTGCCGCGCCGCTGCTAACACTAGCGCTAACCCCGGCCTGGAGGTCACCTCCGAGGAGGAAGTGTGCGTCAGCCAGAAGGGAGGCAAGAAGAAGTTCCGCTTCGACAAGGTGTACTCCTCTAGCTCCTCTCAGGTGAGAACAGGAACTGCAGGCAAGTCACGGCAAGCGGATTTAACCCTTGTTTGGTTCACTCCTTTGGATGTAAATGTGTTTAGTCCGTCTGCGCAAAGCTGTTGCGTTCTTCACGGAAAACTAGCGAAGACCAAGGCGTCTCAGATTTGAAAAATTATGAATTTCACGGTAATTGCAAATGGAGAAAATGCGTCAATTTGAGCCAAACACTCTTGGGTGAAATGGTCCAGTGGTGTCGTGAATGGGCCTGTGTGGGGGCGGGTCCTTGTTTCAGGCCCATGCTATGACAGCTGCTAACGGTCATGATCCACGACTGCAGTTAGTCGTGCATTTTAGTGAGGAGCTGCTGCAGAGCGCTAAGATCAAACTCTCCCTCACAGTGGCCCTTTGTGGGTGAGACTGGACCTCTGATTTACACACAGCCTCTGTGACTGATCCTTTATTCTGTCCCGGCAGGAGAAGGTGTTCGAAGGGACCCTCCCAATAATAACCTCCTGTGCTGACGGATATAACGTCTGTATTCTGGCCTACGGGCAGACCGGCTCGGGGAAGACCTACACCATGATGGGCCCCAAGGATAAACCAGGGGTGAATGTAAGGTAGGCTAATAGGCTAACAGGCTAATATCTCCACTCATTGCCCAGAGCGTCAATGTTGGCACGGGCAGCTCCGATAAACCAGGGGTGAATGTAAGGTAGGCTAATAGGCTAACAGGCTAATATCTCCACTCATTGCCCAGAGCGTCAGTGTTAGCACGGGCAGCTCTGATAAACCAGGGGTGAATGTAAGGTAGGCTAATAGGCTAACAGGCTAATATCTCCACTCATTGCCCAGAGCGTCAGTGTTAGCACGGGCAGCTCCAATAAACCAGGGGTGAATGTAAGGTAGGGTAATAGGCTAACAGGCTAATATCTCCACTCATTACCCAGAGCGTCAATGTTAGCACGGGCAGCTCTGATTAACCAGGGGTGAACGTAAGGTAGGCTAATAGGCTAACAGGCTAATATCTCCACTCATTACCCAGAGCGTCAATGTTAGCACGGGCAGCTCCAATAAACCAGGGGTGAATGTAAGGTAGGGTAATAGGCTAACAGGCTAATATCTCCACTCATTACCCAGAGCGTCAATGTTAGCACGGGCAGCTCAGATAAACCTGCAAACCACTCCACTCAAATAGATTTCTACATGCATTTTGCTTGGAATTTTCACAGTGGAAAAATGTTTGGCAAAAACTTCAATGGCAGCAAACGTTGGGCAGCAAGTGGCAAGAAAAATCTTTTTGGTAACAGATGGGGGGGAAACCTTTGGTGTGGGCTTAAATGACCCAAGGTGCCTTTCCCAAAAGCAGTTACTGACATAGTAAGTAAGCTTTTGGGTAATGTATCTGAGCGCAGGCTTTGAGTGTGTATTCATGTTAATGAAATGAATGACCAGCAGTCGATAGTCCCAGTGGGAGGGAATAGGCAGCAGTGTTGGGGGTTTTGGAGATTCCCAACTCAAGGACCCTGTTAATTCTGCTGCTCGCATTGGGGCTGAGAAAAGTTAGGGTGTGTCCCATCCCGTGACGGACCCTCTGCTGAATGAACACGGAGCATCAATAAGTCAACGCTCTGCGTGTATGTGCACATCAGAAATAACACTCTCAGGTTACTCACTCGAGTTTCAACCTGGGAGTCTGGTTGCCTTTGTGTGCAGATCTGTGCTACGTAATGACATGAGTCACGATGCTAACAGTCAACCTTAGCTGTAGTTCCCTGGCAGCGTCACGCAGTGTGACCATATGAGAGTCATAGTGTGACCCCAGTGCACGACAGGATAGAGAACCAATACAAGTCGCTGTTTTTCTGTTCGTGTCCACAGATCAGTCAGAGAGCTCTTACGCATATGTTCAGAGAGAGAAAAGGTCACCTATGCACTGAAGGTATGTATGTTTGCATAATGAGCTCTGGGAATTGGCACTTTATATTCTCCTTCAACACAGGGCAATGTGCAAACACATCTGTTATTCGGTGACTTGTTGACTATGGTACTACTCTCCTTTGTTTAAAGCAGTGACATCTTTTAAAAACTAGAAAGTGGATACAGCAGTCTTATATCAGTTTTCAACCACTGTTGAAAAATCTTTATTTTTCATGGTGGAGATTTCAGGCTGTTCCACATTTTGACATGTAAAAAACTGTACCTGTGCGTAAAAACTGCAGTTTTTCCCTCAGATTGTTCTGTCTGTGAAGACAGCTGAGCTGAACACTGGTAAAATTGTGGGATATAATAGCACATTTATAGTAAAATCACTGGCAGGTAAACAAATAGACCACTGTATCAGTTCAAAACATCCCATCTCCCTTCTTAAGTGCAAGTGTTTTTGCGTTTGGCCACCAGTATGCTATATCCTTCAGTTTAATTATCATCAGCAGCTACTGCCTTCAGAAAGCAGACTACATTACCCAGCATTCTCCATGCTTTGCCGTCTCTCCCTTTCAGATCTCCATGTTAGAAATTTATAATGAAACCATAAACGACCTCTTAGCGAAGAGTCCTACTGGTCATTTGGAGATAAGGACCCAGGGGAAGTCCGTCAGCGTTCCTGGGCTCACAGCTGTAGATGTGAAGACTGAGGACGACATTTTCAACGTGATGGAGCTGGGCGAAAAAAACCGAAAGATTGCCTCGACAAAAATGAACATTGAGAGGTACTAAGTGTTTTATTTTTCAGTGGCGTGTGCGAGGTGGCATGTGATGTCATGGATAAAATGACCTGAAGAGATGGGGAAAAATACAGGAAGTGACATCTCGTGGATCTTCCCCATCTTCAGCTCCCGTTCCCATCTCATCCTCACACTGCGGGTGGAGGGGACGGACTCAGTCTCCAGGGCGACCTCCCACGGCACCCTCACGCTGTGTGACCTGGCAGGGTCAGAGCGCATCTCCAAAACCGAGGCCAAAGGGGCGCGACTGCTGGAGGCTGCATCTATTAACAAGTCTCTGACTGCCCTGGGACAGGTTAGTCTGTGACTGCATTGGGACAGGTTAGCCTCCCTTACGGGACAGGTTAGTCTGTGACTGCACTGGGACAGGTTAGCCTCCCTTACGGGACAGGTTAGTCTGTGACTGCAATGGGACAGGTTAGCCTCCCTTACGGGACAGGTTAGTCTGTGACTGCACTGGGACAGGTTAGCCTCCCTTATGGGACAGGTTAGTCTGTGACTGCAATGGGACAGGTTAGCCTCCCTTACGGGACAGGTTAGTCTGTGACTGCACTGGGACAGGTTAGCCTCCCTTACGGGACAGGTTAGTCTCTGACTGCACTGGGACAGGTTAGCCTCCCTTATGGGACAGGTTAGTCTGTGACTGCATTGGGACAGGTTAGCCTCCCTTACGGGACAGGTTAGTCTCTGACTGCACTGGGACAGGTTAGCCTCCCTTACGGGACAGGTTAGTCTCTGACTGCCCTGGGACAGGTTAGTCTGTGACTGCATGGGGACAGGTTAGCCTCCCTTACGGGACAGGTTAGTCTGTGACTGCAATGGGACAGGTTAGCCTCCCTTATGGGACAGGTTAGTCTGTGACTGCACTGGGACAGGTTACCCACGGGACAGGTTAGTCTCTGACTGCCCTGGGACAGGTTAGTCTGTGACTGCACTGGGACAGGTTAGCCTCCCTTACGGGACAGGTTAGTCTCTGACTGCACTGGGACAGGTTAGCCTCCCTTATGGGACAGGTTAGTCTGTGACTGCACTGGGTCAGGTTAGCCTCCCTTATGGAACAGGTTAGTCTGTGACTGCACTGGGACAGGTTAGCCTCCCTTATGGGACAGGTTAGGGACAGGTTGGTCTCTGGAACAGGTTAGTCTGTGACTGCACTGGGACAGGTTAGCCTCCCCACGGGACAGGTTGGTCTCTGACTGGGCTGGGACAGTTTAGTCAGTTTAGTCTGTGACTGCACTGGAACAGGTTAGCCTCCCTTACGGGACAGGATAGTCTCTGACTGCCCTGGGACAGGTTAGCTACTGGTCTGGGGCAGACGTTGTTGGGCCAGGCTAACTGCATCATGATCATCTGGACCAGGATGATGTAACTTATGTTCTACAGGCTTCACATTGTCCATCATACACTACAGCTAACTGATCAACTGGAGGAGAGCTGTCTGATCATGTCCCAGGAGATCTACTCTTCTGTATGTTTTCACTCTAACCTCAGCAAAGCACACTTTATTCATCAGTGAGAGCTGAGCAGCTCAACCCTGTTCCTGGAGATCTACCAGCCTCCAGGTTTTCACTCTGAGCCTAACAAAGCACGTCTTATGTAGAGGCAGGGATGCCCAACCCTGTTACTGGATACCTACTGACCTGTAGGTTTTCTCTCCCAACTTGCGCATTCAACACCTTATTAGGTAACAGGAGATCTCATTGAGCTGAGCTAATTTGTAAAATCAGGCATGCCAAGTGTTTAAATGAAAATATATGGGAAGGGTAGATCCTCTGCAATGCGGTTGGGCTTGTCCTGATCTTAACATTTTTTATTTAATCTGTATGCAACAGACATATCGAACTCGAGCCCGGCAGGGTTTCGGGTTCTAGTGGTGTTCTCAGCTCGTTTTAAGCCATTGATTGGCAGAAGAGTCCACACCCCACATTCTGATGGTCTTCAGTAGCACGTGATTGAAAAGGAAACTGCAAAACATGCTGGCACTGCAGCCAATTATATCTTGTTAATTGTGGTTTGAGTGCCTTGAGGATGCAGTTCTGAAAAGCCACGTTACGCCTCAGTGAGTCTACTGCGCTCTTCCTTGTTCAGGTCTTCACTGCTCTGAAATGCAACGCCCTGCACGTGCCCTTCAGGAACTCCAAACTCACTCACCTGCTGCAGCCCTGCCTCAGCGGAGACGCCAAGGTAACGTTCATCTCCTCTGAAGAGCGCTCCTTCCTCACAGTATTCCAGTGTTCTAGAACCATTCTGCTCTCAGTTCCCAGGACTCATTGTGACATCAGCGATGGAATGTTCAGTTACAACATTCTCATCTGATCATTGTGATGTCATTCCTTGAAGGCTGAAGGACGTTTTAGCTGGTAAGACACGTCGACGGGTGTCTCAAGCAAAGTTCCTCAGTGACGAGTCAGGCAGGGGTGCGTTTCCCAAAAGCGTAGTTGCTAACTAACTTAGCAACTTACGTGGTTCATCCATCCACAGTCAATGGTTCCAACTGTGTAAGTTAGCATCTGTGATTTCGGGAAATGCACCCCAGAGGAGGATATTTCCTCACCAGTTGCACCAGTCTCTCCTCACACATCCATCATTTTAGTTTGGTTCATTTATTGTTATATATTGATTGTCTTATAACCAACCGCTATTTTTGCAAAAGCTACGGTTACAAAAAGTCAGTTGTGCCATCGTTTCTATGTGTTACAATGTAGAACTCAGTTCATTTTGACAGTGAAAATAGAAGACAACTAATAACAGTCTGATATTGCTGATATTGAGCACCTGCAAGATGCTGTCGGATGACACTTTTAACGGTCTCTCTGACATCATTTTGGTCGTCAGACACTGTCGACAGACACCTGTCTCTCTCGCATGAAACAGCCTCTCATCTTGCAGGGCACACATCTTCTCTGGCTGCCGTTATACTGACTGAGATTGAGAAAGGCCCATTGACACTCAGGCACATTACATCATTTTTACAGGACTAGCACTGGAGAGAATGGTGTTTGACGGCCTGTCAGTGGTATTTTCTCTGAACTAGCATCTCGTCAGTGTGGATTTGTGCGCCTCCATCTCTTACCTCGGTGCGCGACGCTCCAGTAATTACATCTGTCAGATGCCATTTGTTTCAGCGTTACTGGACTATCAGTAAAGATCTCTAGGCCTGTAGGTCATCGCTGCGTGCACGAAAAATTGAATTTGCGATGACTGACCTGTGTTCAGACAGACTGCTCAGAACGAGGGAGCTGATCTGGAATCAGGGCCTGTATTCAGAAAGCATCTTATCTTACCAGTAAGATTTTATTGTAAATGGCACTAAAATTTTGTGAAGTTTATGCCTAAAACCTATAAGCCGCTGATGTGGACTTTGACTTAGGAGTAGGCAGAAAAATTAAGATTATTATTTCTGCCTTTTACTCTTGGATGGGCCTTCTTTTGTATCTTTCTTGTTGTGAGATTGTCGTAACTGCACACAATATTCTCAAGCATGGTTTGACAAAGGTCTTAAAGATTAACAATGTTCATTTTGTGATAAAATTAAAAATTTGTCTCCAGTTCGCAGTCCGCGCCAAACTTTAAGAACGCCGATATCCCACATCTTGATACGGCACACGTCCCGGGATAATATTTAGTTATTATATTGAGTAAAACTATGTTCTCAAATCTGGAACATAGTTCTTCAGAGAATTATTGTCACCCTGATTTTTGAAACAAATGTCTGCTCATGGAGGGTTGACACTGAATGTGGAGTTAACCGCCATCGCTCGCCAGCATGTCCGCGTGTGGCTGTCCTAACAGCTGCGTGCTCTCCCTCCACAGGCCTGCGTGTTCGTGAATGTCAGTCCAGAGCCACAGAACCTCACCGAGACCCTCAGCACCCTCCAGTTCGGCTCCTCCATCCGCCAGGTGGTCCTGGGCAAAGCCGCCCAACACATAACCGCCGCGCAGGCCGCCAAGGCTGAGAAATAACCTCCCCGTTTACGACGTTCGCAGCCGCTCCCACATGGACACTTAACCATCTACACCGGGAATTACTTTGGTGGTTCTTCTTTGAACCTTTTCCAGTCAGTCTCCATGTCTTATATGAAGTTGGTACAATTCTGTGAGTAGAAAACTGGTCAGTAAGCTAGACTTGACTCATTGAGAAAGTAAATTTACCTCTATTGGGGCCGGGACACTGAATTTGTATGTATTTCTTTTGTTTCCCAGTACTGTTTTTTAGGCTTTAAATGCTAAGATTGAAGAGGCAGCACTGGCAGCCTTTTATCAGCCCAGTACACAGTCGCTCTTTGGAGAGGAGCTCATGAATATGGGCGGAGTTTACTTCCTGCTGCGGCATGATGCATCAGAGCAGTTTTAAATGAGTTTTCGACAACCCTGTCTCCCCTGATCTTACCTGCTCATAATGATTGTCCTGTAGCGCAAACATGGGACAGAGGTTCCCATAATGTAACATCTTATATATTTAACACCCCCACCTATCCTGTCTGTCATAGCGGGTGGGGGCAGCATCCCCCCCAAAACATGTAGGAGACTCACCGTCCACCAACCAGGTTGCTGCCTACTCCTCCCCAGCACCATCACAAGACCACGGCTACAGATCCATGCACATGTCTCCAGGAGAGGGCGCTGTTTGGTCACCGTGAAACTCACTCAGCGCACACACTTTGAATTGCAACAGTCCCAATCAGAGCACAGGGCACAATAATTTGCCAGTATTTTCAGCGAGTGTTTACTGGTGCCCCCTGCTGACAGAGTTGATTACTGCAGTACAGCCTTGCAGGTCAGAATGGCTGGTCATCACACAGAGCAGAGAGGAGAAAAACAGGAGAGCGCCGTATTGCTGTGTCATCTTATTTGAATTGCATTTATTTAAATGAGTTCTTCCTGATGTGCTCAGACCGTATTCCCCGTACCGCCCACAGTCTAACGTCCATTAACTGCAGTGGTAGTTGACAGGGAGCGAGTGGTTGGCTGGTCGCGCAGCGGAGCCACACCTCACTCAGAGCCCAGCCTATGAGGAGCCTCGCCTGTCCCTCAGCATCTGCTTCAGAACGCTGGTCTCCCTCAGGTCCCGCAGGTCCGAGTCGTCCTCGGCGATGACTGGCAGACCTCGGCTCTGCCCCCCGGCCTCAGAGTCGCTCTCGCTGTCCGACAGGCCGCAGAGCAGGGCATCGTTCTCGTATGTGGGGAAATAGTACCTGCCAGGTGAGATAAGAGTCAGACCGCCATCTCCACATCCGTTAGTGCATGATCACCGCTTCTACCTGCCCCAGAGTTTTGGCTGAGATTGGCGAGTGCTCATACGGTGGGCTGGAATGTTTATTTTCAGCCATGTCAGGCCAAATATACCTGATACAGATGTTCTGAGCTAATTATCCTCATGCTGGGGTAACACTGGTATTTATTAACGATGGTAACCTTCAAGCAAAGGACAAAAAACTCTGGTCATAAAAGGGTTAAATTCTTTACCCATTAAACACCAGAAAAAGCCCTGCACGGAATATGAATACCTCTATTTTCACTGAAAACTATTCTCTTTGGAGTGACTTTAAGAATTAGCAGTTAACTACTCAAAGTGTTCAGTCATGATGAATAGTAAACTTCTCGTTCAGAATTAAAGCATTCAGCCGTTTTTATTTACTCACCCGCTCATTGACCAGCTGAGTTAAGACGGTGTAAACTCCAGGTTACACGTCCTTCGTACTATTCGACGAGTAAACTGATCATATTTGAGAAATCCAGGTGTGCAACATCTGAAGCACATAAGCTACTTCAAAATTGCATTTCTGCCCTGCTTCCCTAAAACTGGGTGTGGCAGGGGTGGTCATATTGAAAAATGCTGGTTGTCAATTTTAGACATCTCAAATATTGAGAGATAAAAGATCCGAAACTTGGTACGCAATTACAACACATCTCAGTGTAAAAATGAATGGTTTTTACGATTTCTGAAAAAGGGCCGTTTTGTGACATTTGACTCTCTCCCCCCCCAGACACCAATTCAAATGACCCCTAACCTCTAGCGGCCAGAAATATTGATAAAATTTTTCCAAAACTTTGCATATTTCATCACCGCCTTGTACCCCACTCCAAAATGGGTGTGGCAGGGTGATACACCAGTTTAGCTTCAGGTTGGACTTACGATTACAAACTGACTGTGGCGTTCTCAACTGAACATTCTTATTCTGAGGGAACAATCACTGGTCAAGTGATAACATCTGCGAATTTTGAAAAAGACACATTTTAAGGAGCCTCCTCTTCAGAGGGGGTTAAATCAGGCCTGTGCCCTGGGTGTGAGGAGCTGGCGTAGGGTACGTACTGAGGCTGGTCCCAGACGCTCCTCTCAGGCACTGTCATCACGTGGCGCGCCTCCATCAGGTGGCCGAGGACTTCGGCCTTGGAGCTGAACCTCCGCTGGCAGCCGTAGCAGCGACAGTGATGGATCTCCCGTCTGACGTAGTTCACCAGCTTCACCTGCTGGTAAAACCTGAGGTCTGGAGGAAGCCCCGCAAGACCCAGCGAACAAACCCACCGTCAGTGAGCCGTCAACACTGTGTGTTTATGTACAACACGGGAGCTAATGATTTTCTCTACTACGTACTTTGAAAAGAGAATTGAGCAAGATGCTTAAATAAAACTAATAATCAAGTACAGTTGTTTACTAAGATTGTCATGTTTTATCATACTTTGTATTTAAGAGGTGAAGTTCATGAAAGTACTGCCATAGTAAACATTCCCTTTAAGCAAACGAGCAAACGCCCAACTCACCAAGGTCTACCTTTAACTTCTGAAGGTCAAACCCATGGCTTTCCTGAAATGGGAAACAAGGCCTCAGCACAATACGAGCTGTTAATTATGCCCCTCATGACGCCAAGTGTGTGGTTCACAGTTCTATATCTCTCTTTCCATTGGGCATTCATGCCTGCATCTTCACTCTGATTGGCCGTTACCTGCATGTGCCTGTAAATCTTGTCCATGGTCTCCGATTGGTGCTCGCAGAAGAGACAGACGACGCGCACAGGATGGGCCTGCCAGTCCGACCAATCGCTGAGGAGAGAGTAAAGTGCACAGATGACACTGACGTCATGTTTACTATTCTTGCATCCGAGGGCAAAATGGCTGCTGGGAGTTGGAGTTCATACTCATTCTGGTCGTCCTCCATTTCGCGATCGTCCTCTGACTGCACCTCTTCCCAGCTCTTCCCCAGCTCCTAATTTACACGAACAACCGGAACAAGGACACAGAAAGATGTCAGACATACAGTCAAAAAATAATGAACATGGGTACAGAAACGACAACAGCCAATAATACTTATCAATCCAGTTCCTGGAGATCTGCCATCCTAATTTGGTGAACCTTCAATTCAATTTTATTGGTTTATTTATTTACTTTTCACAGAGGGACTGTTTCAAAGACGATTGACAGAGCGTAAAGGGCAGTGCCCTTTTCCCCAAAATATAAAAAGAGGGAAAAAACACTCCCAATCGGGAGAAAAATCCTCAGAGGTGAAAATAAAATAACAGGGGGAACCCAGCTATAGTGGGGAGCCCATCCATCTCACTGGCTGAGGTGTTTTTCGTTTGGGTTGGTTTGAAAACGTACAGCACAGTCTGATTGAATATGGTTGGTCACCACAGCTCTACAAAATGTTGTGAGTTAAATGGATAGAAGTGAATGTCAGACGAGTGAATAAGCTTGTCTATGACAGTGGTTTCTAACGAGGACGGACCTGCTCTTCAATAGCATGCAGTGAATGAGGACTGATGTGTAGCCACGATGGGCTGAAGGCTGTGCATCTGTAGACGACCTCCATTTAATGTGAGTCACACCTGCGGGATTTTGTCCACAGCACAACAGTTCACAGATACTGCCTTCTGGAAACTGCCATTATGAATCCCGTTGAAGGCATCATCGCAGAAAATGTGTGTGCTGAGAATAATGCCGTCTTTATGAAACCAAACAAAACACCACTGGCTCCTAAATAGGCAAGATATCAAGCTTATTAAGGGCCATGTATTTCTGATGAATCTGACTCATGCATCACCCACGAGCCATCTGTCAGAGCCCTCGACAGCCATGAGCGGACAGCAAGTTAATCAGTACTGCATATTCATGACTGGTGGATTTACAAAAAACACCATACTCACAATTAGCAGATTTGTATGAAAAATAAATGTAAATTATAGGTTCAACATGCAACAGCAATAGTCTAAAAATGCCCAATGGCTGGTAGAAAATCTCAGATGTTTATACACTTTAAAAACACAGTATTAAACAGATTTCCTGTAAATGTATTTGTATATAGTATTACAATAACACTTGTTTAACATTGAATGTATTGAGTCTTTACATGTCAAATTTTGAAAAGGATGCGGCAGAATGCAAATAAACTAGAATGCTGTCTCCCACCAGGTAATTGATGACGTAGAATCTGTCGTATTCGTGGTTTTTGGAGTTAATGCGGCGATGCTGTTTCTTCCTCATGTGGTCTTTCAGTGTGGCCTTGTCTCTGAAGGTCCTCTCACAGTACAGACACTGCAAACTGTGAAATGACCCAAAGAAAAAAAAAAAACAGCGCTACCACACTGCAGTTATATGTTTGGACACTAGGGGGAGACATTTTCAAAACAAGCGACAAAAAAGGAAAAACGCGAATTAAACGGTTGATATTCAGAGCAGGCGACGGTGGTGATGCATTATTTATTTAATGACACAGCCTGTTAAGCAAGTCCGTTGCATTTTGGAACTTAAAAGACAGTAAATATTTTTAAGCAATCATAAAGCAAAAAGAACGAGAGACTGGGGACCACAACTCTGTACCATGTGCAATAATGGCGGTAGTGACGACATCCTCAAAAAATGAATGTTAGAAACTAAATCGTTTTAAAGTGATGTTCCAAAATGGGGCGAACATTTTGTAATTCCAAAAACAAACCATAAGTCAGTCTGAGTTTGTGTAGGTGTGTGTGTGTGTGTGTGTGTGTGTGTGTGTGAGAGAGAGAGTCCAATGCCCTTAGTGCCTGAATGTGGCCATTCACAGTTCAGACAGGGAAAGGATCCTAAATGCCAGCACATCGACGAAACTCTTATCTCGCCCAGCGACTCACCTCGCCTGACTCTTCATGCAGCTGCCTGCTTGTGACGGCGTGAGCGAGTGTGCAAAGAAGGAGCTGCGAGCGACGGGCGGGCCCATGTGACCTGAATACGGAAGCGGCTATGCTGGACGAACGGCTGGCATCAGCGCAGCATACAGCATCGCTCAGTGATCCGCGGTCGACCAAAGTGGTGTTTCTATCTGAGCGTTAACGAGGCTACGCCTGTGAGCAGATGCACCAATTTTGAGGATAATCCTCGATTCAAACGCGCTCAACAACTTCACAAGAGATCACCCAAAAATGTCAAATAGAACTAATGAGTTGCCAAGCGCAACAAAGATGCAAAGATTCAAAAATCATACTTTTGCTGTGACTTCAGTTACTCCATTGAGGGAAAAAAATGCTAAAATCAACCTTTGGCAGCAGTTTACTGAATAAAATAGATTGAAACTGACTTTATTGGCTGGATGTACATTGATAAAAGTTGCCAGAGCACTTAAAGAGCTTGTATAGACGTTTAAATAGAAGACAAGTGTGTGTCTGTGTAGTATCTGAGTGCGTTTGATTGTGTCATGTAATGTGAGTAAATTCAGTGCGATTCGATGAATATCAGTCCCTCTCAGACAGTCTCACATTTCACCCGTGACCCGGACGCTCACCTGTCGAGCTTCGCCTGCAGGGCGTTCAGGAACTCCGAACAGTACACGATGTTGTCAGGCAGCCCCACATTGAACGAGTGCTCTTTAGCCATGTGGTTCAGCAGTAGAGACCTGTATGGGGAAAAAAAAAAAAAATGGTTACCTGTTCCCTGTGAACTGGTCACTACAGAAGAGGCGAGCATGTGCGGTTACCTGTTCCCTGTGAACTGGTCACTACAGAAGAGGCCAGCGCGTGCGGTTACCTGTTCCCTGTGAACTGGTCACTACAGAAGAGGCCAGCGCGTGCGTTACCTGTTCCCTGTGAACTGGTCACTACAGAAGAGGCCAGCGCGGTGCGGTTACCTGTTCCCTGTGAACTGGTCACTACAGAAGAGGCAGCGTGCAGGCGGTTACCTGTTCCCTGTGAACTGGTCACTACAGAAGAGGCCAGCGCGTGCGGTTACCTGTTCCCTGTGAACTGGTCACTACAGAAGAGGCGGTTACCTGTTCCCTGTGAACTGGTCACTACAGAAGAGGCGAGCGCGTGCGGTTACCTGTTCCCTGTGAACTGGTCACTACAGAAGAGGCCAGCGCGTGTGCAGTTACCTGTTCCCTGTGAACTGGTCACTACAGAAGAGGCCAGTGCAGTTAGTGAACTGGTTACCTGTTCCCTGTGAACTGGTCACTACAGAAGAGACGAGTGCGTGCAGTTACCTGTTCCCTGTGAACTGGTCACTACAGAAGAGGCGAGCGTGTGCGGTTACCTGTTCCCTGTGAACTGGTCACTACAGAAGAGGCGAAGCGCTGTTCCCTGTGAACTGGCAGAAGGGTTACCTGTTCCCTGTGAACTGGTCACTACAGAAGAGGCGTTACCTGTTCCCTGTGAACTGGTTACCTGTTCCCTGTTGAACTGGTCACTACAGAAGAGGCCAGCGCGTGCGGTTACCTGTTCCCTGTGAACTGGTCACTACAGAAGAGGCGAGCGTGTGCGGTTACCTGTTCCCTGTGAACTGGTCACTACAGAAGAGGCCAGCGTGTGCGGTTACCTGTTCCCTGTGAACTGGTCACTACAGAAGAGGCGAGCGTGTGCGGTTACCTGTTCCCTGTGAACTGGTCACTACAGAAGAGGCGAGCAGTTACCTGGTTACCTGTTCCCTGTGAACTGGTCACTACAGAAGAGGCAAGCGTGTGCGGTTACCTGTTCCCTGTGAACTGGTCACTACAGAAGAGGCGAGCGTGTGCAGTTACCTGTTCCCTGTGAACTGGTCACTACAGAAGAGGCGAGTGTGTGCAGTTACCTGTTCCCTGTGAACTGGTCACTACAGAAGAGGCGAGCGTGTGCAGTTACCTGTTCCCTGTGAACTGGTCACTACAGAAGAGGTGAGTGTGTGCGGTTACCTGTTCCCTGTGAACTGGTCACTACAGAAGAGGCGAGCGTGTGCGGTTACCTGTTCCCTGTGAACTGGTCACTACAGAAGAGGTGAGTGTGTGCAGTTACCTGTTCCCTGTGAACTGGTCACTACAGAAGAGGTGAGCGTGTGCAGTTACCTGTTCCCTGTGAACTGGTCTCTACAGAAGAGGCCAGCGCGTGCGGTTACCTGTTCCCTGTGAACTGGTCACTACAGAAGAGACGAGTGTGTGCAGTTACTTGTTCCCTGTGAACTGATCACTACAGAAGAGGCGAGCGTGTGCGGTTACCTGTTCCCTGTGAACTGGTCACTACAGAAGAGGTGAGCGTGTGCAGTTACCTGTTCCCTGTGAACTGGTCACTACAGAAGAGGTGAGCGTGTGCAGTTACCTGTTCCCTGTGAACTGGTCACTACAGAACTACAGAAGAGACGAGTGTGTGCAGTTACCTGTTCCTGTGAACTGGTCACTACAGAAGAGGCGAGCGTGTGCAGTTACCTGTTCCCTGTGAACTGGTCACTACAGAAGAGACGAGTGTGTGCAGTTACCTGTTCCCTGTGAACTGGTTACTACAGAAGAGACGAGTGTGTGCAGTTACCTGTTCCCTGTGAACTGGTCACTACAGAAGAGACACTCTCTCTGGAAACTCAGGTCATCTCGCTCCTGCTGCTGCTGCTCTAGGACTTCCACCTGCACACACACACACACACACACACACACACACACACACACACACAGACACAGGTACAGCCATTAAATTAAACAGTACTCAGACTTAGTCTTTTTTCACATGAAAATCAAGGACACACACACTTGTATTAACACCTTCTACACTTAAACATGTGCATCAATACACTCGCACACTCATTATGTACAGTTAGCAGAGCCGTTAAATGAAAGCGCTCAGACCTACAGTCGCAGTCCACATGAAGAATTCAAACACACACTGACAGGCACTCGTGAACATAAACCACACACCCACCCACACAACACAGCAAGTGCTCCTCCACGCACAAACGTAACTTTGAGCCAAACTTGGGCTTTTAAAGGTCAAAGCATGCCTGTAGCATCACCCCCGTATACAGTGAGCACAGATACGCTCCCAGCTACACGTGCTAATGCTAGCACTCATCGCCGGAAATGTAAACACACTCGAGTCCGCTAATCGGGGAGAGCTCGAACACTTTGTGTATCTGAACCTCTGCCATGTTGTAAACAAGCTGAAAGCAGAGCCCCAAATCCCCTGAACTTCACCTTCAGGACACAATTAAAACTCATCCACACTGGGCTCATGCTCAGTGAACACGGGGCAGCTGGAGGACATGGTGATGCGGTAACCATAGCGATGGCGATGAAGGGTGATGCTCTATTGTACCATGTAGTGCCCTTTGTGGGTTTTTGTTGCACTGTGGTGGTAAACCACATAGGTCACCAGTGCTCAGAACAAGAGCCCAACAGGGGTCAACAGGAAGGCCCTCCATCGAGTTCTCACCCATCACTGTCTATGCTATCTGTAAAACCTAAGTTAAACTGCCTTCAGCAAGGGACCTTTTTCACATCTTATTCGGACTTCAGCAGGAATGCACACGAGCCTCGGCAGCCCTTCTGAATACAGAGAATCTGCTGTGCCAGTTATTCTAACAGAACTCCAGCCAGAACAACATTTCTGTGAAGACAGAACAGCATTGCTTCTGACAGTAGCTTACTGTCAGCATCATAAAGCCTGTTATATTTTCTCTCCCCTCCCGAGGCTGTTGTCAGTACCAGCGATGTGATTTTAGATTTGATATGCGAGGCAGGGCCGCGCGTCTGTCTGTGGCGCCCGAGAGGTGATGCTGGAAGCCGTAGGCCTCGTCGAGCCGTGACAGGCGAACCAGCGGATGTGCAGAAAGCAGCACCGGCAGCACGACAGGACGGCTCAGGGTCAGAGTGACAGCGAGCGGAGCGGAGCGTGTTTGCACTTTCCTCTGTACTGTGTGCAGAAAGAGATCAGAGAGCTCTGTCTGATAATTTTCTGCTGGTTACCGCTATCGGTGTCCGCGCACCATGTCTCTCTGTGCACCCCCTCGCGTTTGCATTGCGTGATGGGCAGGGCTGTCGCCCGGATCAGGGGAAGATGCTGGTGAGCAGCACAGAGATGGGAAGAGAACGAGTGGGTGGCTTCATTAGCGCCATTTAAGGAGTTGGCCTTACGTAACACCCATCAGCACCGAGCGACCCAGGCATGTGGGCGGCCCTCCGAGGGTCGCCTAGCAACATCGCTGAGCAAGGAAGCACGACTCTGGTCCAGTCATACTCGTGACACATTCATACCAAACGGTGCTCAGGTCTAACTGCAAGGTTGCTCCATGCGGAGCACTCCTCAGCATTTAAACTTGTTTGACGAAAGGGCAACAGCCGTCCTGTAACCAGAGCAGAGATGAGTAGTGTGATGTTGATGAAAGAGTTTAGAGTTGTCGGACAACGTTTGTGGAATTCAGTGCGCAAAGTCAGTGTTCTAGAACTCCACTGTTTATAGTGACTTGTAGTGATTGTGACATCAGCATCAGAACGGTGAGGTAAGTGCCCTTGTGACATCACACATCTCATTTGCCTCTCAATGCCTAGTTAGGACGCCGCCTTATTAGGATCCGTTCGTTAAAAAGGTTACGTGAATGGAAACGCACTAACTAGGAAGCCTCGTGTGACTAGTGCGGTTTATGTTGCAGCACGGGGTCAGCGGTTTCCATGGGAAACCTAAACGTTAGCCTTCTGTCAGCCTCGGTCGTGGAGCTTCAGGGCTTCAAAACAACAACGCAATTTTTTAATTCAACGTCCTTTCCCAATATTGGCTATTTGGAATCTACGCAGTCAATGTCTCGCTTCAAAAATGATCAGAAGCAAATTTTATGATGAAACGGTACGTGAACTCGATCAAATACCAGCCGTTGCCATCCCTCGCCTGATCTGTACGGTGAATCCCCAGCTCGTCGCAAGGCATTTTGGGATTTCCTTCGCTGAGAAGGAACCACTTGACGTTTCATTAAAATATTGCTGAAACGAGCTACTTAACTAGATAACTCGGTCGCCACAGGGGCCGAGTCGTGTATCTCCCCGATCCCCAAATTTTGGACAAAATGGCCGCCGGCGACCATATTGGATGTCGGAAATTACCGAGAATTGATCTTGATCATTGCCAAATAAACATCTTTGACTATGCAAATTTAGAGAAAAATCCTATAAACTTTGAAGCCTCCAGAGCCTGGAACAGAAAATCTCTGCGGCGGCGGCGGCCCCCGAACTAAATCATAGTATCTCCCAACTATCGTCGTCAGGGAGATAGAACTAGGTTGTTTTCTGTGTTTCCTATTGAGTTGAGACAGTCCTAAGCAGCCATATTTACTAAACTTGCCAACTACTAAGGATGCTTCCTTGCAAATGAGACACAAGCCAGCGTTTACATGCGGAGCCTGGGGAAATGCTGCTTTTGGAAAACATAGAAGAAGAGAGGAATAAAGAAGGGGGGATCAGATGAGCGGAAGAAAAAAAAAAAAAACAGAAAAGGCTACCTGATTCCTGTCTGAGTCTCTTCCTGGATTGGCGTGTGTGGGTGGGATGGGGGGGGTCGTGGCATTGTAAAGCCAGCTAAGGTCCCCCTTATAGTCTCAGAGCTGATGAGAACAGCTGGCTGACACGAACCCCCCCCCCCGCAAACACATCCTCACACCTTTTGGATCATTTCCTCTCAGACACAACACCTGGCTGCGACTGACTTTCAGCTTCCAAGAGATCAAGATCTGGTTCTTATATGCGCAGAACGTACTTACAGAGTTACTTACACGGGATCATTTAGGCTTATCTCTGTCTGCAGTATACGGGGGTCAAAACTGTGAGTTGGCACAAGGCAAATTTAGCGCAAATATTTGGAAGTGATCTTTGACTCTGTGTGGTCACATTGTGGGATAGATTCACGGGTCACGAAACAGAGGCGGAAACTCTGGCAGTTTTAAAGGCCAGCTTTTCTGTTCGTAGAAACACAGACCTCGGACGGCCATTTTTTAACAAAAGTGCACAGCAGTTGTTTCCATGATTAGCTGTTCCCTATGTGAGGGATGTGTTATATGAGGATAAGTAGACTGAGCGTCAAATCAGAAGAGAGACCCTCGTCCAGCTGACTCCCGCTAACCTCCACATGACTTCCCGTTTTTAATGCAAAGAAAAAAAGGTCTGTTTTGAGCCTGACACCTGCTTCGTGTTTTGTTAGCATAATTATGCTCGGATAAGGGCAGGCGATGTGGCTGGACAGCATCAAGGAAATCGGTGTATAAGACACAATGCCAGCAGGGCCGCCTGGGGAACAGCAGCAGCATTTCCCTTTTCATCTTTTTATAAACTACATCCTCCCTGCCGTGGCAGCGCGAGGATTCTGTTCCTGTCACAGCGCACCGTGTTTTTTCATTCCCCTGCCGAGCCGGAGCAAAGATGGACGTGCCGGAGTCTATTTTATTTTTTTTTTTTTTTGTCTTTATTTGACGGGGGAAGTTCTAACGAAAACTTTTTTGAGATCTTGTTCAAGTTCACCCTGGGAAAATGCCAAACACAACAGTCCCATGTGGGGAGGGATGGAGAGAAACCGGGTTAAGGCCCCGAGAGTGGTTTTTTGGGGTTAACTTCCTCAAGGGCCCAATGGCAGAGTCCTTTCCAACCTTATCTTTTCAGATCAAGTCAGAATCCCAAACCCGACCGGGAGCTCAAACTAGTGACTCTACACTTCCTGCAGTCGTAAAACCTGCACTAGGTTATCCTGCCCTACCCCTAGTCTATTCCCCCATAATCTGTTTCGATTGAACGCCAGCCCTGCAAACCTGAAAGCCTGTGGGCATCTGCAAGTTTACTGTCCAGTCTGCAACCTTTCATGAGCGGCCTGACGGACTCGCGACTGCCAGATCTGTGTGAACATCCGGTTATGTCCATACCTAACTGCGCTTGGGCACCTTTTGAAAGGACTAAATCCAATGCAAGTTCACTCAATACGACTATGCACCCCCTCAAATTAAAGCCGCTACTCTACAACATAATTTGACAGTATTTGCACAGTGCATTCAAAATGAAACAAATAGGGATTGTGGCCCTTCAAAATGAAGTCACTGAATAGGTTCGCTCCCCTCTGAGTACCTGCTGATTATGTGCACTGTGATGTGAAAGTCTGGTCTCTCCTCCGTTCCCTTCCCAGAATGCAATGCAAGCACTTAACTCACACAATCAATCGACAGTAGGCAGCACTCAGATGCCCGCTGGCCCCCATGCTAATAGCCCGAGTGACCCACTCCCACAGAACTCAATACTGCCGCTTAATTAGCCTCTCCGCTACGCTGACGAGCTGGGGGAATCGCAAACAAACCCAAACACGCTGTTCACCTGATCGTCCGATCGACCCGATTAGGCCGCGAGCGTGTGCGCCGTGTAAAAAGGCTGATTAAAACGGGAACGATCGCTTTTAAAAGCCCTGTCTATCGCCCCTTTGCAGTCTCCCCTGGGTTCTTTGTAGATGTTGCAGTTGTTTTTCGTTCTCTTTACTTCAGTTGTACACGGGGATGTTAAAGAGGTCCAGGGTTACCTCGCGCATGTCAGGAGTGTAAAGAACTGACGCCAAAGGCAACAGCAAACCTGCTGAAACTGACACACAACGAGCAAAGCATGCGACACAGTATTACACGCAACGCCAACACACTGCACACACACATGACTCTTTAAATGAAGGCGGCTGATGTTGTACTGTACTTGCAATGAGCTGAAAACTGAACAGAGTACAGTCCACTGAACGATGGCGCGTCACTCCAAACGGACCACTGTTCCTCACTGCTTGTGCCTTAACCCTTTCAGTAGCATGCTCACGGACGTATTCAGAATCTTCTCGAGTGAACGTTGTCATGCTGATGTCACAATCACCGCACTGGAGTTCTAGAAAAGATTCAGGAGTAACCTGCTGCGTGAAGGGGTGATTAAAATCCCTTTATGAGCAGGTACGGCTTAACGTGTGACTTCAGCATAAGACCTGCCTCTCTAATGAGTGGATGATAGATGAGAACAGCCAGTGAGATACAGCACAGGAACTGCGTGAGTGTAAGCGGCTCAGTGTGGGCTCTGTGTATATGTGTGTGTGTATTTGTGTGAGCTCTGTGTGTGTGGCGTCTCTGTCTGCAGCAGGAGACGGAGCAGTGTGTCGTCTCTGAACAGATGGAGCAGTGTTCCTGTAAGAGACCCCCGCCCCCGCCCCTCCTCCTGTTACCAGCAGTTCCTGTGAATCTCTGAAGCAGCGAGCCCCGTTCCACAAAGCTGGATGATGGAGGAGGATAGATCGTCCCATGAATAACACAAGGTCGCAAGTGACATTCCTGATGAAACCTGTTTTTCTGCAGAAAAACAGGTTTCGTCAGGAATGTCACTTGCGACCTTTTGTTATTCATGGGACGAGATGCCTCAAGTAAGCACCCAAAACACTGTTCTGACTCTACTTTCTGCATTCTGGAGGGCTTGGGGTTTAACTCAGGGCAGTTATCTGGATAACTGGGAAATCCTTCTTTGTGAAACAGTGCCGTGCTCTCGGCGAGTCACGCTCACGCCATCTCCCCTCTGCCCTATGGCCGAACCCACACCACAGACACTGCGAGCTGCAGTCCTGCCTGTAGCCAGCAGCCGAGCAGCTGGCGCAGCGACTGCAGCTGCGCAGGCGAGTCCATCCCCTCGACACTCACCAGGCGTTTGTGCTGCAGCTGTTCCCTCAGTACTCGGTCCTCAGGAAGCACGTCACACAGGAGGAAGTAGTGCTCCTGCTTCTCTGAGAACACAGAACAGCAGCTACTAACTTAGTCTCAGCCAGAGATCCCGTTAATAATGATGACAGTAAAGCGCAATGCTAATACAGCAACTGTTACTTATACCAGTGCTAACACTACTGCTGCTGCTTACTACTACCACAACTACAGTAGCAACAACACAGCAAGGTATTACTCAGCTTTAGCGGAGATCCCTTCAATAATGCTACTAAACCACAATGCTAATACCGTCACTGTTGCTTATACCAACACTAATACCGCTGCACTAATTACTACAGCTTCATCCGCTGCAAGTACTGTAGCAGCAACAAACCTGAGAATCACTCCGCTTCAGCCGAAGATCCCAGGAATAATAATAATGCCGCAATGCTAATACTGCCACTAATGCTAATGCTAGTACAAATTTGACACAGTTACAACTACTGACACAGGACACTGGGGATTTGAAGCCCGTCCACACGAACAACCATAACTAATTATGAACATAACACTGTAGGCATCTTTTCAGAAACGGCTCAAATTCAAATGAATGCCGAAGACCGCATCACAACTGTAAAAACAGCGACAGTGATGAATTATATCCGCCTTATCACTTTCAGAGCGCTCATTTTCCGGCCGGATAAGCAATAGAAACATTGACAGCAAATCAAATTCCAGTCCAAATTCTCAGGGCACCACGTTCAGCACGGCAGATGAGTTAGCCATGAGACAGCTTTACAAAGTGTTATCGCTCGTCGAAGAGAACAAACACAAGCATCAACGCAGACATCTTTATCACCATAGTTCCAGGCAGGCATGGGCCTATATTTGGCATTGGTGCGAGATCCCATTTGTGACACGAATAACAATTATGATACGGCAATGACGCCAAAATTTATGAGCCGCTGAAGAGGCTTATCAGAGGAACAGCACTGATTTGCAGGTCAAAGGCACATGGTTGCGTTTTAGCCCTGTCATGGCAACATCCATTTGAGACGAGACCTTGATTTTTTGCCGCCTCCCATCTGTAACCAACGAAGATACAGCCGCTGTACTATGAAAGGGCTCATACTTTTGAATTTCTCAGAAATAATTAGTGGCTTCAAACTTTGTGCAATGTTGTTCACATAATTCTGAAAGGTTCCGCTCAGATTCAGCGCGACCGAAGCTTACCGACTGGCCCCTCCGAATTGGTCTTGATCACGCTGCAGAAATCTGTGATTGGCTGCTCTGTCAATCTTTTCCTCCAGTAAAGAATGTACCTGCGACACGAACACAGAGCGATTCTGAGAATTCAGGGCGTTTGTGTGTTTCTGCGCTGCCTCGACTCAGCAGCGGAAGTCAGGCAAAAATTCCCTGAGCGTCGTAAAAATACAGCTTAGAGCAGTTTTCTACAAGGCAGTTCCCCTTTGACTTTGGGAGAACATATGCATTTGAATACATGTGTGTACACACACACACACACACACACAAAGCACACAAATGCGTCCCAAGGTCCTCTGATAAAGATTAGCCGCTCCTGCGCTCATCCAGAAAAATATTCACCGAACCGTGTTGACCTCCTCAAACGAACACGTAAATTTAATTAAAAACCTGCAGATGTTATGACGCACCTCACACATGAACACAGGGAGTCACACACACGCACAGTCTCTCTCACTCGCCCCCCTGCTCACGTCATCTTCACTCGCTGTGAAAGCAGCACAGGTGGAGGCGGATAGCAACGGCGCAGGGAAGGAGGGATATATTTTGACGGCGAGAAGCAGTTATCCTCCCGGAGTGTGCACAAGCGACACGTGTTCCTCTCATGGAGGAATAAAGGGTGCGACTCCTCCACACTGGCTAAAGACACGATTCTCCCTGACCCTCATTTACGCCCACGGTGCTTTGAGCGTAAGGAGAGGACCGTAAAAGCAGTTGGCTCGTTTAAACGACTGTCGGTTTCTGTCACTCGATCGTCCCTTTAAGGTTGTGGCAGACGTCCCTGAGAACTCATAAGGGAGAGAGACAGGAGCCAACTGCCACTGTCCGTCCAGTTTCTAAGGTGCTCTCCTGGGTCAGCTGCGATAATATTGCCCTTTCATAACGTCGTTTCACTGAGTCTGTGCTCGTGAGAGAGGTGCTTGGGTCAGCGTCTCTGTACCTGAGCCGAGCCTGCCAGTGTGAATGATGATAATCCAGCTCAGCTCCTCACACTGAGCTATACCTGTCCCTACAGGACGCCCTTCAACCCACACACACACGCAAGCACACTGACATCCAAGTCTCTGCTGCCTCTCTGGATTGGCAGCTATTTGCAGCTTGCGGAATTAAAAACTGGCCTGATAAATAATAATCACAATGAGAAGCAATAATATCGTGATTAATGGGAAACCGGCACAAGAGCGAGCAGCTGTGACGTTGGTTTTCATGCGTGTGCCGGAGCAGTACCAGGATATGGGGTCTGGTGAAGTCGTCCAATGAGGAGTCTCTTATTCACTCAGTTTTTCCACATAGCCGAGCGGTAGTGTTCGAGCTGAAAGGCAAAGATAGCCTCCGCACCCCGCACATGATTCATAGATGGCACAGAGAGCATCTTCCATTCATTCATCTCCCAGAATGCTCTGGGCCTCTCCTAAGAGAAGTTGATGATAAAGGAGAGGAGAGAAGGCAATAAAGAGAGAGAGAGAGAGAGCGAGAAACTGGAGAGAGTTCTGCAGGCCTCTGAAAACGGTCGCAGTTAGTGAGGAGCTGAGCTGGCAGGGACAGTTCTGAACAGTGATTGGCTGACGCTAACGGCTCACTGCTAATACGCCAATTATTTTATGTGTGGACGGCTTGTTTTCCTTTTCATCAGCACTAGGGGGGGGTCTATTTTCAGTCATTTTATGTAAATCCAGCTCGTTGCATTTAAAATGAGGAATGCTCTCTGGACAGTGAAGTTCACAAACTGGATGTTTACTGATTAGCGGCGCTGACTGAACGGGACGGTGAATCACACCCTTGTCAGTCTCACTAAGCAGAGAGATGTTCATTATTAGCGTCACTGCAGCTGGTTCCCGGCAGCACAGCTGTTTAGTCACCAGTTTCTCTGCTTTAGTGGAAACAATTTAATGAAAAATGGAAGAAACTATAATTTTCCCCCACCAGAAAATGTTGTCACAAGCGATGTTTTTTTCCATCCAATGCTGACATGCGGACATTATTAGAGTATTTTGTTGATAAATCGAGAGCAGTTTGCGTCAATGCTGCGTCACTGTATTTCAAACACTTGGAGGACCACTCTGACTCGGCCAGACTTCATGCTTATAAAGGGTCCCGCTTTTCCCAAATGCATAGTCTCTGGCATCCAATTTCTACAACACAACGATGCCCAGAAACTCCACTTCTGACAAATCAAAACGCTTTTCACAAGCCAGTGGGAAATCATCAGCAAATGTAAAGGCACGTGGTGCATATATTCTCTACAGTCTACATGCCTACTGCTGTGCTGACTGACTTACCCATAGAGGAATAACTGCCACCCACACGCAGTGCAGTCAGTTTATTTTATCAGGACAGAGTCAGCATTCAGCCTCCTCTTCACGTTCCTTCCCTTGTCACACACCTGTGCCCCATCTCACCTTCCATAAGCTCCAGCCAAACTTAACCGCCCACCTCACAGGGGCAACACGCAACCACGAGGCTGCTAACGCAGGAGGCCTGTTCTAGTTATCCAGCCTACGATGGATACCCACGCAGTCAAGGGCCCAGCCAAGTCCAGCACAGTGAATTCACAGCGGCAGCTGTGGGGTCTGTGCGCTTAGCTTCTCAAAGAGACCTGGCCAGTTTGAACTGAATCCCAGTGTTAGCTCCTTAGCTGCATCTCCTGTAACGGTTCTCTTAGCAGAGTGTCGGCAGTTCGCCTGACAAAATCAGGACTCATCGGAGTCGTGAGAAGAGAGAGGGAAATGTAACAGCCAGGAGAAGGAGGAGGTGACCCTCAGACGTAGCTCAACTCGAGTCCTCAGGAAAAGACATCTCCAGGCCTGTATGTTCACAGACCTCATCTACCAGCAAGAGTCCTGACTCCTGAATTTATGGCTTCTTCTACAAATCATGGTGTATTCATTGTATTCCCAGGATACAGGACAGAATGTGTCAGAGCAAATCACAGAGAGAATTTTATGTTTGTGTTTGCAGGAGTGAAAGGATTCGAGCTGAACCCCCATGTGGTGTTGGGTCAAAAAATGTATATATTTTTTTTTAATTGTGCAGTTTTTTAAATGTTAAATATGAAGGCCTTGGCTTTATTCCTGCACAGAATCTGGAAAAGAAACACTCCCACCCACCACCACATGCATTACTGTCCAAAGCATGAACAGAATTCAAGAATTTGCAGAGCGATACCTGGTGAAGTCTGCGATGAGTTTGACGTCGGCGATGACCAGTTTGTGCTGCTGGACCAGATGGCGGAGGAAGGACTCTCTCTCGGACAGGCTGGCGGTGTGAGGGCACAGGACGCACGGCACGACCTCGCTCTCATCCTGCCCCGGGGACGAGCCGCGGACTGGCCTATCAGGGAAGGAGAGCGGCTCCAGAATAGCGTCCTGGGGCCCTGAGGATAACACCAAGTGCTCAGCTTCATACTATCCCAAAGCTACATCAGCTTCACCAAGAGCGCTGCTAGTTTAGCCTGCGGTTAGCGCCATCGTTTAAGAGGGCTGAAAGTGGAAAAGACTCTCTGGGCTTACTGCTGGAAAACACCAGCTGCTGAAGGTGGAACATTTTCCTGAGAAAACTGTGAATCCAGAGAACTTGGTGTTGCCAGAAAATGCAACATCCCCCAATAAAAACACTCAGGCTAGTTATCATGAAATTTCTGTCACAGCCACCTGGTCCATATTTTTCCCTTGGTCTATGAGCTGAAACAGGGCTACAGCCATACAGCATTCACTGACAGAACAGCAGGAAGGACACAGAGGAAGATGCTCTCAGGGGGCTGAATTTCACGCTACACAGCTCTTTAGCTCCAGCCCCGTCTACGGTTGTAAACCAGGGTCTAGATCAGCAGTGCCCAGTCATGTGCCACGGAGGGTATGAGCAAATGTAAGTTTTCATTCTGACCAATCGCTGCACCCGCTGATTTCACTGATGAGCACTCCATCAAGAAGAGAGGAGGGAAGTAATGGGTGCAATCCTCAGGTTTCATGAAAACCTGCATACTCTCAGCCAGCCCTTCACGGCACATGATTGAGCACCGCTGGTCTAACTGGTCCACGAAACGTGTGGATCACGCTTTAAACAGACGCATGCAATCCTTAGTAATAGCTGCTTGCCCTCAAGTGATTTTGCTTTGATAGTCTGAATCATTCAAGTTTTGTTCTGGGACTGGACTGTTTTTGGAATGACAAGTGAACAATATTTCATAGAAAACTGTTCTAAATTAATCCCGTTCTCAATTGCCAGTGGGGCCCATCCCAGTAAATGCGAAACATTACTAGCGGAACAAGGTGGGGAAATTTTGTGACAATCTTGCTGAGACCAACCTCTAGTCAGCATTTGCCAAAGCGTCGCTGAAAAGTAATCACGAAGTAGCGAGTGAGCTTATCAATTATTGCAGAGAAGTTATATTTACACATCACGCGTCGGTGTTACACATCATGAGCTATCCGCAGTCGAGCTGTCACTGCCCTACCACGCACAATGTTGCCGGAGCAACGGTCAGATTAAAACGTTGTCCGTCTGAAATATTTTGAGAGATTGATTATTGGTCGGGAATATATACGTCAACTGCCGTTCACTGCTCAAACGCCGTGATCTCCGACTGAAATCTAACGTGTTAAGAAGCTATCCGCAATTCCAAATCTCTTCACAGTAAGCGCGAATTCAGGAGTAGGAGTCAAAAATCGTGCATTGAACCGAATCTGACAAGTAATGTTAGTAATTGTAATGGCTCGATGCCCAGAAAAGTACAAGTCAAAATTATATCCACTTGCATAATTTCTGACTTTATTACATCACATGGCTGACGTGTACCTCCAAGCAGACGTTCAATATATGCTTGTTTTTCATGAAAGCAACCACAAACTGTAAAAGGAAAGGTTACGATTCAACAAAGTAGCGATAAAATTCCTATACCTGACAAGCAGCGTCCTCCTGCGTTGCCAGCCATGCTTTCTCATGAGTGTCACGTGACTTCCAAATCGTCAGAATAATCCAATCAGGATACTCCATGTCCTTTCTCGTTTCGATGTGCTGATGGGACACGAAGTTTTTCATGTGTTGTTTTGCGCCGTTAAATTTGACTTCTTTTCCCCTAATGCATAGCGTTCCGGTGTGTTTGATAATGCACAGTACTACTTCTACTCCTGCAATCAGAACAATGACTACTCCAGAGTACTGGCGGCTGTGACCGGTAGAATGCGCTGGGAATCACAGTCAGTTTTTATGCTGTGGAGCCGGGTTTAAATTACTCCCCAATGCATGAGCAGTAAACATGTGGATACCGACAGAACACGAAAAATACGGCGTCGGTAAGTTTATTTTATGCGAATTTCGCAGTAACCCACTCTTACGAGCGAGCGCTTGAAATATTAACGATGCGCGCAACTAAGGTGAAACGAGCTTGGTTGCAACAAGAAAACGCTAAGTCCAGAAATGCACTGTTAGTTTTTCCGGTCACCATGTCTGAAGAAGACTGTGAAATTTGCTAATTTATAACTGTCATATTGTCGGGGTCTGAAAATTATGTTGTATTGCAGTAGTAATCGAAAGTAGACGTGACGGTGGAGGTTCGTGTTCACGCTTTATTTTGAACGGTTTGTGTTGCGGACCAGTCTGTCACGAGCATTGCTCACTAAAATAGATAATATTGCGTACATTTTTTATTTTATGGACTTTAATGAGCATGCACTTGAAAATGTTGAAAGAAATAGGCTAGATAAATGGGAATTTGGCTGTAAATTTTGAGAATAAATGCGGTCTTATTAAGGTACATTGTCATTTTTATTTTGAGAAAGACAAATTTATGGTATTTACGCTCATACAGAAGTGTGTTTGGATGTACAAAAAATGTTTCTTCTGTGAGTGTCATTAAGTTGCTCTGAACCCCACTTTAGTTTGTCAATCCAGAGTGGAAATATTGCAATATAATATTGTTGGTAGTTCACTGAGTACTGTGATCATTAAAGTAACCCGACCAAAGCAGTAACTGACAGATTACGTGATGGAAAAGATTGTTATATCATGTTGCCTGTTGAAGGGATGGAGAACCGTAAAGTGGACATTTAGCCGTTTAGCCTTTTCAGTCGATGAAAATATTTTATAGGGAAACGATAATTGAGATGCGTTTCTTTGCACTGAATAACAAAAACAGATAACTGCATTCGCTTGTTCTCCCGGTGCGATGCTTTCTGTTGTAATGCGTGGACTGTATTCTGAAGAGTCGCTCTCGTCTCACTCCAAGTTTTCATCCGGACCAGCACCTGCAAGGACTGTCGCTTCTGACCGGGAAAACCACGACACAGTGACATGCAAAGGCATGAGATTTTGTTAGTTCATCTCGGTATTCGGGAGTGCAGCTATTTTTGGCATTTGAGTGGGATATTTGATAAGGCTATCTCTTGTCAGATACCAGACTTACAGGCACAATGATGCTGTATTGCTAATGCAAGATTAATAATACAATTGATGACTCCCTTAGCCAATTCTCTTTCTTTTGCAATCCTTGCTGACATGATGCCATGCTAAAATGACCTGATTAATTTTCCAATGAGCAGGCGAAAGCATTATTGACGGTTAAATACTGGTTATAATTGATTTTTGGTGGGCGATCCATAATTACCATACTTTAGCTGGACGTTACAGTTGTAATAGAATTATCGCTACAGTAAAAGACACGCAGTACTGAAATGTACGCATCTTTGTTGAGAATAATTCGCAGTGCGCCGTAATTTAATACATTGATGATTAATTTATATTTATGTATTTTGTGGTCTGCGGGAAGTTATGACCCGCAGTTTTTTTGGTCATTGGTTTTCCCATCTCGTGTTTACTTTTGTTCTCTCCGTAAAACAGGGTTCTTTTCATTGTGCTGTGCAGTTATGAGTCATTATTGCTTTGAATTTTAAGATTGACATGTCATCGTCCAAAAAACACACTTTTTAATTGCAGGACATTATGCAAAATAATCAGTGTTGTTTTTTTTGTAAGTGTGCCAGGATGGTGCGAAACAAACCTTTAAACAGAAGCGAAACTGTCATCCTTTAAAGGGGTCACAAAAGGGCCATGTTAAGCGCTGATAAGCACCTTTGACTTGGCGGTGCTGATGGCTCTGGTGCTCGGCGCTGCAGAGGGGTGTTGGGTCCAGACTCTGCTCCCTGTGCCGTTAGGTCATTCCCAGCAGGAGCGTCAGTAGGTTGGGGGCAGGATTGTGTGTGTGTGTGTGTCGTCACTGTTCCAGGCCCTGGGGGCTACAGATGGTTTGGCAGGACTTTCACCCCTGGGCCATTACTTCATTCTGCCTCTGCCCCGGGGTGGGGGCGGGTGGAGAGAATGAGCATCTTACACTCTAGACCACCCTACTGCTGTCAGTACGATGCACTGAGGTCAGTCAATATTTCTGCTGTGGCACCATTTTACAGGGCTGTCATAATTATGAGGTTTACACCTTTGATTGAACTGCGTAAGAAATTACAACCCTTCAGCTTTACTGTCCTACGACAGACCTCTGTGCACACTGCAGTGAGAGAGCTGGTGTGGGTTACCGAGCTCCTGAGAGAGACTGAGTGTGAAAGAAGAGGGGAGAAAAAGAGAGAGGAAGATGGGAGGAGACCCTTTATTACCCCGCCCCACCTGAAGGGTGAGGGCAAGGGGTATTGTTTTTGGTTTGGTTTGTTTCTGTGTTTGTGTGTTTGTGCGTTTGTTTCTGTGTTTGTTTTTTTGTTGACACTCTAGCAGCAAAACCAATGGGCACATTCACCCCAAATTGGGTTTAAGGATAGCCACTGACCCAGAATAGATCCCTATTGAATTTCGTACAAGTAGGTGAAAGTATGTGCGAGGGGCGGGGTTGTTGTGCCTGGCACCACTTGTTCTTCTTTTAATATGACTCCGTTACTCATGGTTGGCTGGAAGCCCTCTGTTTTACGGGGGTGTTCGTCCATTCGCCTGTCCGTCACCTTGTCCGTCATGAGTATCTTGTCCTCGCTGTTTCTGCTGAAGGAGTGGAGGTATTTTCTCCAAATCATACCCAGTACCTCCCCACAGAGGGTAGCTGAACTGAGTAGGTTTTGGAGGTCATCAGGTCAAAGGTCAAGGTCAGAGGAGGTCAGTTGTATGAGGGGGATGAAGATAAACTTTGAGGGCGTATGAAGCGATGGCAGGCACAGCGATCAGTGCTTTGCAGCGAGATTTACTTGTTTTACCTGTTAATGAACCAGTATCCGCACCTTCAAAAGACTGTTTTCTGACTACATTCTGCCATCCCACAGAGAAAAAAACCAAATACTATACATACACAAAAACAACAAGAAAACTGAAAAACAAAGAGAGAGAGCGAGAACAGGAGGAGGAAGGTGTCGGAGCGGGTGTTTGTGTTTTTCTTGTCTGCCATTGGTTGTCTCGGGCTGTTTCCCTCCTCTACCATCGCGGTTTACTGACCCAGCGATCATGAGCTTTCAGACGATGTTTGAAATGCTGGGTATGTACAGTATGTATTTGGTGTTGTCTCAAAATGCACCATTATTTCAAATTTTTATGTAACAGGCAATGCAAGCATGCAAGTTCAATTCAGTCATATTGAAATGTGTTTTTGTTCATTTAATCTGTCTTTCATTTCCCTTTTCTTAATGGCGATGATTACTTTGTCACTGATGTTGGGTGCACAGAAGGTTTGCAAACTGCGTTTGCTTGTTGGTGGGCAGCATTTTTAATTATAATTTTTTAAAAGTTTGCATCTCCAGTCTCACCCAAATCCAGAATGTCCGATCAGAATCAGCAATCGGTGCACCAGCGTGCTCGCGCACGTCTCATGCTGCGGTCTTTCAGAGCGCACAGAACATTTCAGTCCTCCTCCAAAACACATGCCTGTCAGCCCCCTCTTCTTTTCACTCGCATTTTCAATCCTCGCATCCACAGAACAAACACGTGCCTGCTCAGAGTGCAGCTGACGAGTGCTCAGATGTTTGGTAGGTGGCATATTAACAATGAATAGCACTAACCCAAACCAACTGTATCCATCCCATATCCCTGAGCAGCACAAAGCCAGTTATGCTCTGCTGTCACGAGGCCGTTGGTGACAGTTGGCTCTTGCACAGCTGGATTCGAAATGCTCAAGCGGTGCTTTAACTGAGTGAGGCAACGCAGCAGCCATTGGGCAACATGTTTTAGTGTCTTCAGTCCCTGTTTATACTGTAGGTTTACTTTCCGCAGGATGTTTGCCAGTCGGTCTAAAGCGTTTAATCGCACACCGGAGCTACATTTCCTGTTGCTGCATGTCTGTTTTATCGCTTATCTTTCCTGGGCCCCTGATAGCCGATGGGTTGCCAGGTTTGTTGTTCCTGGACATGCAGCCGTATGGATATTCATGGCTGTGCTGCAGGTCTCTCGAGCCCCTGCTGGCTCAGGCCTGATCCGCTCTGGCACACGGCAGCCATCTCTCTTCCAGGTTGGACGGTGAGCGCAGCCTGGGAAGCACTGGGGAATTGTGGGTAGCCACAATCACAGTCGTGGCAGATTGATCCATGTAGAATTCCTCCAGTGGCTGGGTATTCTGTGGAAGTCATTTTGATTGTGACCACCGACGCAACCAACTGCAAGCTCTAAAAAGACATTGGGGGGAAATGTCTCATGATGACTTTTTTAGGAAGTTTTGAAAATTTTTTTTTTTTTCCCATTTAAAAGGTCCGTCACATTTTATAAACTGAAATGCTGAAATTTAAGAAAAAAAATGTTGGTTTGTGGAGATTATGCTCAAAGGTCTGTATCAATTCTAGATTCCTTTAATCCTGCAAGTGCCAAACCAGTGCGACCTTTGCTTATGTATGCGTGACCCCTGTCTCCAGCTCCGTAACTCAGGATTTGTGAGCATCAGAGGGTCTGGGGAAATGATTATAATGAAGCAGGATACTTGTACTTAACAGTGAAGAATTTTAAGGATGGGGTGATCTAGTTTTTTAAAATTTTGGAATCCAGGCTCTGCTTTCTCTTTGTGTAGTTTTTCTTGAGCGAGTAGTTGTAGGCTATAAATGAAGACTGAATTTTGAAAGGGACAGCTATACTCGTAACCAATGGTAACCTCAGAAACAGTAAATCGTGACAGTTTCATGGCGTAACGCCCCAGAGACAAAGGCCCTGTTCAAGGCCAGGCACGTAACATATGGTAACACAGGAAAATATCTCGTTTCTTTTGCTATTCTCTGAGAGCAGCTTTCTCACAACTGTTATGGCCGACATTGGGGCTGTAGTGTATACGGCTTTTAGTTGTTGCTTTGTGGGAAGACAAATCGTCAAGATGAAAAAAATATTTTTGTTAATTCCCAGATTGTCGCGATGACTAAATTGGCTATGCCAGGGTAATTGGAAATGAGGCTTGAATGGCGAGCCTTGATTCATACAATGCCTGTGCGACCATTCGGCGTCTTAAGAACGCGGTGATTTTGAATAGTTGTTGCGTTTCCTCTGCTACCGAATGGCTAATAAAAGTAAGGCTTGTTCAGTACATGACCAGAATACTGCTGCCCCTAATTCATGTTGAGCTGTGACCCTGACGATGGATGACGTTTGTCATTTGCACTACTTTTCCCAACGGGACTAATTAATGCGAACAAATCGTTAGGGCAATTTTAAGTTCCTTTTTTGATGATACGGCGAGTTTCTAAAAATCTGACCTGGATTTTTTTTTTTTTTTTTTGCATCATCAGGTAAGGTTTTTTCCTCTTTGCTCAAGAGAATTTTTTCAGTGGTGATAAACGGAGAGGTGATGTAGCTTGTTGTTCTCTTGAAGTCTATGGTCCTCTCCCACAAGAAACAAGCCCAAACTGACGGAACATGTGCTCAGTACTCAGCCGATCTTTAAATCATGTTAGCAGCACATCCTGTGGGGCTGTGTCTGGACGTATAATCCTGACCTGGGCTGCATTTCCACTGCTAACAGGAAAATAAGCACAGACTTACAGAGCCTGGGTTGGGTAAGGGGTTCTGATGGAGGACTCTGCTGTAAATGCCTTGTTCTTACATGGGGAGGGCTGTACTCTCATTTAGTTGGACAGAGAACTCTTATTTTACATTCTCACCACTTGTAGTGCTGTAGATCCAATTTAAAAGGTCAAAATCAGTTCAAAGAATCTGGCATTTATATCACGTATTACTTTATGCAATTAGTTTCATTTGTAATTTATTTGTATTATTTCTACATTTTTTTTATAGTGAGTGGACAGTGATGCATTATATTTCCAGTCATCATGATGTCATGATGTGGCAATGTTTGTTGCGTCATTTGATGTTGGCGGATGATATTGGCTTGTAAGTGTGTAGCGATGGGCTGATGACGTTGGGTTTTGAATCCTGATGCTGCAGCCACAGTACTGGCAGCAGTATTTACGGACCCTCCTGAATTCAGGCAACAGTCAGTTCATTCTAGTCGACGCAAAACGCCTCCGATGTGTTTGTACGCTGTCTGTAAACTTCCAGAGCAGGTTTGCTGACTGATTACTTTCGGCTCCTGGAAAAAAGGACGTGAACTCTGTTCTGTCAGTCAGTGCAGCTTGTCCTCCGGAGGTTGTCTGAAGCTGTGCAACTGTGGCCGACAGGGATGCGATCAGCAGCTGTGTGAATGGAGTGGGAGAATATTTTCACAAAGGCATGCACACATGAATTTTACTCATGTATCAGGCTGGGTCTGTGCACATTGATCACATTTCTGCAAGTGTGACAGCGTTTAAGCGGGAGGATGGTTGTCATCAGCGGAGGTTTTGCTGCATGTCTGTGGGCAGTGTGTGGAGAGGGGGAGAGCTCTGCGTCCGGCACAGCCGGGACTGGGGCCGCAGTGAGGTCAGCGGGGCAGGCTGGTGGTCGGCTGTTTAACCGGCAGCTGTGGAGCTGCTGGTCTGACCCCCCCTGCTGACCAGGCTTGAGATTCTGAACTGGGTAATTCCATGCCAAGTGACTGAAAGACTCCCAGGTGACCGACTCGGATTTTGTCTAAAAAAAATCTTAAAAATTGCTTATCATGTATAATGAACACCTGCAAAATTTTAGGGCCTAATTCCTACCGGTTTTGGTTTTACAGGGGTTCAAAGTGCGGGACCCACAAACCCGCAAATGGCAACTTGCAATTTCTATGGTTTTTGGAGGTCAGTATCTCCTAGAAGGAAAGTCCCAGGAAGCTGAAAACTTGTAGTCTGGGTAATTCTGGACCAGAGATTCAGAATTTGGCATCGAATGAGTCCTATCTTTAACCACTTGGGTGTTGTGGACGTCACAAAATGGTCATTTTTAAGGCGCTGTCATGAGGGCTTCTGGTATCGGGCAAGCCCCCAGACCTCAGCAGACAAGCCATAACTGAAATTTGCCATTCATTCAAATGTCTGGCACTGGTAGTATGCCCACAAGTAATTGCAGACCTCTGAGTGTTTATATGAGTGAATGGTGGGGGTCTGAAAAGTGTTCACCTGGGAAATTTTCTGAAAATTGACCCACTTGGCATGGAATGACCCAACTGCATCTGAAGAGGTGAGGTCGTGAAGAGCTGTCGGGCCCTTGAGCAAGGCACTTAACCCCAATTTCGCTCTATGAGATTTACACCCATTTCTTGGTATCACTCCCAACTTGCAGTAGTTCTGCCTGAAATCTCTCAGTGGGCATCCTGGAACAAGAGAGACACGCACTCATTGGCGTTTCCCTCACTCCCAGTGAAATTCCCATGAGCACTGGATGCTAACTGCTAACCATAGCGCGGCTGCAGTGTTCCCCCTTCAGTAGTTTAGCGGTGGACCCCTCATCTCTCCTGCCCTTCGAGGGGCGAGTGTGGACCTGTGGTCTGTGGGAGAAGCGTGCAGGTTACCTGGGGGCTTCAGGACCGCTGAACACCGAGACCGGTTCTGACCCGCACACAGATACAGCTCTCCCACCGCGTCTGGTGTTTCCATCCTCACTTCCAGTACAGGAGGAAAGTTTTGCTCTCTCTCTCTCTCTCTCTCTCTCTCTCTCTCTCTCTCTCTCTCTCTCTCTCTCTCTCTCTCTCTCTCTCTCTCTCTCTCTGATTCTGTGGAGTTCACACTGCTGTAATGCCTCAGGTGTGCCCTATGATGGATTTGCAGCCGGCCCAGGGTGTATATCTGCCTCTCACCCCAGTGCATACTGGGATGTACCCCAGCACCTTCCATGCTCCTGAGCAGCCATAAACGGCTTCAATAATGGATGACCAATTTGCTAGTGCAATCCCCTTTATTACCGAAGTCATAGCTGGTAAAGGCTGAATTGAAGTGTAATAAATGAATGCTAAATGATATATGTGGTGCAGTGCTGTGCACAATTTGGAGTGTAAGTGTTTCTGAATGACCAAAGAAATTTCCATTGATTGCGTTCAGTTGTTGCAACGAAGATGAATGGATAAAACACTCTTAAAAACACAAAAAAACGGTTGAAGTTAGTGCTGGCTTTTGGTGTTTATTGCCAGTGAAGAATATTGTCGTTATTGAGGCGGCGGATGGTTGTTCCCAGACTTACATTCTCAGCCTGCTGTTTTATCACGTTATGCTGTCATTTACTGCAATAAATCTTTTTTAGGAAGGCCTTTTATTCCAGGTTGTGTATATTTTATTGTCAGTAATTGCATTTCTTTGATGTCTGGTTGGAACACGCTGCGGTCCTCGTTAGCCCGTTAATTGGCCGCAGGTCTTTTAGACAAAGCGTGGCTCTTCTGAAGCTGGATGTATGACCTCGGGGTGAGTGGGGGAGGGGGGTTATGTGAATATACGAACCCCCCCCAGTCTCTCAGATTAATTCTCTCCTGACACAGCGTTGATACCAGGCACAGGTTGAGACTGGAGCGCTAAGGAATTTCCTCAGACATTAAGGCTGTGTTTTGTCGGCCTTCAGGGAGAATCGGCTCTGATGAGGCTCGGATTGCGGGGGCAGCCTGTCTCGCAGGGCCGTGGCTGGAATCCAGCCTGCCAGATGTGATGCAGGGTATCGGTCGGCAGGTTTTGCCTGTTACATTTGAGATGCTGTGACCACTGGGGAAGACCAGTGTCGACATACAACATGAGTAGCCAAGTATATGTGACTGCGTAGTACTTTGTACAGCCTGAAGGCCTTGGCACTTAACCCTTAATCTCTGTTCACTGTTAGGCGTGAATGTTTTGGGGAAGTTACCCTGGTGAGAATCCTTACGAGGATCCTGTGGGGGATTCTGGCAGGATCCTTGCAAAGATCCTGAAGGACCCTGAAGGATCCTGTCACAAGATCCCTCAAGAATTTTTGCAGGATCCTGCAAGGATCCTTGTTTTTCTAGATCCTTGAAGATTTCTTAAAGGGATCCTGTTCTTGCAGGATTCCTGCAAGATCATTCAGGACCTTCATGGATCCCCAAGCATCCTGCGAGAATTCCTATCAGGGTATGTGCTCTGTGAAAATGTGTTCTTATATATGTCCCTGGTACGATGTAAGACCATGGAGTATCAGGGTAAAAAATAATTTTTTGTGCAATTTTTCTTTAAAAAAAAAAAAAAAATTGCATTAAAAATTGAGAACAGGTTGTCCTGACACAACAGTTGCAGACTGGCTACTATGTGCAATCACTATCGATAACGGCTGACGTCATCATTTTTGCATGCGTGTTGCTTTAGCTGCGTTCTTGGAATGCTTTTCTTCAATGTCCCAGAATTCATTTGGAGAGGTATGTGAGCCAATCAGGAGGGTTTCTGAAGTAGCAGTGCTTTTGTGCTCCTATTCAGGGAGGGCATTATCCAGTGTTCTGGTGTACGGGACGGGGTGAAAGCTGTAGTGTGCTTCTGTTTTGGGTAACTGTAAAATCCCTGTTTAATGGGGTCGGAGGAGCTGCGTTGCCAAAAGCCAGCTCACAGGGGCCTGCTTTAGCGCACTGTTTTTAGAGTTTGCCCTTTCAGACGAGAGTTTGTTCAGCACCCAAAACACCCGAGGTTCACTTATAGGATCCTGTACAGGAATAAAGACAGCGGGCGGTAGAAATAATGGCCATACATTGTAAGTTTTGTGTGAACAGAAACACTTTAAACGCGCCTCTTTAATTCATTTTAGCTGACTGTGCCTCTCGCGTAACTGCACCGCTTTTCATCTTAAACGCGTCTTTTGGGACTTTTTTCCCCCTTAAAAGTGGGAGAGCTGTCCGGTGAATCAGCTGAAGGCTTCCCGAAAGAATTAAATGCTTTTCTACGCCTTGTCTGAACTTTGGTTATTGCGGGAGTCGGCTCCTTTCCTTGTCGATGACAGAATTTGCTCTTTTTCCGCACAAATGCCACAAAGACTGAGGCAGATGTGGAAAATCACTGAGAGAATTTCCTCCTCAAACTGACTTTATTTTTCTAACTCCTGTAGATGAATAATTAATCTCTTATCTCTTCTCTGCTGTAGACTTTCCTCAGCTGTGATTTAAAGACTGACTGATGATTTCTTCGGGGGCACAGTTGATTTTTATTTTTTATTTTTTTTTAATGCCTATAAACATCAGCACTGTACTGGCTCGATCTCTTTTGGCAGTGATTGACAGTTTTAACAGTTCAACAGTTTTTTTTGAACAGTTATTTAATTTATGTTGTGCAAGTTGTCGAACTTTTTCTGTGCTCAAATTGAGGAACAAAGACAGGAATGAGAACGATATCGTGTCTAAGATCAGGTCAACCCCTAATTCCTGATGTGGTGTCACTTCCTGCCTGCATTCATAAGGATGTTGGTCGGACATGGACCTTGCCAGTCAAAATATTGCCTCATTAAAATTGTGAAACAAAAAGCCAGTTTGCAGACACAACTTCTCTTCTTTTGGTAAAATAAGTTGGCCTCTTTTCTCATATTTTATTACAAACTCTTCAGAGTTAGGTCTTGTATTGTATATTGTTTTCACCTGAAGATCTCGAATAATGGATTAGCATGATCTTCATTTGATGTTTTGTAATGGCGATGAAATGGTCTCTGGTGGCAGTTGAAAGCGGTTTGCGGAAGCATCCAGACTGTTATCCTGGAGTTGTGAAGAACATTTGAAAAGGATTAAGGAAGCATGATAAGAACTCGAGCAGCGGTAATGCGGCCACTGAAGGAGGCCGTCTCGCCCACGATGTTACTCGCCGCACCAGAGCTGTGTTTGGGAATGTCTTATTTCCATGTCAGAGTGGGGTTGTTACGGGACGCCTCGCTTGCCCGTCAGCCTGGGGATTTGTTCACGCCTTCATTACCGCGTGGCTGTTTTACACGCGTGCTTGTGTCGACGCAGAGTTTTGCCGATGGAGGCTAAGAAACAGCAAGCGCTCATTTATCCTGCTGTGTCCTGCTCAGAATGATACTAGTGTCGATGTTTAGCCAGTTTCTTATTTTCTTCCAGGAATTTTAGAGAGGGGAGGGGCGGATTCTGTGCTGTTATAATTTGCCACGAGCCCTCCCCACCTCTCACGGGCAGCTTGACCCAACATCACCCCTTTGTTGCTGTTTGTGGCCACCGGCTGCCAGGGGTACAGACCCCGAAGTTTGTCCCGGGGCGAGGCGGGAGGGGGGCGAGAGAGGGGCGAGAGGGCCAGCTGGCTCGCTGGGAGCGTTTTTGTATAGAGAGCCAGTGCTGGCTTTGTGCATGAGTGCAAATGGGAACCAAGGCTTGGTGTGTTCGAGTGCCTGTGTGCCGTCCCGTTAGCCACTGTGCTAATGTCACGACACTCGGACAGCAGATCACGAACACTGATGAGTCTTACAAACCAAAGACTTACTGGGAGGCTTGTTCGTCTGCCTGTTGGTCTGGCCTCCTTGATGAATGCGGTTTGTTTCTTAAACTAGATGTCTTGAGCTGGAATAAGAGTCCTGGAAAAATGGACAAAACTAAATTTGCAATATTTTTGACCGAATGCCTCCATATTGATGTTGTTGCAGTGCTGCAGGGACGACTATTTGAGGTTTCTCTGAATATTTGCACACTACGATTTCTGATGAAAAGCCATCAGTAATGCGGATATGATGACCGAGCAGGTACAGGCAATAGCTATAACAGTGTAATAAGCGCAGAAAACTGCATCCCTTGACTCTAATGCAGCCTTTAAAACCAGAAAAGACAACACTTATGCCGCAATGTCACCATATCAAAATCCCTGATGATATCTTATATCTTGATATCGATATAATATTGCTATTTTGCTAAGATTGCTTCAATTTCGGTTTGTGGCGATTTCTGCATTGTGAATGTGTTTGCCCTGTCGTGGGTGATTTATTGAGGTTTCTTTGTGAGAGAGTGTCTCTGATGTGCAGTTGTGAGATGCTAATGTCAGACAGAACACCAGAGATGCCGTTCGTGCTTCTCTCTCGCCAGATCAATGATTTATGTGAGGCTGTTAGATGGCGAGTCGGAAGGAATTTCACGGTAAATCGGCTTACTCGTTTCTAATAAACGGTAATCTTTCTCTTATGAGGATAAAAGCAGGACTTAACCTTGGAGGAGAAAGATGTTGAGCGCTGTGTGGGCAGGCGTTGGTGCACTCGTGTTCTCTCAGCCTCTCTCCGTGTTTTATACCGGGATTTACGGCTTTTTCTAATTCCTTCCTGATTGCAATCATTTACCCAGCAGACAATCCTTTATTAAACCGTTATGGAATCTGTTTAGCTATCGAGTCAGTTTAATGATTCAGCAGGTTGCAGTGTGTCGTGTCCCCGTGCCGCCGCACAGTGGGTTAATACTGTTATGGAAGTGTCCAGAATGATTGGGACGGGTTACGGTTGGTTGGTGCCAGCATCCTGTGAGCTTTATGAGGTGGGTCTCGCAGATTGTGGCCAAAAGGCAGAAAATGATCCTCCCCGAAATGGAGATCTGGGCGGAGCTTCTCCCGTCGGTCCCAAACTGTGATGGAGGACGCTGAAGCAGTGCTGTGATCCACATGTCCTGTCCCGTCCGCAGCCACGGGATCGCCTTCTCCGGGGGGGGTCCGTAAACTCTCCACCCAATTCTACCAGTGCCAGTGGAGATTACCCAGTGTTTATAGCTGTGAGGATGTGATGTCTGAAAGCTTCAAGGAAGCAATGCCGGAAAGAGACAGTGATAATTTAAGCGTGACTTTGAAGCAGCTATGAAATGCTTTCAAATGTATAATTGATTTTGCTTTAATTAGCACTAATATCAGATATCCATCCATTGGCTGCCCCACTTGTTCCAGATCAAAGTTGCCTGGGGGTGGGAGGGAATTGAATGCTATTTCAGCCTACTGTAAGCAAGGAGCAGATCATCCACACACCGTCCATGCACCATCATTCACACATCATTCACACATAATCCACACACCATCCACACATCACTCGCACACCATCCACACAGCCTTCACACATCATCCACACCATCCATGCACCATCATTCACACATCACTCACGCACTATCCACACACTATCCACACATCATTCACACAGAATCCACACACCATCCACACAGCATTCACACACCATTCACGCAGCGTTCACACACCATCCATGCACCACTCGCACACCATCCACACACTATCCACATCATCCACACATCACACACCATCCACACACTATCCACATCATCCACACATCACACACCATCCACACACTATCCACACATCATTCACACATCACTCTCACACACCATCCACAAACTATCCACACATCATCCACACATCACTCACACACCATCCACACACTATCCACACATCACATCACACATCACCCACACACCGTCCACACACTATCCACACATCATCCACACATCACTCACACACCATCCACACACTATCCACACATCATCCACACATCACTCACGCACAACATCCACACACTATCCACACAGCCTTCACACACCATCCACACAGCATTCACACAGTATTCACACACCATCCACACATCACTTACACATCATCCACACGCCATTCCCACATCATTCACATATCATCCACAAAGCATTCACACAGTATTCTCACACCATCTACACATCATTCACACATCATCCACAAAGCATTCACATAGTATTCTCACACATCCACACATCATTCACACATCATCCACAAAGCATTCACACAGTATTCTCACACATCCACACATCATTCATTCTCTAGGTCATACTGTACCTTTATGTGACCTTTTGGCTAAAATGTCCCACCCCCACACTTTTTTTTGTGGCAGTTTGAGTTTGAGGTGTGATTTGCCTTTTTATCTTGAGTTACTCTGATTTTATCCTTTCTTTGTCTCTTTCTCTGTCCCAGAGGGAAACAATTTGTCAACTTGTCAAATTTTGCATTGGACTGGGGAGTTTTCTTTATAAGTTAATCTGTCTGTATTCCTTTTATCTGTGACTGCGACAAAGCCTGCTGCTGCCTTCTGCCACAAAAGACCTAGAAATTCAATTAGTGGATCCTCCGTAAAGCAGGATTGTGTTTCCGCTGTTCTTACGCTGACGCTGGCTGACTGTCTCTGGAATTCTGCGGTCGCGATGGCAAGGACAGCCCTGCAAGCTGATGCTTCAAGGGAAAATATGACGGAAAGCTACGCTTATTTTGATTACCATGCTTTTAGAAGTCGCGCCTGATACTGTGTGTGTGTGTGTGTGTGTGTGTGTGTGTGTGTGTGTGTGTGTGTGTGTGCATGTGTGTGTGTGGTCACACGTAGTTATATTTGTGAGAACCGACTCTTGAGAAACCACGGATGTTGTGAGGACAGCCGGGGTTGTGAGGACATTTTGGACGGTCCTCACAGGAGATTACGGAGGATTATGGTAAGTGGTTTAAGTTAGGTTCACGGTTACAGCTAGGGTTACATGGAGGTTGAGGTTAGGGTTAGGCATAATTTGGTTGTGGTCAGTGTTATGAAAAGGCTGTACAGAATGAATGTGGGTCAATACAGTATTGTTGCAAGTATAGCTGTGAGTGAGTGCAGTTCATGGATTTTAATACCCCTCGTGTTGTGTGAGCAGTTGGCTTTGTAGCGGTCCTGGAGGAAGCTAAATCCACTGCGATGGGCGTATTTCTTCAATCCTGTTGGTACGCTGCACCGAATCCATTATCAGCCGTGAAAAATATACAGCCCCCATTTACCACGCAGTTCTCTTCACGGACACGAGCGCACTCGCGGCACCCTTTTACTGTACGTGCACACCGACCGAAACGTATGCACGCGCTTACATTCTCACACGAGTGCTTTCGAAAACATCTGCCACCATCACGGAGAGGATTAAAGGTAAAGTGGGGCTTTATTTCCCCGTCTGGGAAAGGGAGAAACCGCCTCTTGTGCCTCATTCCAGTGCCATGTTACACAATTATTGTCCCTCGGAGAGAGTCTAGTTGTTTGCTGGAAGTGAGGATGATTAATAAGATCTGGTTCAGAAACTTCAATTTATTGCCAAAGCACGTCCTTCATTCCCCCTGCTTATGAAAAGGCTGTGAAGGATAAATTAAGAGAGAGTGGAGTTCTATGATATTCTAAAATAAAGTGTGAATGCATTTTAAATGCTCTGGGTAAGTAAGCAAGAGTTACAGGAAGTGCAGACGAGCATCTGAAGCGGAGGTTAGGGTTTAAACCAAGTCAGTTTAAGGGCTGCTGGACTCAGTGGAGATGCCCTGAACTGCCTTAAAACTCTTCAGCGTGACCATATCAAGGCCTTAAGAAGGCGAGACTGCCACTCAGCCCTCTGAGCATGCTCAGTGGCTGCACGACGGCCTTTTCCTGCGACTGGCAGGTATGGGTTCACTCTGCAACGGCTTGAAAGTTTAGAGTTTACACAGCATTCAGTGCTGTCGTCCCATAATCCTCGGCCAAAAGGGGAGATTTTGCTCGCTCAGTCCATTGAAGCGTTCCCACCTAACCTTTCACCCCAAAACCTCAGAGTGAGGTTGTGATTTAAGGCAAATAAGACTGCGGTAGCACTGTCCTGCGTCCTACCTCAGTTTGTTTGGCTCTGCAGTGTTTAGCAGTTAACTGGGCCGTGTTCCTTCTCCACTCCTCTTTCCTAAACAAACTCTGTATCTGCTTGTACCAGTTGCTGAGGAGTTGTGTCTGAATGTGTGAAGGCACAGCACTGCAGACTCCCTCAGCATGTGCACAATATTTCAGGGATAGTAGTGCAGGCTTCACTCTGTTCAGCTCAATGAGCTCAGTAAGCATCGGAGCTTCTGGTTTAGACTAATTACCTCCTGTAATTGTTGAGATCTGTAAAACTGTCACACAGTCATTCCACTGCGTTTATTGTTAATGAGCCTTAAATTAGGCATTTATTTGGCTGTTACCAGTGGATAAATGAATGGTTGTAGCTGGGTTTATATGCAGGCAGTTCAGTGATGCTTTGGTTACACTGACAGATGAATATAGAGGACCACACTGACTCAGGGCAGCACTGACCATTTTGTGTGTTGTGTTTAACAGCACTGACTCAGGGCAGCACAGACCTATATGTATGTTGTGTTTAACAGAACTGACCCAGGGCAGCACAGACCTATGTGTGTGTAGTGTGCAACAGCACTGACTCAGGGCAGCACAGACCTGTTTGTGAGTTGTGTTTAACAGCACTGACTCAGGGCAGCACAGACCTGTTTGTGTGTTGTGTTTAACAGCACTGACTCAGGGCAGCACAGACCTGTTTATGTGTTGTGTTTAACAGCACTGACTCTGGGCAGCACAGACCTGTTTGTATGTTGTGTTTAACAGCACTGACTCAGGGCAGCACAGACCTGTTTGTGTGTTGTGTTTAACAGCACTGACTCAGGGCAGCACAGACCTATATGTATGTTGTGTTTAACAGAACTGACCCAGGGCAGCACAGACCTATATGTGTGTAGTATGCAACAGCACTGACTCAGGGCAGCACAGACCTGTTTGTGTGTAGTGTGCAACAGCACTGACTCAGGGCAGCACAGACCTGTTTGTGTGTTGTGTTTAACAGCACTGACTCAGGGCAGCACAGACCTATATGTGTGTAGTGTGTAACAGCACTGACTGGGCAGCACAGACCCATGAGTGAGTGGTGTGTCTAACAGCATTGACTCGGGGATGCACAGACCTGTATGTGATTGGTGTGTGTAACAGCACTGACTCTGGGCAGCACAGACCTATATGTGTGTAGTGTGTAACAGCACTGACTGGGCAGCATAGACCCATGAGTGAGTGGTGTGTCTAACAGCATTGACTCGGGGATGCACAGACCTGTATGTGTATTGTATGTCACAGCACTGACTCTGGGCAGCACAGACCTGTATGTGTGTAGTATGTCACAGCACTGGCTCTGGGCAGCACAGACCTGTATGTGTGTAGTATGTCACAGCACTGGCTCTGGGCAGCACAGACCTGTATGTGTGTAGTATGTCACAGCACTGGCTCTGGGCAGCACAGACCTGTATGTGTGTAGCATGTCACAGCACTGACGCAGGGTTCCCCAGCAGAGCAGATGGAATTTGAATAATGCCACACAATAACAGCTGGGGTCTCTCTGTGGAATAACTTCCCCATAGCTGAAGCGTCCTCTGACCCTCAGGAATCTGAATCAGGGGCCACTCATGTCTGGCCCCTCCTGCTGCTGAACTCGACCGCTGTTTTCACACTGACACTCAAAAGTGGTGGCAGTTCTGCCAGGGTTCATCATACACTATTTCATAATTGTGAACAGTGAAGCAACGATACAATGCGATACAAGTCTGCCCAGAATTTGTGATATGATATCACTAATAATAATCACAATGTGACCTGTGATCATTTATATGATAAACAGTTGAGCTTTCAAGTTCAGTAAGTGTGTTGATGAACCTTTACCGTCTCTGCTGAACTTTCACTCTTTTATGTTGGTATTAAGGGAACGGCTGGCACCATAATTAGTCCTTTTTTAAGTACTTTATTCAGGTTTTGTTCTTGATATGTATTCTTATAAAAATAAAGACACCACAACAATGAGACACCACTCAAATAATTACTGCTGGATTTTTTCTGAGTAAAATACTGATGCGTTTATACTGGTATTCTCTGGGTCAAATTTGACCTCTTGAAAGGATATTTTCAGGAACTTTTCCTTTCAGGAAGGAACCCTGACTGTTCCTTCCTTTCCTGACCCCGACCCTTCTCTCCTGAGTTTGTGTTCTTCTGTCACCTTCCACTAACGAAATTAATCCTCTCCTCTTGGGAGCTCATTTCTGTGAAGCCGTTTTGTGTGTGTGTGTGTGTGTGTGTGTGTGTGGCGAGAGAGAGCAGCTTTGTTTGAGATGAATTTGCCGAAGCATTCCTGGTCCTACATCGTTATCTTAACAGAGTTTGTTATTGTATCTAGCAAGGTGTAGGTGTGTGTTTCTTTCGCTGCTATAATTAGTATATCTGTGATGCAAACACACTGTTATTTTTGAGTGGTTATATACTCGTTAGACCACCTGTTTGTGTGTTTTTTGTTTTTTTTTTTTTCGTTTCTCGTCCCTCGGCTCTGGGGTGATTCTGCAGCCGCTGCTGATCCCAGTGTGCTGCATCACATCGGGTTTTAGCCGCTTGGCTGGTTCACATTTAAACAAACAGAGGTGTTTGTGAGCGCGGTCAGTCGGTGCTGTTATTGGCATGGAAACGCAGGGTAATCTTTTCATTGGATGGGGGTTCTCCTCTATGCCCAATGATGGGTGACCGCAGCACTGAGCCGAACGGTGGGACATGAGGTCTGTTCTCCTGTCATCCCAACAGGGTTACATGAGTTCACTTCGCATTGCTGTTTAGTATCAGTTCACTTTAGAGCACGATAAAATGGCACAACGCTTAGTGCTGTTGCATCACAGCAAGAAGGTCGTGGGTGCGAATCCAGCCTGGGGCCTTCCTGTATGGCGTTTGCATATTCTCGTGTTCATGTGGGTTTCCTCCCACAGTCCAAAAAAATTCATGCCAAGCCGATCGGAGACTCTAAATTGCTCTTAAGTATGAGTGTGTGTGACTTGTGTGTGAACCCAACACTGGCTTTAGTGAGAATATGACAAGTGGCACAATATTGGTGTAAAACACCTAAAGTGTCGTAATTCGTGTAACCAATCAGTCAGTGGACACGGTTATTGTTTCAGCAAGTTTACATCTCAGCACAGTATAACGTGAGTTCACAACCCAATGCAGTACAACGTACAGTAAATCCGTGTCTCAACACAGTGCATTGGGAGTTCACATCTTCTCAGTGTAACATGAGTTTGGTTCACAACACAACAGGGTGTGAGTGAGCCCTTTAAACATGGATGTACTGTTGCATTGCAGAGTTTATGGTAGCAGCACATCAGAAAGCAGATTTCGCTGCTGATTTTAGCTCTGCTGTCATCCTTCAGTCACACATTACTATGGAAATGCCTCCTACTCCTCTTGGAAAGCCATTTTGTTCAAGATGAAGTAGTAGGCCGAAGCATTCCAGAGCCGGCAGTATTTTCACAGAAATGTAATGGATTCTAGCAAGATGGGGATGAAGTTCTCAGTCACCGCGGTGATCTGAAATTGTCCAGCCTGCTGCTCAGAATTGAGATGTGCTTTTTGACAGGAGGAGTGGTGTTTGACAGAAGTTGGCCCGGTGATTAGACAGGGTGTTACTGCTGTGTCAGGTGTGGTAATTACAACTGTGGCAGGAGTGTCCTATTTTACACTGAAATTCCCTGGCTGTTGTTGGGATGGGGTGTGTGTGAATGTGTGTGTGTGTCTGTGTGTGTGAGCACAAGCAGCTGTTTTCTGTTGAAGACTCTATGCAGTATCTACAAGTATGTGTTTGTGTGTTTGTTGGAGAGAACTGCAGAAATCAAGTATGTGAGCTTCAGTGGCTCTCAGTCCTCTTGAATAAGTGTTTTTAATGTTAAAATGGCCTTCGCTTGGCCCCCAACTGCACATTCATTCAGCTCTCAGTTTGTCTCATCCACCAGAAAAAAGCTTACATTTCTGAGCTTTTATTACGTTCTTTATGTGCTGAACTGCAAAAGAAACACAATTACTGAAATGATGTCCAAATTCAGAAATATGTGTTTGTATAATCGAGTAAATTTATTCACGGTGTAATTTAGCCTGCAAACTCTCCATTATTAAGTTTACATGCTCGCGGCTCTGCATTTCCGGTCAAGGTGCTCGTCTAAAACACATTGTCCAAACGCACCATGGGACCATGAAAAAAGGTAGCCTGGAGAAATTCTGATGCACGTTTTCTTGCTGCCAGTAAGGGGAATTAAAGCCCCCAGTTTACCTCACTGGTTCGTCACTATTGAACTGGTTTTCAGGGAGCCAAGACCTAATGCATGTAAACGAAAACAAGCGATTGGGCTCCTGCAAGCTGGCCAGAGTGTACGGGAGGTAACCTGTGACTCTAACGTGCGTGTTGCTACCATCTGTCGTGTCTGTGGATTGTCATGATAAAAGGCAATAATCAGCATTGGTATCCTTGAATATGGCTGTAAATCACATATTCAGTAATCTTCATATCTACTGTGTACATTGATGTACATAATGTCCACCAATGACCATATCTGGAATTACCAACAGTATTGCAACAAAACGGCGATTTTTCTACCTGAAGGAATGCTTTTTTGATAATGATTTTTGGCACAAGTGAAGATGACATGAAGGTCCCCTCGACACAAAAATTTCATTACCATTAACCCCTTCCCACATGCTTTTCAGGGGGTCCAAAAATAGGGTATTTAGGGGGTCGGACCCTTTTCACAGCCAAATTTAAGCAAATTGTAAATGTCTTAGAGTTGTTATTCTTGCATTAAAATGATGCCACTTCAGGGTTCTTTCAAAGCAATATTCATTCTGTTCCTCCAGGGACTGGTTGTGGCTGTGAGGATCCCCCAAAAAAGCAGATTTGGTCTGAAAATGCCCCTTGGGCCAGGCCCGTTCTCTTTACACCACTGGGGTGTAGGATGCTGGAATTGGGTTTAAATGAAAGTATTAGGCTTGAGGAAAGTGTCCCCAAAATATCAGTCATACCTCTTATAGTTATGGAGATATTCCACTTTATAGATGGCTAGGAAACAGACCGCCGAGCCCGAAAAAGTGCCACGCCCACTTTTTTGGACCCTTGTAGAAGGGAGACCATTTGGAGTATGAGTCTGATATTTTGGATTTTTCATATTGGGTCCGTAAACTACAAAATATGTGAAAATGAAGCAAATCAGGCACCACGGAGCGGGGAGTTCTCTTGAAATAGGTTGATTTCAAATGGAATGCCCCAGTCACAGTTTGAAACTCTGCATTCCTCAGATTAGCAGCTTGGCGAGATGTCTGGCTGTTGAATGAGCTGTGCTTAGTCAGGGCTGGAGTGGACACCTGCAGGATGGTACTTCTCCAAAAACAGGGCTGGACTAGCCTGTCTTAAAGAGCAGTGTCACTGATGCTCGTCGCGCAAACAGCCTCGGGTTAAGGGGTTTACGTGGGACATTTGACACTTGGCCAATGGGATTGTAATCTAATCTGATCTGGGACAGGGTTTTTCAAACAGATAAATGGGCTTTATTCTGATCCGGGTCGGGCCCTGTCCGTTAATCACTCACTACAGGCACCCGTACACCTCTGTTTCCAGTCTCCGTGGGTATTTGCCCGTTTCCTGTCTGTGCTGAAATTTCTGCGTTTCTAAATCCCCGTGTCATGAAAAGGAGATTTTGTGGCACAAAAAATGCATTTATTTTCTGTGATGGGTTGGTTTTTTGTGTAATTATTGCTGGTGTGGCTGGAGAGAGTGTATTTTCCTGTCGGCAGAGCTGAATTCTGCAGGTGTTCATTACATAATGCTGCACATAAAAATTCTCTTTATGTGGAACTTTTTATCCTGAAACGAGCACGATGGGTCGATTTGTATGACTATGCCGTTCTCGCTTTGGAAACTGAAATGTAAGGTTCTGGCTTTGCCGCAATGCAGTGACTACAGTGATTGCCATAATTATTTGGACATTAAGCCTGTTTTATATGGTCGTGATCCCTGCCCTCAGTTTTAAAAAGCAGACCCTCAGCATTTTCTGATTATATTTAAGATATTTGAAGACCACAAAGGAAAAATGATCAGAGCCCAAATTTAGCATTTTTGTATATTTCATATATTATTATAATATTTTATATATTTTATATTTTTGCATATTTTTTCAGTGCTTTGGTTCTATGATCGTTTTGAATCCAAAATGTGAAAATGTGACTCTGATAATTTTTCCATTGTGGTCTTCATTTATTTTATCTTAAGCATTTGTGCTACACTCGGTATGTGTATTTACCACCGAACTCTGTCTAAATACTTATGGATCTCCCTGTATGTAACACATAGACATGAGAGACGGTGACAAATCATTTTTTAAAATAATGTACTTACATTGTGTAATTATTTTGATATTTGAATTAATTACCATGATGGCAGATGTTCTAAATCCTCAGCTGAACATGAAGCATTGTGGAATGTTTTTCGGCTTTATATTTTCTACTGAAAAATGTACTAAATTAACTGAATATGAAGGGTTATACATTAAGCTAAGTTACTTCCTCGACATGAACAGCTATAGCTCGATATACTGGCCTTTGATTAGTCTGACAGTAGTAGGTCTTTAATTATATGACGTGAGGATTTGCTCTCTCCTGATTGGTGGTGGCGAGCTCTGCCGGTCACTGTAAACAGTGATATTTACTGCGCGAGAGGTGAATAAAACAATCCAGCGACCTCCAGCTTAAAAATAGATTAGGCTTCCCACAGGATCTCCTGGCAGTGTCCGTATTTCGTGTTGCTTCGTCCCTGAGAGGAACTTTACGTTAGAGTTGAACCCTTCTCTAATTTGATATTTTCAAGCAGGGTCACATAAGAAAACAGCTACTGACTTCAGTTATCGGTGAATCCAAGGATTTATGCTCTTTGGACGAGTGATATTCACTGAGGCGCACTTGTCCAAGGTGGATAAATCGTTGGATTCACCTCAACTGAAGTCAATAATTTCATACTATTGTATGAATTTTCACTTTGAAGGGTTTTTGTAATTCAGTTACTTACTTCTGTCGTTGGAATCAGAAGGTGGATCTGTTTCTCCAGCTGTTCCCTAAATCGGTGGATCTCAAACTCATTTGTGTCAAGAACTCCCAAACTGACCCTGTTGGTCCACAGATTTTGGCCCAGGGTCGCCCTTCTCAGGGGGTTTTGCTTTTTGATGTTTCATTACTGAAACTTTATGAAATCTATGACCAAATTATTCAAGCGTTCTGTCATCGTGGTTCTTGCGGATGGAGTGATAGTGAAAATAAACGACTCCCCATTTTGCTGAGGACCCCTTGGGGTCCCGGGGCCCAATATGGTGACCGACTGCCCAAAGTGACTTGTGCCATGTTGATAGATCTGTATCAGAATCTCAACCAAATGTTGTGTCAAATATCTACGAACTGAGCATTTTTCGAGGCTCAAAATTGGTAGTAGGGCTCTGTGTGTGTCACTCGACTGGGCTCTGCTGTGCTTCGGTCTGATGAGCGTTTGCTCCGGAAAATTGATGTGTACCAACTGGAAAAATAATTTAGCAACCCATTGATGAATTATGATGCCTTCATGCACTCCTGAATTTATCAGCTTGGATGCGCATAACGATGTCCTTTTAGGTTGAATAGTTTAGCACCGAGCCTCGCTTGATTGACTCGGAGGTTTTTGGGCGTGCGCTTTTCAAATCCTTTGCCGTCCCTGTTTCGACAGGCTTACTTTCAGTACAGTTTAGGTCAAACCCGAATAAAGCTCTTATTTGACCACAAGAGGACTAACTGTGCTGCAGATTTCTAGAATTGGATCAGCTGAATTGGAGTTAAAATGAAAACCTTCAGGACTGTAGATCTCCAGGAACTGAGATTGACAGTCCCCTCTGAATATGATTTATACTTTTACCTTATTTTGTTTCCCATTCACATCTACTTGTTGGCATTGCTATTGATCTCACTGAGCGGCCATTTGGGCTCCACGGTCAGCTGTCCTAGCCAGACTGCCCCGATCGGTCGGAGCAAAGTGCATTTCCTGCTCTGTCGATACCAGCTGGATCCCGGTGCTTCGGTCATGAGCTGTGGTGATGTTTCCAAGCTACGCTCAAGCGCACGCCATGTACACACACACACACACACACACACACACACGCACGCTGCCGGCGATCCTCCCTGAGAGTGGTGAGCATTCACAGATGTGTCCTCGCTCCAGTGCACATCGTGCATCATCCCGTAGCTCCCAGCTAGCGCTCGAAGGCTAGAGGTGGTTGACCAGTATAATTAGATTCTGGAAAGTTCTCATGAAGGCTATCCTTATTCCTCTATGGGGGCGCACAGAACCCGGCAACAGATCAGACAGGTTTACTCCTGTCATTTTACCCTACATTTAGTGAAAGTGAAGTTTTTAAACTGCTGGCAATCTGGTGTTCAGCGCATGTTATCATTTTTGATGAAGTTCTCTGTTTGCCACCTTCAATGACTTCGCCATTTTTGTGCCAGTCGCACCAGCTATTTCGCTGGGCTGGAACGCTGATGGCATCCTTGTCTTACTTCGGAGTCGTAAATAGATTTATGCTGCTAATTAGCGGCGAAGTTAACGGGAATGACCTGCGCAGCTGCTTTTGAAGCCTCAAAGCCGCAGTTACAGATTTAAGCGCATGTTTGGGGGGTGTGTGTGATATTTTGTCCACCCCTGTATGTACACACGAAAGCACGGAGGGTGTGAGGGTGCGGAGATCTGTTCTGAGTGTGTCTCGGCTGTTCGCAGTCAAATCGCTTTTTTTTTTTTTAGCCTGAGGTTCTGGGTCCCTATCATTAGCCCTGTCAGTTTCCCTCCGTAATTTTACTGTGTGTGTGTGTGTGTGTGTGTGTGTGTGTGTGTGTGTGTGTGTGTATCTCTTTGTTTGTCTCTTTGAGGTTAGCCGTGCGTTTGCGGGTGTGTATCAGTTTCTGCCGAGCTAATTTTGGTTGATAATGAGGTGCGAAAGGCGCAGGCCGGAGGTGTTGTCAGACTGTGAGCGATTAAACGGCCTGTCCCTACGGCCCCGCTGTGAGCGATTACACGGCCTGTCCCTACAGCCCCGCTGTGAGCGATTACACGGCCTGTCCCTACGGCCCCGCTGTGAGCGATTACACGGCCTGTCCCTACAGCCCCGCTGTGAGCGATTACACGGCCTGTCCCTACGGCCCCGCTGTGAGCGATTACACGGCCTGTCCCTCCAGTCCCCTCTGCTCCTCTCATACACACTCCTGTGATGCTCCCTCGTGCGGCAGGAGCTGGTTTGTGTGTGTTAGGGAGTGTGAGGGTTGAGTCGTTGACATGGAGAGTGGGGTGGGGTTGATGCAGGATCAATCCTGGGTCAGGGGTCAAGCCTGTAAACGGGGGTGTGGTTTAGTGGCTGGCTCACATTCAGCTGTACTGCGGTACACTCGCTGTTACACTCCTAGAGTGAGAGTGTCCTTGTGTGTTAACCCTCGAGTCCTGTCCTCCTTTTAGGAATGACTGTTTAGTGCTGAATGGAGATGCGTTCTTACAGGTATTTCTGATGTGTCTCAGTCACATGGCCTGTTTATGTGTTACCAGCTGTTAGTTTGGTGGTTCACATCCGGCCACCGATCTTTATCGCCTATCTCCGCCTCTCTGACTCCCCATTCCTCCCACCTAACTAATGTATCTGGTCAAGTAAAGCTTGAAAAAGCCCTAAAATATATATTTTTAAGAAGTTTCTAACAGAGAATATGCCAAGGCCACGGAGTTTCTGGTTTAAAAAAACGCCTCACAGGCGTAAATTGTTGGAGCAGGAAGGTGAATGCACTCCTCTTTGTCAGTACTCTGGCATAACGCATCGTGTCTGGTGATGCGTGACGCTCTTAGATGTGTGCCAGTCGTGTGATGAATACGCACACGCGCTGATGAAGGCTGAGTCTTGGTCTGTGTGTGAATAATCTCATCCTGGTGAAAGGCTGCGGCTCTCTGTCCCCGGGTGTCCTTGGTGTGTCAACATTAGCTCTTCTTCATGGATGTTTGTGTAGTAATAATAATGTACATTGATAAATGTCAAATTCTTATTAAATGTGAGTGAAAGCACTTGAAATCGTGGGAGGGGTTGTGATTGGCTCTGTTATGTTTGCATTTTTATGAAGTTACTTTTTTTGTTTCATAGATGTGAACAGGTGTGGTGAGTATTTTGGCGCAGTATCCTAAAATGGCTCTTTTCACAATGCGGCCTTGACTCTTCCCAGCATGCAACAGTGCAACAAGTGGCAGAAAACAGCAGGTTCGGAGCCACCGACTGTGACACGCAAATGTCCTGTCACTCACAGGTCCATTACATGATCTTACATCTGACACCTCTGTCCAAACTGACTTGTATTTAATTAAACTGAGAGGGGGTCGATACCCCTGGAGCCATTAGGGTTTAATGGCCATATCCAAGGGCGCTACCGCTGCCCTGATATCTCCCTGTGGCTGCACTGCGCCTTGACTACTGGCTTTTAATTTCCCCAAGAAGAACCTCATCCACCAGTCTGTGCGCAACACAGGGCAATAATGGGTGAACCCCGGCTTGGGGCTGCAAGGAGATTGGTTAGGGCAGTTGATTGATTTGTCTCCTGTCCAATCAGCCGTTGACCGCAAGTCATATTTGTTTTATTCCTGATATTGCATGTTGTGTTGAGAAATATTTGACATGAACTGTTACTTGTGTTGTCCAGAATTCTGTATGAGTTGATTGCACTCATGTCTCATTAGTTGTCTGTTTGTCTTGCGCACCCAAATGTACTTGTTACTTTCGGGTTGGCTAACTGTGTGCAGGGGGATTGCAACTTTAAAGCATCAAACAGACAAAGTAAGCTGTGTCAATTAAACCAAGCGTATTAAATGTCAATCAGCCGGTATTTACCCAATGAGTAGAGCTTAAACCCAGATCAAGCTGAAACGCACAGCTCAAAGCCAGAGCACAGCTCATACACACAGATCAAAGCCAGAGAACAGCTCAAAGCCAGAGCACAGCTTATACGCACAGCTCAAAGCCATAGCACAGCTCATACACACAGCTCAAAGCCAGAGCACAGCTCAAACGCACAGCTCCAAGGCAGAGCACAGCTTATACACACAGCTCAAAGCCAGAGCACAGCTCAAACGCACAGCTCAAAGCCATAGCACGGCTCATACACACAGCTTAAAGCCAGAGCACAGCTCATACACACAGCTCAAAGCCAGAGCACAGCTCAAATGCACAGCTCAAAGGCAGAGCACAGCTTATACACACAGCTCAAAGCCAGAGCACAGCTCAAAGGCACACACAGCTCAAAGCCAGAGCACAGCTCATATGCACAGCTCAAAGCCAGAGCACGGCTCATACGCACAGCTCAAAGCCAGAGCACAGCTTGGACACAGCTAAAAGCCAGAGCACAGCTTATACGCACAGCTCAAAGCCAGAGCGCAGCTCATACGCACAGCTCAAAGCCAGAGCGCAGCTCATACACACAGATCAAAGCCAGAGCGCAGCTCATACACACAGATCAAAGCCAGAGAACAGCTCAAAGCCAGAGCACAGCTCATATGCACAGCTCAAAGCCAGAGCGCAGCTCATACGCACAGCTCAAAGCCAGAGCACAGCTCATACGCACAGCTCAAAGCCAGAGCACAGCTCATATGCACAGCTCAAAGCCAGAGCACAGCTCATACGCACAGCTCAAAGCCAGAGCACAGCTCATACGCACAGCTCAAAGCCAGAGCACAGCTCATATGCACAGCTCAGAGCCAGAGCGCAGCTCATACGCACAGCTCAAAGCCAGAGCGCAGCTCATACGCACAGCTCAAAGCCAGAGCGCAGCTCATACGCACAGCTCAAAGCCAGAGCGCAGCTCATGCGCACAGCTCAGAGCCAGAGTACTGCTCAAACGCACAGCTCAAAGTCAGAGCACAGCTTATACACACAGCTCAAAGCCAGGGCACAGCTCAAACACACAGCTCAAATCCAGAGCACAGCTCAAACGCACAGCTCAGGCACTTATGCAGAGAAGAGGCACGGCGTGACTCACTTCACTCCTTACAGCAGAATTCTCATTCTCCTGGAAGCAGTTTTTCTGCTCCCTGTTTTGATCTGGTGGATGACGCATGTACTGTGCCATTCACAGACGTGTTTATCTCAACCGGAGATTGTCCGACAGGTGGTCAGGCCGCTGATGCTCATCTGTTTTGGGGGCGTTTATAGTTGGTGGGTTGGGCTGATGTATATCAAAATTAGAACTGGTCCTTAAGAACTATCTGCGTTTCACAGCACAGCGTTGGCTCATGTTGGCCGGGGACTAGCAGTCACGAGTATTTTGTTTGTCAAACAGATCTGCTACAAATCTGAGTGCTTTGCTTTTTGAGTGGAACAGCTGCTTGTTTACGAGTTGAGGCTGAACGTTGTTTATCTAATAGTGTTTTATTTGTAGGTAATGTTCTGTTTCTTTCCCTTCTCCCCCAAAGAGCAGATTTTCAGTTTTTCACAGTGCTGTGATATTTGGACACGGTGGTTTTGCTCACAGAACATATTTCCTGTGATGTTAGCTCTTTGCTTTGGCTCACTGTGAGTATTCTCCTATCTGAAAGCCTGGGTAATGGCTGAACTGCGTGCTGTTTGACTGGTTTGAACTCCTGTTCTTCCTCAATCAGAATTAATACACAGTGGCTGAATACGTGCAGGTCGAGACTTGACGTGATGTCTTTCTACGACCGTTTTGCCTGAAGCGGTTATTTTTGTCGGCTAATTAGAGTTCCTAGGTGACGAAGCGGTGGTCGGATGAGCGCAAATTGGTGTGAACGTCAGGACAGGGCCGGGCTTGCACCTCTCGAGTGTTCTGGGAGGGTCGGATACGGTCCTGCCATGGCTTGGCTGTGGTCCCACGGTCCCCTCTGCCACCAGTGACATGGGAATAGCTTTACCGTGATTTACAGCGATCATTGTCCTAAAGAGGGCTCGGAGTGTGGGGAACAGGTCGAAAAGGGGCGTAGATGTCCCCCTCGAATCCATTGTTGAACCGCTAAACGATCTGTGGAGTCACTGACATGCAAATTTATTGTGACAAATGGCACATTTTGTCTGTTAGGACTAGACTTTACGTAGCTCGGTGAGGACAGGGAAAACGTGGAATTGCGATTGAAAATCAGACATCTGGTGACCTTGGCGGGGTGGCCTTAGTTTGGATCAGGGTTACCATCATGGTTGGATGAGACTTCAGTGAGGCCTCGCTGGAGGGAACAGGGCAGAACCAGTCGTGAAAACTGTTGTTAGATGGCTGTCGCATTCAATAAAACGTGAAGATGTTTAGTCCTCGACGTTGACTGGAAGTGCTGCGCTGACCTTTCACCCAGTCTGCTTGGCCTCACTTTTGTGACCTCATTGCCTCTGCACCAATCAAGATAGACTTGAGCATCTATGACAACAAGAAGTACCTACGCTGTTCTCCGGATGAATGAAAGTGCGACTTTGGCCACAAAGCTGGAACCTGGACTCGCTCATGCTAATGTCATAAAGCCTCTTGTCACAAACCTTAAGGCCCTCGATGTTGCGCTCTGAAGCACCTCCACAGATTGAAAGAATCGACCATGTGTTTAGAATCAATATACTGTTAGTGCTGTGTGGGTGATGTATGTACATCTTACAGGTTATTGAAACACATTAAAGTTTTTGTGTGAACTCGCCCCGTTTGCTTGAGTTCATTGCCGTGTCTATAGCTCTGGCACGTGGCCATCACTCAGAGAGCTTTTGCTTAAACGATAAGGTCGAGACGCCGTCAAACTCCGCATCCACTATCACTTGCATGTAATTGATTCACCATAAAAATTTGCTTTCTTTGCATGCCGTGAGCATTCCCCGTCACTTTATAATGAGCTTTTGTTCGTTCCGGAATACGTGGAGTATGACTCCATAACAATCTTTCCTCCATACATAATTCATTTAAGTTTGGCAGCTGGGTCAGCGCCTGTGAATTTAAATATTTATGAAGTTATGAATAATGTATGCTTTTTGCAACACTTGGTACAAAACCAGGGTGTGAGGTTGTTTACCTTCAATGAGGTTAAAACAGCTGTACCCAAAACGGAACATCCTCATGTGACTCACTGAAATGACCGTCTGAGTTTGTCCTAGCCAGAAAGTCGCTGCAGGCTCTAGTTGTACTTAATTGTTAAATGTAATTGGCTGATACGCGTTCAGGTCATGCACTTTGCTTCCTGGGTTTTTTTTTTTTAATGGGTTTGAAGGTACCATTTTCGTTCAAGTCCAAGCATTGTGTAGTATCTGCGCAGAACGAGGAATGTTACATGCGGCTATCGAGCAGATGCTTGGTAATCATTTTACAGGCTCACCAGGTGAATCGGCGAATAACCCCCCCTCAGATGGTTATGGTAATGATTGTCGTAATCCTCATGCCTTAGATCCAGAGGGTCCACTGCCCCAGGAAAACTGCAGAATACATTTTTTATCCAAATGAATGAAAACGAATGCTTGTAGCAGTATTAAAGGGAAAGCTAATGTCTTTAAACCAAATCACGGGCACACTGGACTCTGGGGCTAGAGGAGCCCCTCCCTGCCCTTTGCATGTACTGGTTTGGCATGAACTGTCTTCAGGTTGAGTCCAGAAAGCTGGACCTGAGGCTTCAGGGGGTCCATGTTGCGGTACGGCTGGCAGTCACGATGTGGGAAAACTCCCGTAGAGTTGTCCTAATGAGTGGTGTTAGCCATTTACCTGAAACTGTAGTATTGCTGGTTGTATTGCTGATTGTGTTGGAGTCGGGGGGGTCATTCAAGTCTGGATATCCGTGATTACAGGCCATTTTGCCATTTTGGGGTCAAGGGGCATAGCTATAGCTTCTCAAGGACTGAGCATGTGAGACACTCCGCGGCTGACACGATATGCTCTCGCAATGCTGGAGGAATATTTTGTCGAACACAAGCACTGCGTTCCAGCAATGTTTTGAGGACGTTTTCCGCTTGCTTGAACCATCTCCGATGTCCTGTGGGAATTGCGGAGCTGAGCTCTCTCGTGGGAATTACGGAGCTGAGCTCTCTCGTGAGTGTTCATAAGGCCTTTCCGTCTCCCAAACTCAGTCAATAAGCAATACTCCTTCAGAGAAGAGGTCCTGTCAGTACTGCAGAGATGCTACGAGCCAAGGCCAATTATTGCACTACAGGTCACTGCATCTCCTGCCCAGGGTCACGTTTCTCTGGCAGCTCCTGCTTTGTGGCAGGGTGAAAGAGAGCCAGCTTGTACTCACCTAGGAAGCAGGTTAAACATGACAGTCTCAATTTATGAGGGAATTGCAGATCTCTCCGTTAGGTCTTCTGGTCATTGGAGCTGAATATGAGAGCTGTCTCCATGTTGGTCCATAAGGGCGTCAACTCCTGCTCTTTTCCTGAGCCTCAGGACCTGTGACCATGAGCCACTAGGGATGTCCGCTGGAGTCTGAGGCTTTCAGACCTAATCTAGGGTCGAGAGGAGAATCACTGCAGCTACAGGAAGTCGTGTGGGTTTGCGTGTGCTTTTAATTCTGTTACCCTACAAGCGTTCCGGAGACTGGGGGGGACTCATGGGTCGAGACCTCTCTTGCCAGCATGAAGAACAGCGCCCCCTCTGTTCAGAGCATGGCCGCCGCCACCAGTATTGCTAGTATTGTCGTGCCAATAGTACATTTCAATGTACTATTCCATAGCAATACTACTTTTCAAGAAGTAAGACCGAGTATATAAAATGGAATTCGCAAAGAACACCCGAGAACCTGCGGTAAATTTTTTGGTTATACACGACGAAGAGATGAGATTATTTTCTGCAGCATGAAATAACTCGATCCAGCTGTGTGATGCAGGTTATCGATGCACTTGACTAAAAAGCCAATAAGATTTTTAAGAGCCTGACGTGCCTCTCTGAGCCGTAACGTGGGATACGCTTGTGTTCTCAACCCTGATAGTGTGAACAACAGCAGCACAAAGCGGTTTTTTCTTGTATGAAGTATTAGAACAGACAATATTATACTCTCAAGTTTGAGGTCAAATATGCACATAACTCATTTGGAAATGACACTGAATTTGTTGTAACTACAACTATTTGTGTGGTCTACTGTATTTCGAAGTTTAACTCACATTAGCTACGCGCCATTAGCTAATGTTATGGTTAAGATCTATAACATTAAGGCAAGATGTTAACAAGCTAGCTCGCTGGTCAACTACAACTTCGTTAACTGAGTTTGACTAGTTTTTTTTTTTTTAAACAGCTGGTGCAAAAGGGAGCTTTGATCACTTTAGAATAAATTGTCGGAATATTATGGTAGGTACTCATCTTGGGCGGAAAATTATGCATTGCTGCTGGCCAGGCAGCCCTTTAGCCCGTCTAGATAACCTGAACAACTGCGCATTATGCGGCAATGCAAGCTGGCAACATTAACCTGGCTACCTAGCGCAATGCCTGATCATTTCATTGAAATTTTACGCAACATTAATCAAATGCAGTTTGTTTAACATTTTCGATCTAGGTATACAAGTCATGTTCAGGTTAATTAATTACATTTAGCCTCTCTAAGTGAGTTGCCCGTGCAGATCCAGTCTGGAACGCGCACACAGCAGCATGAGAGAAGCAGCTGCACGCCCAAAAACTCAATGGTCTCTCTTCAGAGGGTTAGTAGGGGTGACAGTATGAGTTGTCAGAGATGAAAAGCGTTTATACGCATTTTTGTTGTCCGTATACACCAGTGTTTATGAATTCTTTATTTTGATACGATTAAAAAAGTGTATGCATGTACATGAGTTTTTTTTTTTTTTTGCATAGATTTACATACATTTATCCATTATCATTTTTATTGAAATCTATCTTGCTTATGTTTAGAAGGGGATATGAATCAACTGCACTGCTTTGAGGTAACACCTGGCAACAGTTTATGATTTACAACAATTTTTGATATTCAAATTTTTGGAAATCCTATTCCTTTTTGGAATTTGGGTAATCACTACAGTGAGTGAGTCCATAGATATTACAATGTTAAAACGTAATAATTAAGATACAGTAATCAAAGAGATCTCAGTTGGTTCCCTGAGTGCATTATCTCTGATACATGTACAATGTATTATGCTCCATAAGAAAGTTGGCAATACTACTTTCTCGCAATGAATGGCACCCCTGGTTCAGAGTAGCGTGTGCCTGATCAGCAACGTGTTAAGCACAAAAACAAAATGATATATTTCAGCAAGATTAACATTCTCATCAATATCAGATGGATATTGCTTTGTTTCAGACTTGAAAGTGGCTCTTGTTCTGTGGTATTGTGCTCAGGAGATTAGTGAAGATTGCAGCGGGCTCTGATTTCTCGGGTAATAAAGGGGAGTCCCCACTGTATCCTTACCTGCAGTTTCATACTGTTCAGAAAGGATAATGGGCGCCGTGCGGCAGTCTTACTGTGAGTTTGAATTGTAGCTTCCTAATTGAAACTGAGACTAGCAGTAATGATGGGTCATTCAGAACTGCTATGAAAGATTGGCCTTTCATCAGGAATAATGTCATTTCAGGTTATGGCGGTAAAAATTGGCGCTTTTTTTTCTTCTTCTTTTCTTTTTCCAGTGCTGGCGACTTTCCGGGGTACGCTTCAGCACGGCCTGCCGCTGGAGATTGGAGACACGGTGCAGATTTTGGAGAAATGCGAAGGTAACGTCCGTTTCCTGTACTGCTGGGACAGCAGTGTTACTCAGACGCGTGCTCCCAGAAACGTATTCACACATGCACTGCGCAACGGCAGTGAGCATACTCACAGTACAAAAATACACTTACCGGATACTAGTAACACTTTTCATGTGTTTATGTATGAACATTTAACATCTGGACTGTGACGGACATTTTTCTCTGAAATGGCATTGTCAGAACATCTGTGTACTTGGGTTCAGTTTTGAGTCATTCTTCAGCAGTACTGTATCTGCCCTGTATGGAGCAGAGGATCATGGGAAGGTGCAGTACGCTGTTGGGTAGCTGTAGTTGCTGTGGTTACCGGGCCTGGGAGACGGGCTGGTGTCTGGCACCTTCATTTGCCGATATTGGTCTCCATTAATTTCATTACTGCATTGTGACTCGTGTTCCTGTTCTCATGTTCGGTCGTGTAGGACTGAGCTCTCAGAACCGCGAAGGACCTTTATCACAACACCTAATGATGGCGAATCTTCTGAGGTTGCCCTCGCTTTCGAAGTCTGCAGGGATTTGTTATGTAACGCAAGCTTTCGGTTCCTTAGGAGAGTTGCCTTCCGTTCTTCGAGCACACTGACCCCTCCCCCCCCCAATCTCCTCATTTTTTTTTGGGAATGTGACACGCGACGGCACATGTGGTTTCTCCGTTTTAAGTCCAAGCTGACAGTAGCCCTTGCACACAAGAAATGTCAGCTTTTTTTTTTTTTTTTTTAACAAGTAGCCCTGTGCTTACATTTTAGCAGGGACATATGGAAGTCAAAGGTGAAATGCACCGTAAATACGATTACATAATTTGCTTAATATTTTTTGAGTCAATGGAAAAATATAAGCCATGCTCATTGCAGTTCCTCTTCATAACCCGTCTCTGTCAGTGTGATACAGCAAAAGTTGCCATTTTCTCTCCGGATTTTTATTTATTTTTTTGCTCAAACTGAATGCTTATTTTTTCTTTACTTCATCCGAAAAGAAGCTGTTTTCAAAGGATTGCACTTTGGTGCTGCATGAGTGCTACAGTTAATCCATTTTTCTTGTTGAAAATCACCATCTCGAGTGAGATTCGCATGACTGGCCTCCTTCTTCACCGATATTTTGACAGACATTGCCTTCGGTGATCATTTTAGCACTGCAATAATGATCAATGTAATTTTGCTCTGCCCATTGACTTGGTGAAAACAGTCATTTATTAGACTGGGGATACACAAACGTGTATTCAGACTTTCATTTTCAACCTGTTATCTTTTCTCCATTTCCTGTCGACACTCCTGGGCACAAAAAGTGGGCCAAGCCCAAAATGGTGAAATATTAAGCATGTAATCGTCTGAACAACAAATCATGTGAGTAATCGTGCTTAATCTGTGAGGCCTCATTATATTTTGGCTCATTAGTGTTCAAGTTTAATCTCCAGACGCAACTCCTCAGAGCAATTTGCTGCAGTTAAACAGTTCAGAACAAATTAGGCCTTATTGCACACACCTGTGTAGGACTGTGGCCTCGAATCAGCTGCGGTATCGCTCTTACCTGTAAATCTAATCACAGAACTCAAGCTTAGCCTGGGTGAGATTTGACTGGCTTCACTTGGACTGAACTCATGATAGCTGGTCTCAATGACCAAGTTGACCTTCAGAGAGCGACTCGTAATCTTATTTGGCGTCTTCATGTTCTGTTTCTCCAGGGTGGTACAGAGGATTCATTCTCAAAAACCCCAGCGTCAAGGTGAGTTGATCACCAGCCTCCTGCTTGGAATGGCTGAGATGTTCTACTGTGGTCTTCAAGCTCCCAGTGTTACTAACATAAGATCAGAGCAACTGTTGGGCCCTTAACCCTTAAATTGCCCGCTCAAGATTTTGTTTGGGCACATTTTGAGTCTATATCTACAACCCCAATTCCGAAGTAGTTGGGACGAAGTGCAAATTGTGAATAAAATCAAAATGCAGTGACTTTCAGGTCACATGAGCCAATATGTTATTTACAATAGAACATGGATAACATTTCAAATGTTGAAACTGAAAAATTTTACATTTTTATCCTGCAAAATGAGCTTATTTCAAATTTTCTGGCTGCAACAGGTCTTTAAAAAGTTGGGACACAGGCAAAAAAGGGCTGAAAAAGCAATTAATATATAAGAGAATCAGCGGAAAGAACATTCAGCAAGTAATTAAGTTAACTGGCATCAGGTGTGTAACATGATTGGCTATAAAGGGATGTCTTAGAGGCTGAGTCTCTGAGTAAAGATGGCCAGAGGCTCTCCAACCAGAAGAAAAAAAAATTGTGGAATACTTTAAAAACAGTGTTCCTCAACGTCAACCTTTGAAGGTCTCATCATCAACAGTGCGTAACATCAAAAAATTCAGAGAAACTGGAAAATCTTTAAGGGACAAAAAACTGGAGTGTTCGGGCCCTCAACGCATCACTCACCGGCATGATTCTGTCATTGACATTTAAATGGGCCCAGGAATACTTCAAGAAACCACTGTCTGTAAAACAATCCGCCGTGCCATCCACAGATGCCACCTAAAACTCTATCATCAGCAAAAAGTAAGCCATTGTTGAGCATGAAAAGCGCTTGCCGTGTTCTGTCAAGGCTCATTAAAATGGACTGTAGCGAAGTGGCAAAGTGTCCTGTGGTTGGACAAGTCCAAATTTGACATTCTTGTTGGAAATCATGGGCGTTGTGTCCTCTGGGCTAAAGAGGAGAAAGACCATCCCATCCTGTTATCAGCGTTCAGTTCAAAAGCCAGCATCTCTGATGGTATGGGGATGCATTAGTGCATATGGTGTGGGACACTTGCATGTTTTAAAAAGCACCATGAATGCTGAAAGGTATATAAAGGTTTTAGAGCAACATATGCTCCCCTCCAGATGACATCGATTCCAGGGAAGGCCTTGTGTATTTCAGCAGGACAATGCAAAACCACATACTGCAGCTATTACAACAGCATGGCTTTGTAGTAGAAGAGTCTGTGTGCTGAACTGGCCTGCCTGCAGCCCTGATCTTTCACCGATTGAGAACATTTGGCACATAATTAAACAAAAAGTCCGTCAAAGGAGTCCCAAAACTCTCCAGCAGCTGGAAGCGTGTATTAAACAAGAGTGGGATCAAATTCCAATGGCTCAACTCAAGAAACTTGTCTCCTCAATGCCCAGACGCCTCCACTCTGTGTTAAAAAGAAGAGGGGATACTTCACCATGGTAAACAGGGCCCTGTCCCAACTTTTTTGAGACCTGTACCAGCCAACAAATTTGAAATGAGCTCATTTTGTGGATAAAATTGTGAAATTTCTCAGTTTCAACATTTGCTGTATTATCTCTGTTCTGTTGTGTATAAAATACTGGCTGGTGTGATTTGAAAGTCATTGCGTTTTTGATTCTATTCACAATTTACACTTTGTCCCAACTATTTTGGAATTGGGGTTGTAATTGACGGGTGTGTTGAACTTACCTGATTGGATTTCTTCAGCATAACATACCTCAACTGAGTGTTAGAGATCCCTTAATCAGGTTAAGTAAGTTCAACTCATCTTTCAACTGGATACGGTGACTCCAAATGCATTCTACCAAAAGGTAAACACCACACTGCTCCAGCGGGCGCTGGCCACGAATTATTCCAGTCAAATGTTGGTCACTTTAGCAAGAGGCTTCTGCAGAATGGCAGTAATGTCATGTAATTATACACACCTACACGTGCACTAGTGCTCGCCCACTGATACGCTCGCACTTTACTTCCCCTTTTGTGAACTGTTCACTGTTTATACTTTACCTTTGTTTGGCTCCGTGATTTGTTTAATGCGACTGTAGATGAAACGCTGATATGCACATTGGATCTCTGATAGATGTTTCAGCTCTGTGATGATAGATGTTTCAGCTCTGTGATGATGGATGTTTCAGCTCTGTGATGATAGATGTTTCAGCTCTGTGATGATGGATGTTTCAGCTCTGCGATGATAGATGTTTCAGCTCTGTGATGATAGATGTTTCAGCTCTGTGATGATGGATGTTTCAGCTTTGTGATGATAGGATGTTTCAGCTCTGTGATGATAGATGTTTCAGCTCTGCGATGATGGATGTTTCAGCTTTGTGATGATAGGTGTTTCAGCTCTGTGATGATAGATGTTTCAGCTCTGTGATGATGGATGTTTCAGCTCTGTGATGATAGATGTTTCAGCTCTGTGATGATAGATGTTTCAGCTCTGTGATGATGGATGTTTCAGCTCTGTGATAATGGATGTTTCAGCTCTGTGATGATGGATGTTTCAGCTCTGTGATGATGGATGTTTCAGCTCTGTGATGATAGATCTGTGATGATGGATGTTTCAGCTCTGTGATGATGGATGTTTCAGCTCTGTGATAATGGATGTTTCAGCTCTGTGATGATGGATGTTTCAGCTCTGTGATGATAGATGTTTCAGCTGATGATAGATGTTTCAGCTCTGCGATGATAGATGTTTCAGCTCTGCGATGATAGATGTTTCAGCTTTGTGATGATAGATGTTTCAGCTCTGCGATGATAGATGTTTCAGCTCTGCGATGATAGATGTTTCAGCTCTGCGATGATAGATGTTTCAGCTCTGTGATGATGGATGTTTCAGCTCTGTGATGATGGATGTTTCAGCTCCGTGATGATGGATGCTTCAGCTCCGTGATGATGGATGTTTCAGCTCTGTGATAATGATGTTTCAGCTCTGTGATGATGGATGTTTCAGCTCTGTGATGATAAATGTTTCAGCTCTTTGATGATGGATGTTTCAGCTCTGTGATGATGGATGTTTCAGCTCTGTGATGATGGATGTTTCAGCTCTGTGATGATGGATGTTTCAGCTCTGCGATGATGGATGTTTCATCTCTGCGATGATGGATGTTTCAGCTCTGCGATGATGGATGTTTCAGCTCTGCAATGATAAATGTTTCAGCTCTGTGATGATGGATGTTTCAGCTCTGTGATGATGGATGTTTCAGCTCTGTGATAATGGATGTTTCAGCTCTGTGATGATGGATGTTTCAGCTCTGTGATGATGGATGTTTCAGCCCTGTGATGATGGATGTCTCAGCTCTGTGATGATGGATGTCTCAGCTCTTGGATGATGGATGTTTCAGCTCTGTGATGATGTATGTTTCAGCTCTGTGACGATAGATGTTTCAGCTCTTTGATATTGTCTTTATCTCCTCTCCACAGGGGATCTTCCCTTCCAGCTATGTTCACTTGAAAAATGCCCAAATCAAGAACAAGGGGTTTGTACTGAAAAATGCCAGGGGAACAATCAGATTATAGCTCTTAGACAAAAGTGGTGTAATTACCTTGTGTAAGAAATCAAATTGAAGCATGTGATTAATCCTTTTATGAAAGGAAAATAAGGTAACGGATAACTTTGGGTGTGTGCCTGTGTGTTGAGAAGTCTGGCACTTGAGTTTGCCTCAAATGTAGTTGGTCGGATACATCTAGACCTGCTGAATGCTACAGATTTCACACAAAGATGCTCTCAGTAAAATAAAGTTTATCTGTCTTCCAACAGGCAGTTTGAGACAGTCATCCCGACAGAAGACTCCATCGTCACGGAGATGACCTCCACGCTGAGGGACTGGGGCACCATGTGGAAGCAGCTCTATGTGGTACGCAGAGCAGCGCACACGCTACACACTACACGCTAAGGGCAATTTTACATGTCTGCATTATCTGGGTGGATTGTGTCTTGTGCTGCGTTCCCTAACATGCTGGGCATTTATACCAGTGGAGAATTTTTCACTGGTTACCCCGGCCTCGTAAGCATATCTTACTTTTCCTCTTTCCCTCTCATTCTTTTCCCCCTCTCTCCCCCCTCGTTCCCTCTCTTTTCCTCATCTGTCCTTCCCCCCTCTTTCCCCCTCTCCTTGGCCCTCTGTCCCCCTTCCCTCCCTCTCTCTCTCTCTCTCTCCCCCTCCCTCTCCCCTCTCTCTCTCTCTCTCCCTCCCTCCCTCCCTCTCCCCTCCCTCTCTCTCTCTCTCCCTCCCTGTAGAAGAGTGCGGGGGATCTGTTCCACAGGCTGTGGCACGTGATGAATGAGGTGCTGGATCTGCGGAGGCAGGTGTTGGTGGGGCATCTCACTCAGGACCGCATGAAGGACGTAAAGCAGCACATCACCGCCCGCCTGGACTGGGGCAACGAGTGAGTCACAGACCTTTCCCAGAATGCACCACTGCAGGGACACTGCTCAGACAGAACAAAAGTGTTCTAGTCACTGAACTATTGCAAAATACTGACTCTCTTGTGAATCTGCTGTGACTGTTGTGAATCTGCTCTGACTCAACTCTGACTTTGCTATTAATCTGCTGTGGCTCTTCTGCGATTCACTGGTGGCTCAGCTGTGACTCCCCTGTGACTCTGCTGTGACATGACTGCTATGACACTGTTGTGACTCCACTGTGAATCTGCTACGACTCCCCCATCACTGTTGTGACTCCACTGTGAATCTGCTATGACTCTCCCATCACTGTTGTGATCACTGTTGTGACTCACCACTGTGAATCTGCAATGACTCCGCATCATTGTTGTGACTCCACTGTGAATCTGCTATGTCTCCCCATCACTGTTGTGACTCCACTGTGAATCTGCTATGACTCTTCCATCACTGTTGTGACTCCACTGTGAATCTGCTATGACTCCCGCATCACTGTTGTGACTCCACTGTGAATCTGCTATGACTCCCCCATCACTGTTGTGACTCCACTGTGAATCTGCTATGACTCCCGCATCACTGTTGTGACTCCACTGTGAATCTGCAATGACTCCCGCATCATTGTTGTGACTCCACTGTGAATCTGCTATGACTCCCGCATCACTGTTGTGACTCCACTGTGAATCTGCTATGACTCCCCATCACTGACTCCACTGTGAATCTGCTATGACTCCCATCACTGTTGTGACTCCACTGTGAATCTGCTATGACTCCCCCATCACTGTTGTGACTCCACTGTGAATCTGCAATGACTCCCGCATCACTGTTGTGACTCCACTGTGAATCTGCAATGACTCCCGCATCATTGTTGTGACTCCACTGTGAATCTGCTATGACTCCCCCATCACTCTTGGGACTCCACTGTGAATCTGCTATGACTCCCGCATCACTGTTGTGACTCCACTGTGAATCTGCAATGACTCCCGCATCATTGTTGTGACTCCACTGTGAATCTGCTATGACTCCCCCATCACTTTTGTGACTCCACTGTGAATCTGCTATGACTCCCCCATCACTGTTGTGACTCCACTGTGAATCTGCTATGACTCCCGCATCACTGTTGTGACTCCACTGTGAATCTGCTATGACTCCCGCATCATTGTTGTGACTCCACTGTGAATCTCCTATGATTTCCCATCACTGTTGTGACTCCACTGTAAATCTGCTATGACTTCCCCATCACTGTTGTGACTTGACTGTGAATCTGCTGACTCCTCCATCACTTTTGTGACTCCACTGTGAATCTGCTATGACTCCCCCATCACTGTTGTGACTCCACTGTGAATCTGCTATGACTCCCCCATCACTGTTGTGACTCCACTGTGAATCTGCTATGACTCCCCCATCACTTTTGTGACTCCACTGTGAATCTGCTATGACTCCCCCATCACTTTTGTGACTCCACTGTGAATCTCCTATGACTCCCCCATCACAGTTGTGACTCCACTGTGAATCTGCTATGACTCCCGCATCACTGCTGTGACTCCACTGTGATCCTACATTGACTCCCCTGTGGCACAGCTGTGACTCCCCTTTGACTCTGCTGTGACTCTGCATTGGTTAATTGCATTTGTGTGCTTGGGCAGGCAGCTGGGCCTGGACCTGGTCCCCAGGAAGGACTTAAGCATGGTGGACCCAGATGACATCAGTGTCACAGAGCTCTACAAACTGGTGGGTTTGCTCTTCCACTCCTGTTAGCTTTCTACTGACTGGATTGAATCCCTCTGTGCTGTGTGCTACGAGAAATGCACAAGGAACATGCCCTCTTTCATGGAAAGGCAAATACTGGGCTGTTTTTGAAAGTGGAGTCAGTTTCGCTGATTTCATTTAGCGCTGGAAAAATATCTTTAATGGAGATAAACGAGGCGGCCCTTCGTGTGGTCTCCTGGTAACATGCTCGTATCGGACAGTGAAAAACAAAATGTCGTGCTATGCGGCACCAGAGCTGTAGCAGAGTGTTTGATGGCCTGTAAAAGATCAAATATTAGGTCTTTTGATACATTTGTTTTCACAGCTGGGTGCGCAAATGACATCTGAAACACAGAAACCACAAGCCTGGGTGGGGGGTGGGGGGGGGGGGGTAGGGAGAGGGAGAGGGGTATCAGGCGTGTAATCTGAAACACCCTTTCACCTGAAGTAATTGCAGAACAGCACACACACAATGTTCTCGCAAAACGCTCTGAAATTAAAGTGCACTGGAAGAAACTTCTAACTGTTTAGGGGCAAAAACTCGGTCATGCAGGCTTTTTACTGAGATTTAGAGAAATAATTGCACCAAAGTCTGAATATTTCATCTTTATTTTTATATTTCTTCATGATGGTTCATGTAGAGAGGTGAAGCTCAGGGCGGCCTGACCTGTGCAGTTATGTGTTTCTGCCGAGCAGTTTGACTGACGCAGCTTACCATGCTAAGTCAATTAATATCTCCGCTAATTAGTAGCTCATTACTTCTCAAACTGCCTTTAAATAATCACAGGCCTGCATGTGATGCCAGAGAAATTTCAGAAGTGCTGGGCGCACCGAGGAGGAAAGAATTGAGAAGGAAAGAAAGGGAGGTGAGATTTGGCTCTGTAACTGAGGAAGGATATCTCTCCTGCTCCGCTGTACATGTCGCGGGGCTGTTCCCTACATTTCACACTGATGTCCGGCCTTGTGACTTTGTTTATGAAGCGATAAGAGAGGGTCGACAGGGCCAGCCACCCAGGCATTGGGGAATCTGATTGGCCATCAAAGTGTTTGACCCTTTCACCGAGAGGGAGCGTGTTTGGAAATATTGAGTAGGAGAATGGACAGGGGCGTTTGCAAGAAAGAGAAACCCTTTAGGATTCAAACAAAAAAGCGTTGAAGTTATTTGGACCAAAATGTGCTTTATTCCTCTCCATGGCGGGAGTTAGAAGGTGACCACCTTCTCTGCCGGGGAGTGGGGAGAGTTTAGACTCGGTGTTGGGAGTCCTACAGGCTGCAGAAACACCACGGGGGGGAATTTGTATTCCCCTCACTAAAGTCCGTCAGTGCTTGTCCCGCTTGGATCTCGCTCAAATTTGGAGCCACAAGCTGTTGCAGAAGTAGCCTTTGGAGCTCCTCGCCCCACACACACACACACACACACACACACACACGCACACACACACAAATAAACGTGCTGAAATTTTCTGCGGGATTCCTTGAGCTCACGTTCAGCCCTGCAGGCTGGGGGGTTGGGGGGCTGGTTTTGGTCAGTGGGCAGGGAGAATACTCAGTTGCTGTTGGAGCCGTTTGCCGTGTCAGTTGTGGAGATGGAGGGATGTGTGGAGGAGGAGTCTGGGAGTGGGTGAGGAATCGGAGGATGCAGTGAGTCTCCGGTGGGCCTGGATGCTCCCGGGAGAGACGATCTCTCTGACCCTGCTGAGGGCCTCAGTATCTGGGCCAGTCAGTACTTGTGTGGGATTCACTGAGAACCTGTCATCTCTGCAACATCGCATGAACATCCTGTTCCTATCTATGAACATGGCAAGTGTTCCTTATGAGGGGGAAAATCTCATTCTGCGCTATCTGGAGATGCGCACTGTAACTGTTGGAAATAAATTAAAGTGGTTTTGCGTGTGTGTGTGTGTTTGTGCTGGAATGTGCATATGTGTGTGTTATATGCATACACATGCTTGTATGTGTATATATACATACATGTGTGTGTGTGTGTGTGTGTGTGTAAACAGATGGAGCAGCGGCACAGTAAGAAGGAGACTCCGTTACCCGCCAGCACACACCACCTCTTCCTGCACATGAAGAGTCTGATGAGCTCAAACCTGGGGGAGGAGCTGGAGCTCTTCTTCTGCATCTACGACAGCCGGGAGAACCGCCCACTCAGGTACCACTCTGCCAAACGCCGAAGCACCGGCTCCATATTTCCACTAACTGACTTTAGCTCCTTTTGTAAACTATTATCGCTCTTACTTTGCATGTCTTCGATGAGTTTGGAGTGAAGGTGTAATGTGTGTGTGAGTTTAGTGTCCCGTGTCACAGGGGAAAGGGTAACGGGGTTTGGTGATGAAGCTCCTTTCTCCTGCGTGGAGACTGATGATGAAGGCTGCCTTACTGCAGAAGTTATTTGCTGGATACTTGGCTTGCAGTGATTTTAGCGCGTAGCTTAGCTTAGCCTAGCGTGTCAGTTTTCGCGATATTGGGCATGATTTTAGCACGTAGCTTAGCCGAGCCTGTCAGCTTTAGCCATATTAGGCTTGATTTTTGTGCGTAGCTTAGCTTAGCCTAGTTTATCAGTTTTAGCCGTATTGGGCATGATTTTAGTGTGTAGCTTAGCCTAGCCTATCAGTTTTGGCCATATTAGGCTTGATTTTTAGCGCGTAGCTTAGCTTAGCCTAGCCTATCAGTTTTAGCCATATTTGGCTTGGTTTTATTGTGTAGCTTAGCTTAGCCTAGCCTATCAATTTTAGCCATATTAGGCTTGATATTATTGTGTAGCTTATGCTGCATTCGGTAACGTGTCCCACAAGCCGTGTTTTCGAGACACAACCGGTGTATTCCTTTCTTTTGACCTCACGAACTCACCGTCCGAATGACCCTTCCTCGTACCTTCGACTTAATTCACGACACGACTCGTGTTAACAAGTGCACCGAATGCAGCATTAGCTTAGCCTAGCCTCTCAGTTTTAGCCATTTTAGGCTTGTAGCGGTTTGGCCATTCCAACACCGGTCTTCCGGTCTTCCGGAGGAGGAGTAACTCTTTTGTTCTATGGCTATGAAATCTGTTACTAAAGGCCCGTTCACACATAGACGCCGCTTCTACTACGATGAAAAAGTGGCCGAGAGCATGGCTAATTGCGGGCCAAACGTGGGAGGATCTCCATGAGCGTGGTTTGGTCGGGGTGGGATCTCCTAGGTCGGGAAACTGCACGCTCTCCCCACGCTTATTTTGAACTTGCACAGAATAAGCGTAGCTGGGTTCTAGCCAACAAAAAGCGGGGCAAAGTCTTATTAAGAACGAAGTGGGAACGTCATTATCATACAAGCAGCGTGATAGCATCGTGGTGAGATCTCTGTGGTCGTAATAAAAATGCAGCACCGTTCTTGTTGGAGCAGAGCCAGTTGAATCCAAATCAAATCAGCATCAGCTCCATTCATCTTCGAAGTTGGGAAAGAGCTGAAAAAATGCTTGAACACCCCCGATTTTTATAGATGTAACCCTCGTTTCTCGATTTAGGTAGCGTGCTCCAGGTCTCTGGGCTGTGGGAATGAGCGCTCCAATTGGTCGTACACAAATCAATCTTTAATCTTCGTTCTTTGTTAATCACACCAATACAGTACCGTACAGCTAACGTTACATCCAAAAAAAAAAGGACTGCTCAACTCAATCGTTTTTTTTCTGCTACTTCCTTTTTCCCCATCACGCCCCTTCTTCCCCAGTTAAACAATTATAAGTAGGAACTAATATTCAATCGAAACAAGTGGACATAAATTATCACTTAAACCAGTGCACAAAATAATTGCATAAATTAAATTATAAGTACAGTAACTTTTGCTTACTGTATTGTATTTTCCTCACTGTACTTAACTTACGCATCACATAATCAGTTGAGCAGGTATAAGATACTCCAAAGAAATATAATGCATACTGTAATTACAATTACATAGACATCGCCACAAATCGTACTACAAGCGTCCTACAAGCGTAATATGGTCAGCACCAGCTTAGCGACATAGTCCTACAGTCTTCTAGGTCTGTTGAAAAACGTAGGATGGTCCTGTACGCCGTAGCGGCAACGTAGTAGAAACAATCGCTTGGTCGGCATTGATCTAGGTGTAATCGTAGTGGCATCGAGTCAGCAGTGCTTTTGAAATAGAGGCATCGCAGTACAGTGGTAATGTAGTCTTTAATTTCCCAAAAGCTGGATTTTGACGGCGATTATGCCCCGATTTGATAACTTTTTCAGAGCAGGGATGATCGGAGTAATCTGCATGATCTTCGTAAGGTTGTAGCGCTGTGTGAACAGGGTATTGGCAACAGTGCGCAATTAATTTAAATTTGCATTGTTTCATTTCTGACGCTCTACTCGCTCCCGGCCTCCCCTCTGAAGTTGTCAAATCAGTTGTAACTTACCAGTGTTACTGTATGGTTTTACTGTATTGGAGCGCATATATAAATGTCATTTGCGGCAAGTATGATGCTTGTTTGTAGTTAGTTGCTCTGCTTTGAGAAGTGAATGGGCTTTTGCATTGGGGGTCTGCTCTCTAGTCGGCAAGATGCGCCAGTTCCTCTAGTGAGAGAGGTTGCGATCACCATCACTTGCACACTGAAATGGGTGAGCGTTAATCAGGAGTGAAACTGTGAAGAGCCTGTTGGGAAATAATGATTTCCTACCACAAGCCCCTAGTTTTCTAGTTCATGTAGTGAGTGCCTCGCACACTGGAGGGAGATGGGGACACTGTGCTGGGTCTTTGTAAGTGCCATATTCGTGGATGTCTGTTTAGCTGCTTTGAGTATCTCCTCTTTGTATGGAATGCAGTTATAACAAACCTGAATGGAACTCGACTGGTAAAAATAAATTGTAGATGCTTCTAATAAGGTGGTGTGTGAGGGTGAGGAGTGATTGAGTTCAGCTCGATAGTGGCTCCTCGCCATTCTCGCCGCATAATGCAGGTGCGAACCACAGGTAAGGTGAAACGATTACAAGAAGCGGGGTTTTTTTTAACACTTATTCACACCTCCTGTGTAGGCCGTGCGTTCCTGTTGTGGCAATGTGGCGGTTTCCCAAGAAGCGAGGTCTTTGTGACCAGCACGTTTCTCTTCTCTTGAGATGCGCGCTCCACACGATTTATTTTCACTGCGTTTCGCCTTCGAACCAGGTCCAGCTGAGACCGGGCCAGCCAATGGCCCGCCAGCCCTGTCCTCTTCATTTCCTGTGGAACGGCTCTGAGCCCGGCTCATTAAAACGTGTTGGTTACACTGCGGTAGACCTGCTTCCTGTTTGTTCGCACCTCTCAGCCCACAATAATGGAAGCCATTTTGTGCCAGTTTAAATAAACAGTCCCTTTGAGCCTCAGGTATTTAGAGCTCTTTTGTGGGTGATGCGTGCGGACCGCGGCATCGCTTTGAACGTTTTTCATGTTGGCTCTGGGCCTCGTGCTTAAATATCCGTCTGCATTTAATGATATGGTAATGATGCAATTTGTTGTGCATTGCTCGCCAAAATTAAATCTCGGAAATGCTAATAAACACTGATTTGAATATCAGTGAAGCATAATTTTTTTCCTGTATGCCTGCATTTTCCTTCTAGAAAATTCATCTTTCATGAATGAGGTTGTAATTTCATGTGCGCCTAGATCAGCGGATTTTCTCAAAATAAATTTAGACAGTCATTATAGCTCATCCTGGCACACTCTGTCCTTGTGGCACTGATCACCAGTATTGTGCTGTTCTGAAATATCAGTGGCACTGATCATCAGTATTGTGTGGTTGTGTAATATCTGTGGCACTGATCATCAGTATTGTGTAGTTGTCTAATATCTGTGGCACTGATCATCAGTATTGTGTGGTTGTGTAATATCTGTGGCACTGATCATCAGTATTGTGTGGTTGTGTAATATCTGTGGCACTGATCATCAGTATTGTGTGGTTGTGTAATATCTGTGGCACTGATCATCAGTATTGTGTGGTTGTGTAATATCTGTGGTTGTGTAACTGATCATCAGTATTGTGTGGTTGTGTAATATCTGTGGCACTGATCATCAGTATTGTGTGGTTGTGTAATATCTGTGGCACTGATCATCAGTATTTTGTGGTTGTGTAATATCTGTGGCACTGATCATCAGTATTATGTGGTTGTGTAATATCTGTGGCATGTAATATCTGTGTAATATCTGATCATCAGTATTATGTGGTTGTGTAATATCTGTGGCACTGATCATCAGTATTGTGTGGTTTGTGTAATATCTGTGGCACTGATCATCAGTATTGTGTGGTTGTGTAATATCTGTGGCACTGATCATCAGTATTGTGTGGTTGTGTAATATCTGTGGCACTGATCATCAGTATTGTGTGGTTGTGTAATATCTGTGGCACTGATCACCAGTATTGTGCTGTTCTGAAATATCAGTGGCACTGATCATCAGTATTGTGTGGTTGTGTTACATCAGTGGTGCTGATCATCAGTATTGTGCTGTTCTGAAATATCTGTGGCACTGATCACCAGTATTGTGTGGTTGTGTAATATCTGTGGCACTGATCATCAGTATTGTGTGGTTGTGTAATATCTGTGGCTCTGATCATCAGTATTGTGTGGTTGTGTAATATATGTGGCACTGATCACCAGTATTGTGCTGTTCTGAAATATCTGTGGCACTGATCACCAGTATTGTGTGGTTGTGTAATATCGGTGGCACTGATCATCAGTATTGTGTGGTTGTGTAATATCTGTGGCACTGATCATCAGTATTGTGTGGTTGTGTAATATCTGTGGCACTGATCATCAGTATTGTGTGGTTGTGTAATATCTGTGGCACTGATCATCAGTATTGTGTGGTTGTGTAATATATGTGGCACTGATCACCAGTATTGTGCTGTTCTAAAATATCTGTGGCACTGATCATCAGTATTGTGTGGTTGTGTAATATCTGTGGCACTGATCATCAGTATTGTGTGGTTGTGTAATATCTGTGGCACTGATCATCAGTATTGTGTGGTTGTGTAATATCTGTGGCACTGATCATCAGTATTGTGTGGTTGTGTAATATCTGTGGCACTGATCATCAGTATTGTGGTTGTGTAATATCTGTGGCACTGATCATCAGTATGTGGTTGTGTAATATCTGTGGCACTGATCATCAGTATTGTGTGGTTGTGTAATATCTGTGGCACTGATCATCAGTATTGTGCTGTTCTAAAATATCTGTGGCACTGATCACCAGTATTGTGTGGTTGTGTAATATCGGTGGCACTGATCATCAGTATTGTGTGGTTGTGTAATATCTATGGCACTGATCATCAGTATTGTTTGGTTGTATAATATCTGTGGCACTGATCATCAGTATTGTGTGGTTGTGTAATATCTGTGGCACTGATCATCAGTATTGTGTGGTTGTGCAATATATGTGGCACTGATCATCAGTATTGTGTGGTTGTGTAATATCTGTGGCACTGATCATCAGTTTTGTGTGGTTGTGCAATATCTGTGGCACTGATCATCAGTATTGTGTGGTTGTGTAATATCTGTGGCACTGATCATCAGTATTGTGTGGTTGTGTAATATCTGTGGCACTGATCATCAGTATTGTGTGGTTGTGTAATATATGTGGCACTGATCATCAGTAATATATTGATCATCAGTGTTTGGTTGTGTAATATCTGTGGCACTGATCATCAGTATTGTGTGGTTGTGTAATATCTGTGGCACTGATCATCAGTATTGTGTGGTTGTGTAATATATGTGGCACTGATCATCAGTATTGTGTGGTTGTGTAATATCTGTGGCACTGATCATCAGTATTGTGTGGTTGTGTAATATCTGTGGCACTGATCATCAGTATTGTGTGGTTGTGTAATATCTGTGGCACTGATCATCAGTATTGTGTGGTTGTGTAATATCTGTGGCACTGATTATCAGCATTGTGTGGTTGTGCAATATATGTGGCACTGATCATCAGTATTGTGTGGTTGTGTAATATCTGTGGCACTGATCATGAGTATTGTGTGGTTGTATAATATCTGTGGCACTGATCATCAGTATTGTGTGGTTGTGTTACATCAGTGGTGCTGATCACCAGTATTGTGTGGTTGTGTAATATCTGTGGCACTGATCATCAGTATTGTGTGGTTGTGTAATATCTGTGGCACTGATCATCAGTATTGTGTGGTTGTGCAATATCTGTGGCACTGATCATCAGTATTGTGTGGTTGTGCAATATCTGTGGCACTGATCATCAGTATTGTGTGGTTGTGTAATATCTGTGGCACTGATCATGAGTATTGTGTGGTTGTGTAATATCTGTGGCACTGATCATCAGTATTGTGTGGTTGTGTAATATCTGTGGCACTGATCATCAGTATTGTGTGTGGTTGTGTAATATCTGTGGCACTGATCGCCTATTGTGCACACACACACACACACACACACACACACACACACACACACACACACACACACACACACACACACACACGCGCACGATTGCAGGTCACCATTCTGAGTGCATCAGAGGCTGTCAGCAGTTTCCCCAGATCATCTTAATTTGGTTGATTTTTACACCATTCGGTCATTATCACTGCACAGCAGAACAGATCCTCCCTTAATGAGGATCCTGGCTGTTCCCTGAGCCCGTCTTGTGAAACAGGCCTTCATTACAGTCCCCCAGGTATTTGACATGATTTCTGAATCCTGCTGTCTGTCTCCTATCTGTTTGCACCATTCCTCATGGGCTGTGTGGTTCTGGGCTGCATTCTGTCTGCTCTCTGCTGATTATTTCTTGTTTTAAGTGTGTTTTTAACTGAAAATGTAAACGTGGAAGCGGTGGAGAAATGGGTGGACCCATCCGTCTCGTGCTACAGTGCCCTCGCAGGATAAACTGCCCTCCTGCCCTCCTGGTGTTCAAGAGCTGCACTGGCCAGCTCAGTGTTATACTGCCTCTGTGAAATCCAATTAGAATTTAATTTTGTGTGTTTTATATTTGTGATCGGGTGCTAGTAATTTATCTGAGAAGGTGGATGTTTGGGTCTCTGTTTATAAAGACGGCCTCTCTCAAAAAGGGTGTGTGTGTGTTTGTGCAGGCGGGAGAGGAGAGAGAGAGAGTGTGTGTGTGTTTGTGTGTGTGTGTGTGCAAGCTAGAGTGAGGGAGAATGTGTGTGTGTGTGTGTGTGTGTGTGTAGGCGGGGGAGAGAGAGAGTGTGTGTTTATATATCATGCTGGGGACCAAAAGACCTCACAAAGATAGTGAAGTCTGAGAAACCATGCCTCGTGGGGACCTTTTCTGGGTCCCCATGGGTACAAAGCTTAATTCTGGGCTTAGGGCTAGGTTTAGATCTAGGGTTGCTATTGGAATTATGGTTTGGTTTAGGTCTAGTTTTAAGGTTAGCTAGTAAAATTAGGCTCTACATTAAGGTAAGACCATAAATTAAGGTTAAAGGTTTGGCTGTTTTGGGGGGTTTGTGGTTTAGGATTAGGCTTAGCTTTAAGATTGAGGTTGGGGTTAGGGTTAGGGATAGGGTTAGGTTTAGGGGGATGCTAATAGGATTTTGGTGCAAAAATAACTTTTTAGTCCCCAGGGGGATAGAAAAACAAACGTGTGTGTGTGTGTGTGTGTGTGTGTGTGTGTGTGTGTGTGTGTGCGTGCAGGCGGGAGAGAGAGACAGTGTGTGTGTGTGTACAGGCGGGAGAGAGAGACAGTGTGTGTGTGTGTGTGTGTGTGTGTGTGTGTGTGTATACAGGCGGGGGGAGAGAGAGAGAGTGTGTGTGTGTGTGTGTGTGTGTGTGTGTGTGTGTGTATACAGGGGAGAGAGAGAGTGTTTGTGTGTGTGTGTGTGTGTGTACAGGCGGGAGAGAGAGAGTGTTTGTGTGTTGTGTGTGTGTGTGTGCAGGCAGGAGAGAGAGAGAGTGTGTGTGTGTGTGTGTGTGTGTGTGCAGGCTGGAGAGAGAGACAGTGTTTGTGTGTGTGTGTGTGTGTGTGTTTCCTCATTGTCCTTCATTATCTCTCTCTTGTCTGCGCAGTGAAAGGTTCTTTGTGCGACTCAATAAACAGGGAGTACCCAAATCTCCAGAGAAGACGGAGAGGCACTGCACCCTTTTTATAGTGAGTCTTCTCCCTATATAAAGTATCCTTTATGAAAAGCTCTCTCCTCCCTCTCTCTCTCCCTCTCTTTCTGCTGAATAGGTCGAATGAGGATTGCTTTTTGTTTCTGGTTAATATTGAACATTTACACATATTTTACTTGAACTGTTTATGCTGCATATGAGTTGCTGGTTTCTAATTTTTTTGTGCTGGAAGCAATAATGTAGTTACAGATTTCATAATAATTGTAATAATAATATAAAAATGTTTTTTGTTCTTTGTAGGACTTGGGGAGTAGTGACCTAAGAAAAGATGTTTATATAGTAGTCCACATTATAAGAATAGGTAAGACCTGAATGGTTTCTGTCACCTGAATTTGTTAAAATTCATTTCTGGCAAAGTTTATCTGTCCAAATATATTCTGTGTTTTTTGGTAAAATGTGACGTGTTGGATATTAGAGCCTTGTTTACAGAAGTACAGTTAGGTGAAAGGATCAAATGATGCTGCATTTCAGGGGTCGTATACAGTCAGGCTAAAGATTGTAATATGGCTGTTAAAATTTGCATCTCAGGGTTTATAAACAGTCAGGTTCAAATTTAGCTGTGTTTCGGGGTTTGTAAACAGTCAGGTTAGTATTTAACTGTGTTTCAGGGTTTATAAACAGTCAGGTTAGAATTTAGCTGTGTTTTAGGGTTTGTAAACAGGCAGGTTAGAATTTAACTGTGTTTCGGGGTTTGTAAACAGTCAGGTTAGAATTTAACTGTGTTTCTGGGTTTATAAACAGTCAGGTTAAAATTTAGCTATGTTTTAGGGTTTGTAAACAGGCAGGTTAGAACTTGGCTGTGTTTCAAGGTTTGTAAACAGTCAGGTAAGGATTTAGCTTGTTTCCAGGTTTATAAACAGCCAGGTTAGAATTTAACTGTGTTTCAGGGTTTATAAACAGTCAGGTTAAAACTTGGCTGTGTTTCAAGGTTTGTAAACAGTCAGGTTAGAATTTAGCTTTGTTCCCAGGTTTATAAACAGTCAGGTTAGAATTTAACTGCGTGTCAGGGTTTATAAACAGGTTTGAATTTGGCTGTGTTTCAGGGTTTATAAACAGGTCAGAATTTAACTGTGCGTCAGTGTTTATAAACAGGTTCGAATTTGGCTGTGTTTCAGGGTTTATAAACAGGTCAGAATTTAACTGTGTGTCAGGGTTTATAAACAGGTTCGAATTTGGCTGTGTTCCAGGGTTTATCAACAGGTCAGAATTTGACTGTGTGTCAGGGTTTATAAACAGGTTAGAATTTGGCTGTGTTTCAGGGTTTATAAACAGTCAGCATAGCTGTGTTTTAGGGCTTACATACAGTCTGTTTAGAATGGGTTATAATTTAGGGTGTTTATATGGTCAGGTCAAGGGTTAGAAAATGGGGGTTTAATGTGTCTGTGTTTTCAGGTCTAGATACGGTCAGTTTAGAGTGTGCCTGTGCTTTAGGGCATGAATACACTCATGTGAATGATTGACGTGCATTTGTGCGTTTGAGGGCGAATGGGAGCCGGGGAGAAGAAGAGTGCATGCAGCGTTCAGTACCGACGGCCGTTCGGCTGCGCCGTGCTCAGCATCGCCGACCTCCTCACCGCCGACTCGAAGGACGATCACTTGCTGAAAGTGTACAGGTGATTCGCTGGAGTCCCCACAGGAGCCAGTCACAAGCACTGTCCCATTACGCTGTTCACATTCTACAAACCCATGTACAAAGACTCAATAACTAACGGGACAGTCCGGCCGGCCGCGACCGCACGGGTGTAGCCTCCGAAAGCCCGCTTCTCCCCTTTGTAGTGCATTATTCGGCCAATACTGTCGCCATGGCAACCAAAATCGATTGAGGTCAGAATCGGCCAAAAATTACAGCCTGTACAGCGTCCACAAGGAAATGTCTACGGTCGCGGCGGCGGTGGCGAAGACGAGGAGCATGAATCCTTAGGAGCTGCTTGACTTTGTCCGGGGGCTACAACTATACAATCAGGCTCTGTAAAACACTGCGCCTAAACTGATGGACTGACTGACTTATATGCTGTTTATTCTTAAACTGATCAACCTAGATATGAACATCTGGAAATACTTTCCTGTTCAAGGCAAGGCTGTCAAAAGACTGCATAACAAATGACCTTACAGGCCAGCAGGCAGTGCCATTTCTACGCGGGATTATTGGGAGAAATACACGAGACATACACGAGAATGTCTCGATGCAGCGTAAATGTACGAGTTACATACAGGCTATCGTGCGTAGGAAAAGTAATAGGCCTAGTGCCGGTGGCAAGTAGGCTATACATGTGTATCGCGATAAGTCTCGCATGAAACTGGTGTCGGTAAACAGCATTGTTAGTGAACGAGATTCCGAATGTCTGACATCCAGTTTTGAGGTTTACTGTCTCACGCGCGTTTAAAATATGGCTCCTGGACAGTGTCATTTATGTTTTTGATTTTCTTATGTATTGATGATACACTCAAAATATTATTTTGTTAAAATTTAAGAAAAACAAATTTGTTACGCCTTTGTAACAAATTAATTTGTTGATGCAACAGAATCTGATTTGTTATTCTAACAAAAATCTTAACAAAATAGATTTTGTCCAGTCGCCTTAACAAAATAGATTTGTTACTTTTCCACACGGCCTCAGGGAATTTTCTGTTGTCACTTTTCATTGGCGAGAATCGATCACGTGCACCAATTTCAGTGTCGTCTGACTGCGAAGGATCTTGAAATGAGCAGGAGCGCAACGGGAAGGCGAGTTTTAACCTACGCCATCTTTTCTCTGTGTAGGCTACTAGCTATATGTCGTCGTTCTTTAAGTTTTAATATTTAGCGACATACACCGACAACGTTATTCTATCTTTATTTTTGCGATCTAGATATTTGTGCGTGCAGATGATATTCCTATCCCACCATATTTTATCTTACACAAACCAGGTCATTAAACATGAGGAGACTGCCTCTGATGCCTGTTTTTGTTCCTTTAACAGCTGATTGATTTGTCAACAACTTATTGGCATTGGGTAAAAACTCGCCTTACAGTTCACTTCTTGCATTACCACTTCACTGTGAAGTAATAGAAGTACGCACTTAAATTATTTCATCTACATGTACATCGGCCGCATAATGGGTTTGTGCAGATTTATTTTAACAAACATCCTAACAAAATAATTTATGGTCCTATCGTGTTAGCAAAACACATTTGTTACTTAATTGTTAGTCTAACACAATAGGCCTATTTTGTTAATACAGCAACAATTTTACTTTGTTAATAAAACGAACTAATTTGTTACTCCCTGAACAAATAAATTTTGTTGGATTGATTTTAACAAATTAATTTGTCATCTCTCATGGAACAAATTGATTTGTTAAACATTTTGTTAAAAGTAACAAATTAATATTTTGAGTAATGGTCATCGGATTATTATTAAACTGGTCAAAAAAAAGATTTATTAGTCTGTGATTATTGTATTTATCCGATTGAGAGGTTTACCGGCTCTGTTAAGTTTAGAGTTTTGGACCGATCGATTGGGACGTGGGGTGTGTTTAAGGATAGCTATATTATCACAAATGTAGAAAGGAAAAACCAAATTCTTCTGTTAACAATGCAACCTTGCGTGACATTATTTTTATAATCCTATACTAGATTAATGAGTAGATTTCCCTTTGTTTCATGCCACCTGTGAAAGAAGATAATACAAAGGCCGCGAGTTCCAGATGTCAAAATGGAAAAGGAGTCGTTTTTTTAATCCGCAGCTTGAGGCCCGTTCATCAGTCCTTAAAATTCATACGTAATGAGCAAAATTATCTTCCAGTAAGCAAGATGTCAGTAGAGAAGATGCGTCACATTTCCACTTATTTAGGAGCGCGTATAATGTCTCTGAATGAAAATCAAGAAACGCCGCCGCACATAAGAGACTGTCTGATCGCAGAAGAAGGGATATCCATTCAAACTAAATCCATCAAACTGTACATACAGAGGCGAAATCTATACGCTAAACAAATATCAAACTAATAATTACTGTACACTTAACCAATTCCAATTGAAGGAAAAAAGACATGGAATGTGAGCAATGTCGTTTTCAGGATACTGCAACAAGGCGTCGCGTTAAATATAATTTGACATGTGAATCGATAGATTTGTTGCTTTATTTATGACACAATGAGACGTGCACAGAAAACATTCTATGGTGCATTTACAGTAAAAATGTTTAAGAATAAACCAACATCGTCAAACAGAAGGCTGTTAAACAGCAAACATAATATGAGTTGTCTCCCTCTACCACATGAAATGATGAAACCTTAAACAGGCTGAAATAAATGCTAAATTATCTACATGTATGTAGCACATTATGTTTTATTCAGACCAGCGGTACATGTATACTGAGATTTTAAAGGAGGACTATCATAAAAAAATTTCTGCTCTCCTGTTATTTCAATTTGTTAATCTCCAGCTAGTTAAACTGCATTCATGTAGCTCAGTTGGCGAATTGAAATCGAATTTAATTGAGCCCATTGGGCAGCGCCATTATTTTCCGTAGCACCTGTTGCGTCTGATTCTCGAGCACGAGATCATGACGTCAGCGCGGAGGTCTGGCGCTTCCAGGCATCATGGCCATGCATTCGATTTAATGAGATTTTCTCGTCAGTGAACAGATCCGAAATCGCTTTGAAAATGCTGCATTGTCAGGCATACGATTGTGTCAACGACACTAAACAGAAGATGGCCAGTGTGACGATGCACACGTTCCCAAAGGACAGGGATTCAATTCGCCATTGGGTTATAAACTCGCACAATGGCACAATGCATATCACTGTTCAGGGATGCTTTGTTTACACGCTCAGCCGCCGCAGTCATGTCACGATTATGGCTTTCACAGGCTGAAACTCTGTCTCGCGTAGCTTGAGTTCAAAACAATGGCGGCCTCCGTTTTGGATTTTATCCTGGAAATTACGGGCAATAATCGCCAATTACGTGGAAAGGACTAATTATCTTGCGGGAATACTTGAAGCGGGTGCTGTTGAACTTAAGTGCAGTTAATACAAGTCGAAACAGGTAAGCGTGATAATCCTCCTTTAAAAGTGATTCTTCAACCGCTGCTGGATATCGTAAACTCTTCTTCAGCCCACCCTCGATTTTCACGGATTAATGATTAGCGATTACTAACAACAACGCAGCAACGCAACAACGTATTATATCTATTTAATCCGCATATAAAAAGTAATTCTCAGTAACAACTGTGCATAGGCCTAATTCGGACTACATTACGTCACGCATTTGGCAGACTCTAGGCATATGTGTGTAGGTTCGGCGGCCGGCCTACTGCGAAGCTTGTCTCGGCAGAGTACGAGGTTGATAATAGCACGCGACATAAAGAGGAGATTATCGCGAGAAAGCCACGGGAGATACACGAGTCGTCTCGTGGGAATTAGGCAGTATCTGCTGGCCTGTACGGTAAGTGAGTTTATGTCGAATGATATCGTGCTGTCACGCTTTTTTTGGTGAGCATGCAATCATAGATTTTGCCGTCATTATGGTCTCAGAAAAAATCAGTGACCGTTTTATGACAGTAGACAAGAACACTTCATAAACCATTACCAGCCATTCAGTTTGTCCTGATCAGCTTTCCATCACCTGTGAGAGTGTGTTCAGTTGTCCTACATCGACTCAGCAGTCACGTCAGTGAACTGTCGTCACTTCAGTTTAGTTTTATCAACGAGTCACTATCTGTCCAAGTGACCTTTTGCACAAGCTTGACCACGTTCTTAGCTCACCGCCGATGTCCTGCTCCAGCCACCGGACTCATTCGATGACTCTCGAGTTAACCCAGATAGTCTCCAAGATAAAAGTTCTGGTCTTTTTGAGAACACAGTTTGTCCTCTTCCTCTACAGACATTCTGGATCTGGCTTGCACTATGTCATCATTCAGCCAAAATGCCCATTTAAATTCCTCATTTGTCTGGGTATTTACGATGTGTCCTGCTCTGCGTTTGCGCTGTGATTTTCTCCTCTGCTGCAGCTGTAACACGGAGAGCGAGTGGTATCAGGTGCACGAGAACATCATACGCAAGATTAACTCCAGATACAACCTCTCGGGCTCCAACACTGGTAAGAGCACAGCTGCTAATGCGTTATTTCTTTTTGATAAATGCCTATATTACCTATCAATTATTGGCATTAAAATAGAAAAGGAGATGAGACGAAGTGCAGGTTGGGTTTTTTCAACATAGGCAGTAGATGGCCCAGTGAGCAGCGCTTCATTCCAGAAGTTTCTTAAACATTATCGGAGGTGGCCGTTCATTGGCTGTACCCATCATCCCCCCTTGCTTCCTCTCAGGACGGAGGGCCCAGTGTAGATACACTTTTCTCACGGCAAGGATGTGCACAAGAGTAGCTGGCTGCAGACGAGGGGCGCAGCCATACCTCACCTCTTTGTGCTCTATTCTATCACTTTAGCTAGCTTGCTAGTTGGCGGATATTACAGTAGAAGCGAACTGTAACCGTATTAACAAGCTAGCAAGCTTGCTCGCTACACTACCCTGCGAGCTATTCATTAAAGAGTTCATTATCACTTTAGCTAGCTAGCTAGTTGGCGGATATTACAGTAGAAGCGAACTGTAACCTTATCAGCAAGCTTGCTAGCTAGCTCGCTACACTACTGTGCTAGCTATTCATTAAAGAGTTCATTATCGCTTTAGCTAGCTAGTGGATATTACAGTAGATGCGAACTATAACTTTATTGGCAAGCTTGCGAGCTAGCTTGCTACACTACTGTGCTCGCTATTCATTAAGAAGTTTGTTATCACTTCAGCTAGCTAGCTAGCAAGCTGATATTACAGTAGAAGCGAACTGTAACCTTATTAGCAAGCTAGCTAGCCTGCTACACCACTGTGCTTGCAATTCATTAAAGAGTCTGTTTTCACTTTAACTAGCTAGCTAGCGGTTATCACAATACAAGCAAACTTGAGACTTATTAGCAAGACGGCACGAAGAAGACAAATTTCCGCTATGGAGGTCACGTGACTTCTGGTTTGGAGGTGAGGTATGGCTGCGCCCTTGGTCTGTAGCCAAACTCCTCTGAAGATATGGGGCTGTAGTTCTGACTAAGGGGCTCTTTATTGGTGATTATTTTACTTCTCCTTTAACAGTGCAGTCCATAAGCATTTGGACTGCGATGTAATTTGTGTGTGTGTGTGTGTGTGTGTGTGTGTGTGTGTGTGTGTTTCCAGGCCTTGCTGTCTCCCTGCAGTTGCTCCATGGGGACCTAGAGCAGATCCGGAGGGATTACATGGTGCTGTTCTCCCGAGGCGTCTGCATCACCCGGAGACTGGGCTTCTCTGATGTCATAATGCCAGGTGAGCATGTGTGTGTGTGTGTGTGTGTGTATCTGATTCACCATGTCCCTCACAGTCAGTAAGTAGCCCCCCCCCCCCCAGGCTTTGCCCAGCACTGCTATTTATTCATATTTATTCATAATGGGACCTGCATTCTCTGTCAGGCTGGTTGATTTCTCTCAGAGAGGAGTGTTACTGGAGGTGACGGCTCCATTTCTATGGCGATGTCCCTCCAAGCCTCTATGTCCAATGCTCACTGAGTCTACTGGTTTATCTTCTACCTGTGTAAATCTTCTCTCGCTCATGCTGACATCACTTTAGGGGCTTGTTAGCATCAATCATGCCCTGCACTGTATGTGTTTATTCCCCACTGTTATACACAGCAGGTTATGTGCCACACGAGCCTGCCTTTAGAGAAGGGTGCAGGCACAGTGATGTGCTTAAAATGTCCTTAAGGCAGCTGTCGAAGGCTCTACTTCAAACTGAAAGTAATGGAGTTTCAGAACTCTGACTTAAGGTTTATATAACTGTGCATTTCAAATTCTGATGTAACATTTGCTACTGTAAGCTGGAAGCTATGGAGTTTTAGGTCAGTTTGGGGCAAGTCCAGGAGTGCCGTGGGACTTTGTGACAAACATGCATTGTCATTGTACGGAGCCCGGGTTGTGCACTGAGGAGAAAATACATGTGTTTTGTGGCCATGAGATCCACAGTATAAGCCCCGCCCATACTGACAGATTATGGAAACATTAACTAGTGTTTAGATGTGAAAGACCCCACCTTTAACATCATACAATCGCACTTGTCATAGTTTTTCCTCCAGTGTGTGGAGCACACAGTCACTCAACATTGTGGCCCTCACGCCACTCGATATCGGATTGTAAGTATTGAACGTGTTTAATATTTCCGACTCAACAATGTACTGACGTCACCAGATTGGCTCAGGAGCCCTCTGGGGCCACACCGATGTTGACACACCTCCCACCGCAGGACAATCGGGCACGATGATCTGTGGAGCCGTTAAGAAAATGGGGCTTTACTTAAGATTGTTGGAACGGGGGACGGCTCAAATCCGTTAGCTATCCTTTGATATGGGCCTAGCTTAAGGTAGCCAACATCGGTGATGGGCGTATGAACGTTTGCGGCTTCCTCGTCATTAAGCCACAAAAAGACTTGAAGCTACAGACCTTCAGAGACCGCCGTAAGAGCTGTTTTGCTCGCTATTGCGTTGATACTTGCAATGCTCAATGCTTATTATGTGCTCTTGTTCTTCATCTTTTCACAGTCTGCCTGTCGAAATGCACAGTAAATGTTTTACAATGACCAAGTGTTTATTTATCATCTTTTCATGATAAATTATTTGAGTGCAAAACAAGTGTGGCAACTGTAGGTGTTCAATTTCATCCTCCGGTCATGCTCACTGAAGTTCTGCTATAAACGTGCATGTCAGTATGAGTGTCGGTGTCATTACTTTTAGAGGTTAACCCTTAGAGCGCTAAATACAAATAGTGTGGCTCAATGATGAAGGATACCAACTTCAAAGCTGTCGAAAACCTATCATGTGGCGACTTGTTTAAAAGAGCTCCCCTGCGGGAGCTCTTTTCAACAAGTCGCCACATGATAGGTTTTCAACAGCGCAAGATAATTTAATTAATACATTTTTGAAAATTTAATCCAGCGCTCTAAGGGTTAATCTGATAGTGTTTGTGTGGCACGGAGGACGGTATTCATGTTGGGGTGAGTTAGGATGAGAAGTGCTCGTGTCACTGGGGATCAAGTGCTTTTGCGACCGTGGGAAGAAAGAAGACTTCCATTTGGAAAATAAACGTGTTAAATGGTGCTGTGGCTTTGCCTTTTTAAATTGAACATCTGACCCGCCAACCTGAAGCAATGGCGAGATTAGTTTTGAGACCTTTTTGGTTTACGTGGGTGTGTTCTTGCTTTAATGAAATTTTACAAAGTGTCAAATTAATGGTCAGTAAATAATGTTAGTAAATATTTAATGGGTTAATGTAGTGGTTTGCGGGTTTTATTCGGTATTTATCTGACTGAAACAGGAGGATTATCTGTTCCTCCTCAGGTGGCTGCGTTGTGCTGCTTCTCAATACTTTATTTTTAAAGTGCAGAATACAGATGGGTCGTTTCCTGTTCTGTGGCTCGTACCTTTCACACCGGGCCTTTGTCATGTCAACTTACTGAGAGCCTGACGCCCCCACATCCCCTCCTCGCATTCACGGCGAGGTGCGCCCTGTAAAACTGCACCGTCATCCACCTCGTGTTGATTTAGAAATCAGACGGGAAATTCTTAGTGTGTGAAACGGTGGAGTGTCCATGGCGCTGGAGTTCCTTTGTGGGACTCGTAGGTCGTAAATATTGTATGTGCCCTGTTACCTGTGCTTGTGCCCTGTTGTGTGTGTGTGTGTGTGTGTTCATGTGTAGGATGGATTGGGATAGACTGGCGTATAGGCAGACCCCTCTCTATATGATTCGGGGAACTAAAATGATCCGTCTCGTCCCGACCTAGGAGTGAACCCCACCCCAATCTCCGCCTCTGCCCTCTGCTCCACCCGGCCCTCCACCTGTCAGCAAAATCATAAACTCTGCCCATTATGAGAACCGTAATCTCTGTCCGTCTCTGTGCCGTCTCTGTCAACTCCTACCATGAGCCTGTCTATAACCTCTCTCTGTTAACAGACCTATCACCTCTGTCCATCTGCAGAGCCGTAAACCCCGCCTGTCATAAAAACTCCATTCATGAGTGGAAGGACAAACTCCGCCCATCATCATCATGAACTTTTGCTCACCAGTAGCCGTATCAACTATCTGTCATCATGGTAAACTGCACCCAAGAGTTGCAGGAAAAACTCCACCCATCATCAAAATAAACTCCATCCTCAGTGGCTGTCAAAACTACACTCATCCTCATAAACTCCACCCACCAGAGGCAGTATAAACTCTGCCCATCTTACTGAACTCCGCCCATGATGATGGCTGTAAATTGGTCCTGTCTGCTGCAGGTTCGAGGGCCTGCGCTGGGAGCCCTGCTGTTCTCTCTGTGTGTCTCTGTTTGCACCTGGCGCGGGAGAAATCTGACCTGTGTGTGATGGTGCCCTCACACTGCTGCCCTCAGTTAGCCTGTATCAGATCTCCATCTCTCTCTCTCTCTCTCTCTCTCTCACAGGGGAGATGAGGAACGATCTGTACATCACTCTGGAGAGAGGCGAGTTTGAGAAGGGCGGGAAGAGTGTGGCCAGAAACGTGGAGGTGGCCGTGTGTGTGCTGGACTCGGACGGTCATGTCCTCAAGGTAACAGCTCAGTAGCTCACACACACTTACATACACTCATATACACTCACAGTACTTAATTACACTGATGTACCCTCACACACAATTACACTCATGTTCACTCACACACATTTAACCACACTCATACACACTAGCCCACATAATTACATCCATGGGCAGCCACTTGCATTGAATTACACTCGCACACTTAAGCAGTTAATAACACTCCGATACTCACTCCTGCTTCACTCATACACATGTGCACACTTACTTATGCTCGTTCAAACACCCTCAGTTACACTTGCATACACTCACACCTCAACAGGAATCATATGGACATCTGTCACCCATGAAGTTGGTGGCGGAACGTAAATTAAAGGAGCTGCGTCATGATTACTGCACATGCTCACAACTTTAAAAACGAACAAGAACTCAAACGAGGTGAATTTGCTCCACTACAAGTCAGAATCTGATTCCATTGTTGCTAGTTAGCTCCCGCCGCTCGCGGTGCGGGAGCTATGGTTACGGGCTCCGTCCGTGCGTGCGTCCGTCAACACATTTTGCTTTATCTCATCAACTATTTCAGTTACCGGCTCCTAATTTTTACTGGACATGCATCTCATAAAGTCCTACAAATGATGTACCTAAAGGTGACCTTGCCCTATTTTTTCAAGGTCACTGGCCTAAAAATATCACCAAAAACTTCAACAATTTGCTTTATCTTATCAACATTTTCAGTTACACGCTCCTAGTTAGCTCCCGCTGCCCGAGTGGCATGAGAGCTATGGTATCGGGCTCCATCCCTGCGTGCGTCCATCAACAAAAACTTCGACATTTTGTTTATCTTAATGGGGGGAGCTTCTGGGGCCCCCAGTGCCCTATATTTTATCATCATGTTGCATTGTATTTATATATTTTAGTTACTCAAGCATCATGCTTTTTATATTAAGAAGTTACTATGGAAATTCGAGGATTCGAAATGCTATTTTTGCGCTTTAGCCAAAGGACATGAATTATGTAGACTGGTTTTACACCGCCAATAATCATAAGGTGTTTTCTTCTTCTTCTATGATAATTGATGATTTGAAAACCAGCTTACATTCTTTGTATCCATACGCTAAAGTGTGAAAATTGAACCTTGAATCCTTGAATTTCCATGGAGAACTTGGTAATTTAAAAAGCATAACACTCGAGTAAGTGAAATGTATGCTTTAAAGTATATGTATCGATGGGTTTAAAATCTGGCCGCAATACATTCAAATTATATTATTGTGGGTTTAAGATGCTGCTGGGTTTTCAGTGAGTAATGGTGAACTATCATTTTTTGTGAAATTAAAATGATGTTATTAATATGTAATTAAAGGACAGTTTGTCAGTTGTAAATGGTCACTTTTCTTGACCACATATTTACAGTGCATTGCCATTTATCCATTTCTGTGGAGGCCGTGCTCAGTCTCTGCAGGTAAAGTGTGCTGTGAGTGATGCTGTGAGTGATGACTGTGTGCTGTGAGTGATGGTTGTGTGGTGTGAGTGATGGTTGTGTGGTGTGAGTGATGCTGTGAATGGTGATTGTGAGCTGTGAGTGACGGTTGTGTGCTGTGAGTGAGGATTGTGTGCTGTGAGTGATGGTTGTGCGCTGTGAGTGATGATTGTGTGCTGTGAGTGATGCTGTGAGTGATGGTTGTGTGCTGTGAATGATGGTGGTGTGCTGTGAGTAATGGTTGTGTGCTGTGAGTGATCATTGTGTGCTGTGAGTTATGGTTGTGCGCTGTGAGTGATGATTGTGTGCTGTGAGTAATGGTTGTGTGCTGTGAGTGATCATTGTGTGCTGTGAGTGATGATGTGAATGGTGATTGTGAGCTGTGAGTGACGGTTGTGTGCTGTGAGTGAGGATTGTGTGCTGTGAGTGATGGTTGTGCGCTGTGAGTGATGATTGTGTGCTGTGAGTAATGGTTGTGTGCTGTGAGTGATCATTGTGTGCTGTGAGTGATGATGTGAATGGTGATTGTGAGCTGTGAGTGACGGCTGTGTGCTGTGAGTGAGGATTGTGTGCTGTGAGTGATGATTGTGTGCTGTGAGTGATGGTTGTGTGCTGTGAGTGATGATTGTGTGCTGTGAGTGATGACTGTGTGCTGTGAATGATGGTGGTGTGCTGTGAGTAATGGTTGTGTGCTGTGAGTGATGACTGTGCGCTGTGAATGATGGTGGTGTGCTGTGAGTAATGGTTGTGTGCTGTGAGTGATGACTGTGTGCTGTGAATGATGGTGGTGTGCTGTGAGTAATGGTTGTGTGCTGTGACTGATGGTTGTGTGCTGTGAGTGATGGTTGTGTGCTGTGAGTGATGGTTTTGTGCTGTGAGTGATGATTGTGTGCTGTGACTGATGATTGTGTGCTGTGAGTGATGGTTGTGTGCTGTGACTGATGATTGTGTGCTGTGAGTGATGATTGTGTTCTGTGAGTGATGCTGTGAATGGTGATTGTGTTCTGTGAGTGACGGTTGTGTGCTATGAGTGAGGATTGCGTGCTGTGAGTGACGGTTGTGTGCTGTGAGTGATGGTTGTGTGCTGTGAGTGATGATTGTGTGCTGTGAGTGACGGTTGTGTGCTGTGAGTAATGGCTGTGTGCTGTGAGTGATGTTTGTGTGCTGTGAGTGGGATTTGTGTGCTGTGAGTGATGCTGTGAGTGACGGTTGTGTGCTGTGAGTGAGGATTGTGTACTGTGAGTGATGCTGTGGGTGATGGTTGTGTGCTGTGAGTGAGGATCGTATGCTGTGAGTGACGGTTGTGTGCTGTGAGTGATGCTGTGAGTGAGGATTGTGTGCTGTGAGTGACGGTTGTATGCTGTGAGTGATGCTGTGGGTGACGGTCGTGTGTACTGCTCTCCCCCAGCTCATGACTCATACCCCCTTCTCTCTCCTCTGTCCCTCACAGAGCTGCGTCTCCGCGGGGGCCGGAGAGCTGGGGGCCGACCGGTTCCACTCCTTTGTGCTCTATCACAACAACAGCCCGCGCTGGTCCGAGCAGATCAAACTGCCCATCCCTGTGGACACCTTCCGCGGGTCGCACGTCCGCTTCGAGTTCCGCCACTGCTCCAGTACGGGCTCTCTCTCTCTCTTTCTCTCTCTCTCTCTCTCTCCCCCTCTCTCTCTCTCTCTCTCTCTCTCTCTCCCTTTGTCTCTCTCTCTCTCTCTCTCTCTCTCTCTCTCTTTCTCTCTCTCTCTCTCTCTCTCTCTGTCTTTTTGTCCCTCTCTCTCTCCTCCTTCCCTCTAGTGCAGAGCAGGTATTTCCTGTACCTTATAAGGGCATTGTCTCGTATTGGTACTCACCGTGTAAAATGCGGTGTGTGTTACCCAGTGGGGGAAGTGTATTTCTGTAATGGAGGTCTAATTTGGGCACATGGTGCTGGAAACGTGAGCCTTTAGCTAGCTGGAAAGACCCAGATACTCACGGATTCCTGCAGAGTGTGTGTCCTCCTCCTGAGATTTCTGTCGCTCTACTCTCGCCTCTGAGGGTTATTCTCCCCACGAGAGTTAAACGCTCGACACAGATCAAACTGAATTGAGTTTGTAAGTGTTCTGTGCTCTGAGTTCAGGCCGCCGATGTCCCGAAATCTTCAGAAAATCTGAGTGTGGTGTCATTACGCTTCTTTGATGGTTTCTGTCTCCGACAGCCAAGGACCGGGGCGAGAAGAAGCTATTTGGCTTCTCCTTCGCACCCCTGATGCAGGAGGACGGGCGAACGCTACCGGACGGCACTCACGAGCTCATCGTGCACAAGGTACAGCAGGGCTATAGAGCAGCGCACTGTATTTTACAATCATGTGATGTTATATACCGCACTGTCTAACGGTATTATACCGCACAGTTTTACTTTACTCAACCGCACTCAGTCACATGCTAGAGAACCGGGCTGTACCACACTGTCATGCTGGAGCGTACCTCATAGGAGCACTCTAATGAGCCATATAGTTATAAACCCCACTGTCACGCTAATATACCCTGCGGTCAATAGCTACTGAACCAAGATGTTATACAACACAGTATCGCACTCTAGTGTAGTACCCAATTATACATGACTGAAGCACTCTGTTGCAGACCACACAATCACACTGTAGTGTACCGTTCAGCGGCCGTAATATATCGCACAGTCACTCTGGAGTAAACCCCACAGTAGACCTCTAATGCACCACATTATCAATCACCCTACTGTCATTCTATCTATGGTATACCCTGCAGTCAAAAAATAATACTGAACCAAGCTGTGAGATAACACTCTGCCGCACTGTAGTACACCAAACTATCACAGTCAACTGTGCCACACGGTTATGTGCTGCAATTATTCTGCAGCAAATCTGCCACAGTAGAATCACATTATTATATGCCAGCCTGTTACTGTGTTGTATACCTTTTACCACTCACAACTACATGCCACTGTACCAGGCTGCTACTGTATATACTACACCGGTCACATTGTAGTATACCTCACGGTCACACTCTGCTGTTCCACAGTGTTATATATCACACAATCGTGGGATTTGATGCCCCCCAGTTGTAGCCTAATGAACAAAGCTGTTAAATACCACACGATAGTTCCCCACACAGTTGCACCGTGCTAAACCAGGCCATTATTTACCACGCTGTCATACTGTAGACTGGACTGTACTGAACATATCACAGTAGTATACCCCACAGTCACACTCAAATGAAACGCATTGTTATATACCCTGCTATCACACTGTCGAGGGGCCACTCTGTTTCCACCACGCGATAACACTGTATTACACCCCACCAGACTGTTATATACCACAATATTGAACAGTACAGTGCCCTGCAGTCCCAAAGCACAGAACTCTCATGCTTTACATCAGGCCCTGTGGTGATGTCCTCATTAATCTGAGCAAAGATCCTCATTTATTGGACTAATAAGGCATTATCCGCTGCTGACCTCCTGAGTCTCGTACAGCTCAGACGTCCTCTCTGACTCGCAGCAGTTACTGTAGCTGACAAACAGGAGCAGGGAGGCTGTAAACTGCCGTTACAATAATACAGCAGGCCTGCAGTCGACTGCTCCAGGGGTGTGAAAAACTGATCTTATCTGAATAATGGTGCTAAACCCGCATTACCGAGGTGCTTTCTTACGCACCATCTCGATTTAGGAGCCAATTCAAACTGGATTCATCCCACACTAATGGCCTCTTAGCCTTTGGGGATTTAGCATAATCCGGGGAATAAATTGGGGACTGCGCACGTTGGCGACGGAGAGAAACCGCCGTTTCCTGCCGAAGCGTTAAAGAACTACTGACAGCGCTGCAGTTGGGGAGCGGAGAAATGTTCAAATCTGTTGAATTAGTCTGACCTAATTCTTCGCTCTGGAAACTAGGCCAGCATGTTCATCAGCAGTCCTGCGAGCCGGAGAGCGTTCGCCGGAGCGGAGCGGCGTTTGAATTATAAACTTGTGCGACGGTATTTCAGGGGTCATGGCTGGAGCATTAGCCCTCGCGCTATATTTGGTTTTCTGTGCCTTTAGGTTATTTTAGGACAACCATTGTTTTTACAGTGAGACTTCGCCATGTTTGAGCTGGATGGGAATTTGAGTTTCCTGCGCTCCAAACTTTCACCAGTCAGGGAATTTGAGGATACGTGCTAACAGAGGTGGAGAGCAGCTGGGGTAAAACACACTCTCTCGCGCGCGGAAATAATCCATCGCTGGATATTTAGCTCTGAGAGTATTCTTCATTGCTGCTCGAATTGGAGTTTAAGTAGCCAGTTCTCTCTGGAGTTCTCTCCTGTTCAGTTTGGAAGTGCGTGGGCACGATTTCCGCATCCCTAAATGAACTAGTTGTGTGAAACTAGAGTTAATTAATGAGTGGTATTCATCATGAGGCGTTCATGATGTATATATATCATCATGTCTTCCCTCTCTCTAACACCCTCTTATCTTTTCTTCTGCTCTCCCTCTCTTTCTGTTTTCTTCTCTTACATCCACTCCCCTCCTTTCTCTCTCTCTCTCAACCTCTCCCTCTGTTTCTCTCTCCCCTCCATCCCTCCGTTCTCAGTGTGAAGATGGCGCTAACCTCCATGACCCCTCTCTCTACCTCAAGCTGCCCTTCTCCAAAGGAAATCTCCTGGGGTTCAGTCAGTCTGTGAAAAACAGCAAAGAGTCACTCTGGATCACATCTTATCTCTGTTCCACGAAACTGACGCAAAACGGTGAGCGCGCGGCTTCAAGAGCGATGCGCTGCGTCCCTGTCTTTATTTCTTACATCTCCTGTTGGTATTCAGGACGAGTAAGAAGTGCAAAAACACTGTGGCACACCCATAATACACCAGGAAGCTAATGCTAACTGCTGTCTTGTGATTATGCCCGTGTATGCTTACGCATGCTAGCTTCCAGCATTTGTGGCGAGCGCACCCGAGCCCTGTTTAGCAGAGCAGAATTTTACTGGAGGGATAATTGTATTACGATTTAACCAAGGCTGTCATTAATCAGAAACATTGACTGTGGTAGAATGCGGAGTTTGGAGTTCTGCTCAATGCAGAAATCGTTACTCCTGCTTGTTGAAATACTGTCCTGGTTATTTCAGCGCAAAAACTGCCAGAGGAGCTGCGTTCTGGAGCGTTAGTGTTGTGCAGTGGTGAGGAATACCCCAGTGAGTGGTACTGAATGAGGACCGTTGTGTTTGTTTATTTATTTTCTGAAAGGCGACATGTTGGACCTGCTGAAATGGAGGGCGAACCCCGACCGGATAAACGAGAGCTTGGTCAAGCTGAAGGACATCGACGGCTCTGAGATCGTCAAGGTAGAGGCGTCGCGAGGCCTTCGCTCGCTCTTCTTTAGTGGATTTCAAACTCGTCGGCTCGTTCTGTTCTTTTTTTAAAACGTTACCCTTGCCTTACTTCCGCAGTTTCTTCAGGACACCCTGGACACTCTGTTCGGCATCCTGGATGAGAACTCCCAGAGATACGGGCTGAAGGTTTTCGACTGCCTCGTGAGTTCTGCGTTTTCCGCTTCTGTATGTGTGCCGAGACACTGCCTCGGAGTGATTCGCTCGTAATGTGAACACAGGGTTCCTCTGGCTGCTGGAAATCCTTGAGAACGAACCCCCTTAAGGGCACGGTCTCGTATCAGAGCTTGAATTTTAATGCGCCGTTTTCAAGGTTTGGTATAAAGTGCTTGAAACTGCCGGGAATTGTTCCGTTAATTGCAGTAAATCGCTATCCGACTGAGCAGTTATATAAATGTGTAGTTCACAGCCGTACGGTTCTGGAACGGATTGTGAGTTTGACTCTGGGAAAGGTGCTGCAGCCTTGTAAATGAACAGCGGCCGGATGAAGTTGCATTTGGACACGCGTGGTGATTGTGTTATCTGTGGGTGTGCATTTGCCCTGCTTCGGTCTGATGGTCTGTCCAAGATTGAACGCTGGGAACGCATTGCATGCTGGGAACGCATTGCATGCTGGGAAAGGCTCCCGCAACTCCTGTGACCCTGATGAGGAATCAGCAAGTTAGGGGATGGATGGATGGATGGACGGACGGAGGTGGGGTGGGGTTTTGTGTTAAGGGGGCTGAGCTGTCAGGTTTGGGTGGCGGACGGTGTCCCGTTCTGTGGGTCAGGGGAGGGATTGTGTGTACGGTCAGTGCCTGTCTGTAGTGTGTCTGTCCATCTACTTCATCCAAAAATCAACACCCAATGAAGCCAGCTCTGTCCCAGCCCTGTCCCCCAAAGTCAGGAGAGCCCAGTACGAGCCCAGCTCTGTCCCAGCCCTGTCCCCCACAGTCAGGAGAGCCCAGCACAAGCCCAGCTCTGTCCCAGCCCTGTCCCCCAAAGTCCGGAGAGCCCAGTACAAGCCCAGCTCTGTCCCAGCCCTGTCCCCCACAGCCAGGAGAGCCCAGCACAAGCCCAGCTTGGACCAGCTGCGACTCTGTGATAATTGAAGCTGTGTTTTTGGCATTTCTGATTGGTTATACTTGGACTGTAGCTAGTCTGTGGTTGTTAATCACTGCTGCTTTTTGGGTGGTTGTTGCTGGTCTGTGGCTGAATGGTGCCTGTTTGTTACTGGTATGTGGTTTGTCATTGCTGGTCTGTTGCTGGTCTGTGGTTGTTAATGACTGGAATGTCTCTGGTCGAAGCTGGTCTGTGGCTGGACTCGGCTGTACTGTAGTGGGACTAGTTTATGGCCGGTCATAGGTGGTCAATAGCTTGTTTGTGGTTGTAAATTGCTGGTTTGTGGTTGTTAATTGCTGGAATGTTCTTGGTCATTGCTGGTCTGTGGCTGGACATCGCTGGTCTACAGCTGGTCTCTCGCTAGTCTGTGGTTGTTAATGGCTGGTCTTTGGCTGCTGGTCTGTTGCTTGTTATAGCTGATTTTTTGCTGGTCACGTTTGGTCTGTGGCTGGTCAAAGTCGGGTAACCCTCTGGGACAATGGTGCACTGGCAAACAGCTGGGTGCGAATGGTCAACCAGCTTAAACGAGTCAGAAGTGTTGGAGAGACAGCATAGACCAGCTTGACTCTCGTTTAAGCTGGAGCTTTGAGCAGGGAATGCCTTGCATCTCTACCATGGCGCATACAAGACAGCTGCTGCAGAGTAAATCATTATTCGTCTCCCCGCTCCAGGTCCACATCATAAACCTGCTGCAGGATAGTAAGTTTCAGCATTTCAAACTCGTCATGGACACCTACATCGAAAGCCATTTCGCTGGGGCTCTGTCATACCGGTAAGTGTTCAGTCATACTGACTCTGTGTTCCCGGGAATTGCTGTGAAGTGCTAAATCGCTAATTGCATGTGCGGGCTCTTCACGCGCTGTATAAATTGTTCCTTGTTAAATACGGTATTTCTATCCTGCGAAACCGCCAGGCGTTATTGCTGTCCTCCTTTTCGACTGCGGCTCTCCCGTTCTCATTAAATGTGAACCGCTCGGCTGTGACGATAATAACTCCGCCGAGGTTGCTCGTGTTCTCGCTCTCTGTCGAAAAATCCAATTTAAATGTGGACGTCTGAGCCCTTAACAAGTCTTTTTTTTTTTTTTTTTTTGAAGTTCCCCTTCTCCGGCGTTGTCAGAGGAA
>CM056212.1:33503217-33704329 GCA_029692085.1 Gymnothorax javanicus
TAATCCTGGCTTTTGTAAAAACCTCAGCTTTAGTCGACTATATTCTTGCGGCAAATATTTGGCTTGTCAGCTACAGCAGTTGAAGGATTGGACTGAGATCTTTATTTCGTTCCGTGCATTGGTGATTTTCAGCATGCAAAGTGAAGCTTGGGGACTGTACTTCCGTGCTCTGAATAATGATTGTTGCCCACAGCTAATGTGATATCATTCAGTAGTGGAGCGGGTGACGGCTGTGTTTTTACCCTTGTGCAAAACAAAGAAACTGCTCGCAAGACTATTTGCTGAATCAAAAGCATTTTGATGCGCAGCTTGCTAGCTAATCACTTCCTGCATATGAATTGGAACTCGCTGTCTTGTCACGCTTTTTTTTACTTTGGTTGTAGGAACTTGTGTAGCCACCCAAATAAATATCACATCTTCGTCAAGCTAAAGAATGTTTTGGCTGAATAAAAAATAGGTTAGCTAGCCTCTACATTTGAATATACACTGTATGTATGTGCATGTACACATCCCGCTGTACCACAGACGCTAGCCGCAAGCTACTACTCAGTTCGATGAAAACGGATGTAAGCAACAGTTCAACGAGACCGGCGAGTCCGTTGAACCACTATGAATCAGGGGAGATGGAACATTCAGGCATTAAGGTGGATGTGAGCAGCGTAGACGTGACCTCAGACGGCAGTCTTAGAAAATGGGCGGGTCCTTAGTAATTTGAGAGTAGCCATTGGTTAGTTTCACATCAGAATAGACCGGCAAAGGAATCCACCAATCACACATAGTGATAGATAGAAGAAGCATACGAATAGCTCTCTCTTAATGGCTGTCTACCTCTGGCTGTGAATCACGTGGGATATCGCTTGTTTGCTGTCAAATAGTAGTAAATCAGTTTTTTATCTTGAGTTTTTATTGGGTGGGCAGAGCTTTTCTCAGGGTGGGCACTGCCCTCCCCCTGCCCCTCCTTGGTAACGCCCCTGATCTGTAGACACTGCGTTTTTTAAAAGCCTGTACAGTCGGGCTACGCTAACGTTGCTGATTGGAGCTGCGACCGAATAGTTAAAAAATTACGTCCTATCATCTAATTTCTAACGACTTTTCTTTAACCTCTGTGTAAAACGTCATGAGGTAAAGAAAATGTGTAAAGGGGACTCTTTTACAGCTTAGGAAGAGAGACTCGCTAATAAGAGAATCCGAATGCACTTACACTAGGGTCAGTGATCACCCGCCTCCTGCCCGTCAGGTTTGTTTATTTTCGTGATTGGCCGGATGGACGGGCATCCCTTACGAAAAAGAAGTTTATTCAAGTGTGCTATCAGTATACTTCTTCTAAACTAAAAATAAGAGAGTATACTTTCAGTTTACTTTTGATGTACTATCAGAGATATACTTAGCAAAGTAATTAAGTATACTTAGCTTATACTGAAAAAGTACGCAGAAAAGTCTAAGTATATTTGGCTAATACTTGTACCTAAACTTTTGATTATTATACTTTTCTTGAGTATATCTCAAAGTATTAAAATATTCATGCCTAATGTTCAAGTATACTGGCTTGCAGTTAGGCTACTATCAAAAGAATAAGCACATTAAAATATTTTTACCATACATATTGGCTTCTTTGAAGTATACTGCACTATATTTTTACTCAGTTTTTACTATCTCATGGACTTACATATTCCACATGTACATTTGCAGTAACAAGTCAGCTTTGCAGCAGCATAACAGAGTAAATAGCACATGGGTGGAGCTGAACTTGATTTTTATGCAGTGTTATTAGCCCATACAGAAACGGATACACATTTGTCTGATTTTATTTGAGAACAAATTTGACAATTATTCCAGTATTGACAGACTTGATACATACTCCTACAAAAAAGTATACTTCAAGTTTAAGCAACATAAACTTAAAGTACCCATCTAGTTTACATCTAAGTTTTATTTTGTACTGCAAGTACACTACAAGTGAACTTTTAAGTATACTGTGACTTAACTAGTGGCATACCTCTAGTATACTTTTCAATGTATGTAAGTATACATTTAAGTATACTGCAAGTAAACTTACAGATATACTGCTAGTTTATTAGTTGTATACTTCTAGTAAACTTATCAGTTCATGAAAGTATACTGTGAAGTATACTGCAAGTAAACTTAAAGATTAACTATTAGTTCACTAGTTATATACTTCTAGCACAATTTCTAGTTTATAAAAGTATAATTTGCAGTATACTGCAAGTAAACTTACAGCTATGCTGCTAGTTTATTAGTTATATACTTCTAGCAAACTTTTCAGTTCATGAAAGTATACTGTAAAGTATACTGCTAGTAAACTTAAAGATGAACTATTAGTTCACTAGTTATATACTTCTAGCACAATGTCTAATTTATAAAAGTATACTTTGAAGTATACTGAAAGTAAATTCAGATGTGCTACAACTTTACTTGTTATATACTTCAAGCCAACTTTTTAGTTCATGCACACTTCGAAGTATACTGCAAGGAAACTTATAGGTAGACTACAAGTCCACTAGTTCTATACTACAAGCCCTCTATAGTTAAAATTTCGTTTTTAAACTTTCAGGGAGCTAAAAGTTTTTCTTTTTTTTTAAACTGCAAGTATACTTCAAAGTCTTCTTTAAGCTAACTTAACATCATACTCACAGCTTATGATTATTGCAATCTAAAATATATTACTGTTGCTATTCAGATATTATTTAACGTAAGTAGACGAGAGGTTACCTCATGTACTCTACTAGTAGACAATGCTTAAGTGCATTCTGCTTTAATTTACAGATGAAGGTACCTATAAGAATTTACAATGAAAAACATACTCAGGATTGAGAACAAAATTGATTCCTTTGTAAATTAAATTTTCAAACACAATATTGTATTGGATGCCAAAGTATAAGAACACAGCAATGGCAACTCTTCCAGTTCAAAACAAAAAAATACCTCTTTCTCTCCTATGGAACCAGAAATATGCATAAAATATGAATTAGCAATGCCTTCAGCCTGACCAGTAGGCTGAAGGACTCAAGCAAAGTCTGATGAAATATTCCAAATGAGTACACCGATGAGCTGTTTTTTGGTTAATGGAGTTCTGTATCACAGTCAAAAATACGACAGACTAAAGAAAAGATGCAGCAGTGCTGTAATACTTGAAAGATGGTACATTCTGTTTAGTAAATGATTTAATCATTTTTAAACAAGAGCGTGGACATCAAAGCCCTGCATATTGTACCTGTACCAAACATTGCTGTTCAAGTTGAGATATCAGTTCAATCTAGCTGGCCATTATGTGCAGATTCACAGATAAATGTACACAGTATTTTCAAACATGAGATTAAGAAGACTTGAACTTCAATGCTATCTGACATAGTGACAATGAAATGTCTGTACTAGTTTTAAAATTAGCAACCATACCACAACTTGATCTACACCAGCTGGGTGCTTGAAGCTAAGCAGGTGCGGGCTTGGTTTGTGCTTGGATAGGAGACTACTTGGGAAAATGAGTTGCTGCTGGAGGAGGTGTTGGTGGGCCAGTAGGTTGCAAACTTCCCTCTGGTGGAAAAATACACAATACTCCAGTGCGGTGATGAGGATGTTGTCTGTCCGATGAGGAGTGAACCTGAAGTCCTGACTCACTGTGGTCATTAAACATCCAATGACACTCTTTAAGTTTCCTCACAGTATACTTTCATGAACTGAAAAGTTTACTAGAAGTATACAACTAACAAACTAGCAGTACATCTGTAAGTTTACTTGCAGTATACTTAAATGTATACTTTCATAAATTGAAAAGTATGCTAGAAGTATACAACTAGTTCACTCACAGTATACTAAAAAGTTCACTTGTAGTGTACTTGCAGTATAGAATAAAACTTAGATGTAAACTAGATGGGTACTTTCAGTTTGCTTTGCTTAAACTTGAAGTATGCTTTAAAAGTATACTTATATAAACTTAAAAATGTTCCAATTTAGTCCGAAGAAGTATTAAATTAGTATACTTTCTAGTACACTACAAGTACATGGTCCGTAGTATACTTGCTATACTTATACTCAAGTTCACTTCATAAAATGAACTTCAAGTATACTACTTTTTGCTAAGGGATCACGGATTTTCGGGATGGCATTTCCTCCTTTCTTTTCGAAAAGGATGGTTTAGTGTACCCTATGCTAAAGGTAATAAATTAGAAAGCATTGTAGCACCTTTCCTTTACATTTAAAGAATCCGAACACACTTATCATGGCTGTCACGTAAATACTTACGGATCGTTTTCCAGGAGTTAGGAGCTTTCCTAAGCAAAGAAGAATATTCGGACGCAGCCTCGGTTTAAAATGTAAGGAGGACGGTTCATTGAAATTATCGCTCTCACACGGCACTTGCAGATCGACTCGATGCACACCTCAGTGGAGCAGTGCTGCCCTCTGCAGGAATTGGTATTTATGGCACATGGGCGCGTCTCACAGGAAGAAGGAAGGGCAGATTCTCGTGAACAGATCACTTCATTTCACTGGGGATCCAATGAATGGATACAATGTGTGGATTTAAAAAATGATACAAGAATATTGAATGGGGGAAAACACATTGGGAAGACCAGAAATTTGATGGTTAATACTGATTCAAAGACAGTCATTTTTACCGTCAGTTCGTGGAGCTGCTGTAAGTAAAAGTGAAACTTAACTACAGATTGTGCAGAAGCCATTACTGAGCTCAGAACAAATGGAGACGGAATGGCGTCTGTATCTTCTCTCCTGGAAGAGGAGCTCTCCTGTCCTGTGTGCTCTGACATCTTCAAGAATCCTGTTCTCCTGAGCTGCAGTCACAGCTTCTGTAAGGACTGTGTGCTGCAGTACTGGGAACAGAAGGGATCTCAGGAGTGCCCAGTTTGCAGGAAAAGGTTTTCTAAGGAGGAACCACCCTGTAACCTGTCTCTGAGGAATATGTGTGAGGCGTTCTTAAAGGAGAGAAGTCAGAGAGCTAAAGCGGGATCTGAAGAGCTCTGCAGTCTGCACAGTGAGAAACTCAAACTCTTCTGTAAGGAGGATCAAATTCCCATCTGTGTTGTCTGCCAAACTTCAAAAAAACATAAAAACCACGATGTGCAGCCAGTAGAGGAGGCTGCTGAGGAGTATAAGGTAACAGACTGGGGACTAAAATTAAAACTTTTATCGTTTATTTTCCTAATGTAATACTGAATGTCATTTTGTGTATCAATTTTGTGTGTAGTTTGCACATTTCATCTGTGAATTCTCAGGGACTGACTCTGTGTCACATGACTGACAGAGAGAGACAGGAGGGAGGGGCAGGAGTGGGAGACATTCTCAGAGCTGTGTTAGAGAGCAGTGCTCAGCATGGGCAGCAGGGGTCAAAGTTCAGGGCTCTGATATACAGTATGAGCGTGACACAATGTGGACTCTAAGAACAAATTACTGTAACTTAGTAGCTAAACTTACAGCACATTAAACCTGGGACATTTTCATTTGTCGTGTCATGTCCCAGACAGAGTTAACGCCCTGATATGTGTCTCAGTGAACACATTGGGCCGGTTTCTCGTTACCAGTCTAAACCTGGTCTAAGTAAGTCCATGGTTTAAACCTCGTTTAAACACTGTTGTAAGTGTGGTCTAACTTATTGGATTTTGCGTGCCTAGTTTTTCATAAAACCTGGTCTTAATCATGGTCTAACTCAAAACCAGGGAGGGGGGTAGTCTAAGTCATGGTCTTACTCGAGCAGTGGCAGTAGATCGATGCTACTTGTACTCCCAGGTAAATGCTCTGAATGACCCTGTAATTGGATTTTTGGGTACGGAAGCCCTGAAGTGAGAATGTACCTGGATGCTCCTCGTCAAGGTTATGTCCACCATATACTATAATGTCAACGTCTCAGCACGCAGTTATTAAAGGTTCCCTGACATAATTAGGCTCAAATTAACGTTTAGAACTCCCTATAGTAGTTTTTTGCGATGAAGACGAAGATGCAAATGCTTTTCCGTGAAAATTTGTGGTTTTTAAACTATTTTGGATTAACGAGGCTGATCGGGAACGCCCGCTCGAAATGGGTTGAAATTCCGGAACTGGCCTTATCAATCAACGTGACATCACGCAAGGCAGGCAGCTGGTCAGATCTCGCTCACTCGACAACGAAATGTACGTACACTATGCTTTATTTACCATAGCCTTTTGACAGACCCTTACAAAAAAACCACTATTGGAACACCATAAAATTGACCACCAAAAAACTATAGTATTTCAGTAGTAATTGTATGTTTTTTTTGGAATGCACTATAGAGATTTTAGTGTTACTATTGAAATAATGTAGGACTACCATAGCGAATATAATAACACTAAAATATTGGAAAACTATAGCTGGTGAAACGTACTATAGAACCCCATTACGACACTGTAGAATACTACACAATTCTTATAGTATACTATAGAAACTCTTTAGTTCATTTTCGTAAGGGGAGGAAACTACTTAGCAGCGTATTAGCTCAGTCAAAAATATCATGGAATCAGAGTCCTCATCTTCTGATATTTCGTCATGTTCTAGATCAGATTTTATTATTTGGCGTGTATTCATGTCTACGCATTGACTTTGAATGTAATCTGTCGTCTCTCAGCCTGGGTTTCCGTCCTCCGTTGGCCCAGCCTTGGTACCGGAAATGTGCTGCAATGATAATGTTAGCCAAGCCCCCCCATCAGCATGCTCACCACTCCTTTTCTTGCAGGAGACTTCTCTCCATTAGCTTGGTGAGCTGCACCCTAAAATAGGGCTCCTGCCTGATTGTTAAGGCCTCTCAGGTGTGCTGTAGGTGCTCTGGCATTCCAGGAGTGTAGCCCTGTCCTTGGTGCTGACTCCTGCAGGGGAGTGTGGAGTGCGGCAGCTCTCCACGGTCCTGAAACAGCAGGTCTGTCTGCGTCTGCATGCGGCCTCCTGTGGGGGGGGGGTCTGGTGCCCCCTAGTGGTCCCTGGGTGCACTGCAGCACCTTGTGGGGCGCCACAGCGTATTCGCATTGACTTAGAATGTAATCTGTCGTGCGAAAAATTCGTTTCACGTCCAGTGTGTGAGTGGCTTTACACACTAACTACCTACCTGTTAGTTTAACTAACCACATAACCCATTTAGCAAGCTAACGTTAGTTAGTGACAGTTGCGTGTATTTCCCTCTATCCAATCGCCCCGGCCTTGGTTCGAGCATTTAGCAAGCTTTATGAGCAGAGCTTTATGAGCAAAGCGTTTCGCGAGTATTTGTGTCTTTGCATTGACTTTGAATGTAATTTGTCGTGCGAAAAATTTGTTTCGCGTCCAGTGTGAAGGCGGCTTAACGCCACCTATTCTGGCAAATGTTCTGGCGAATAATCCTGAAGTGTAATGCCGTAGGTGGTTAACTTTGATAAGTTAGCAGGCGAGGGTAACGGCCACAGCTGGAGAGTAACTGGATTATTGACATCTGCCGTCGCATTATTAGTCAGATGAACTCAGGAGGCTGTATTGTGATGCCTGATCGCCGGCTGTGCTGTAGGAGGTGGGTATCCGTGATCACTGTGGAACTAACACTGGCTTGTAATGTCAGTCACAACGTGCATACAATATTTTTTTTGAATCGGCGAGTTATCTTGAAGCCTTGTTGTACACTCGTCATTAGATTTATACCTGAGGTTGGATAATTGTCCTTATGTCCACTATGTATCCAGCCATCTAGCTCCATTAGCCTACGTAACACGGTTTGTCGAGTGTAACAATTAGATTGATAGATGGATATCTTTGTTGCAGGCTCATACACTAAACAAACACAACAGAAAACGTGTGGAAACAAGCGTGTAAAGGGACCGTGCAGAGACTGCGATGGCGGAGGTGCCTTCCTTTGGTCACGTCATAGGTCATGTGACTTACGTTTCAGAAACTTCCAACTTTTTCAGGGGGCGGGGCGTAAGAGTGCAAAAAATCACTTTTCTTCCTTGCAATTGCTGGATTTTTCAGCCATTTCAGAACTTTTGAGTGCATAGAGAGATATAAATAATCATGGAGAACAAAATAAACCAACACTTTCAGGCATTGTGCTTCATGTCAGGGAACCTTTGAAATAAAGCTTACCTGGACAGCTCTGGCCAACTGCATACACCCCTATTTAGCGTAGTGTTTGGGCTCATGGTAAAGTTATGCAATGTATGGGGTCTAATCGTACAGAAATGTAAACATGTTTAACTAAATTTCACAGAACAGTGCTATCATCCCGCCATTTTGGTTGGGAAAGGGAGAGGGAGGTGAACAATAATATCGACTAGGTTTTATGAGGTAACTTTTTTGTGTGACAAATATCTTATAGTTTTCTTGTCAATCCGATGTCAACCGATTGAGAGGTATCTCAGGTCTGAAGTGACATCTAGGTTTGGGCTTCTGGGCTACCGTACATATGATGTCACAAGCCCAACAAGGTATGCATGCACTCTCGCTCAGTGGCAATTAAACCTGGTTTACCCTATGGCTTTTTGTGGACCTACGAGACCTCGTTTAATCCATCCACGAGAAATTGCTACGTAGACCTGGTTTAATCTGCACATATTCTTGGTCTAAACCCGGTTTCACCGCTCCTTCTTTAAACAAGGTTTTATTCACTTAGACCAAGACTAAGGCCAGCAACGAGAAATCGGCCCATTGCTTTTGCAGGAACTGCGACCTGAGTCTCCATTCTGGCTCCCTCTATGGGTCATACCATGTACAATCACCCCCCAAAAAAAATGGGATTCTACACCTCACTTGTATTGATTTTCTTCAAATATGGTATGCTAGTTGGCTATGGCCCCAAACGCACAAATCTCAAATTTCAACTCAATCGGACCTTCCAGCGCAAAATTAAGGCCTTTTGTTTTTTTCGATATTTCACAAAAAATGGCCATATCTTCAAAACTACTTGACCGATTTTGACAAACGAGGTATTGTTGGAAAGGGAATCACACAAGCATTCCAAATATGCCATAAACTCATTCTGGTAACTCTTGGTGTGATGAATAATTGACCTATATTTGGACCTCAAAATTGACCTTGAGGGTCGCGTGACCTTGAATTTTTTTTAACACCAAATTGTACCCTGATGAGGTATCTACAACATATCAAAAACTTGGAAACATATTATTTTCTGTTTTTCAGCAATATCCAGTCAAATCAGGTATATCCTTGCTGAAATTCAGGTCTGTGTACACAAAATGTACACAAAATGTATTACGTACATACTTACCCTACAGTTGAGTTCTGTTAAGTGTAGTCTTGTTCCATGCATGGTCAAGTAATGTTTTTCACCCTGATAGCTTGCACACTTTCTAGTAAAAATCAAATTCAAATCCCAGTATCGAGGTTGCTCCAAGAAGTGTAGTCCCACTTGGTTCAGTTTATTCAGAATCAATTTGCCAAACTTGGCAGACTTTTGAAATTTTCATCAAGTAACTTATTGCTTTGATGAGGATGATGTAAGTGATGGGGTGTCAATAACACACAGAATATCCACCTCAGGTAGCCAACAAATGTCATTCCGTGATGGCCAGTGTTTTGATTGATTTGTCTCCTAATACAAACAAACTGTAAACAAGATTTATTGAAGGAAGGCATCCTGAATAAAATGAAGATATACATGTACTTACATTTTTAATGCTCTCAGTTGTTTACAAATACTAAAAATTGAAATTGAGAGTTAAAGTTCCTTTCTCTAACTTCTTAAGCATGCTGTGATGACTAATTACAGGGGACCACCACTTCCTAGTCCAGGGAGTCCCAGTGCATCACTAATCGCACAAGAGTTCTCAGAAAATGGCTAGACACATGAATTTTAATTATGAATTACTCTAAAATTAAAAATAATATGTTTCTAAGTTTTTGATATGTTGTAGATACCACATCAGGGTACAATTTGATGTTAAAAAAACTCAAGGTCACGCGACCCTCAAGGTTAATTTTAAGTTCAAAATATAGGTCAAGAATTCATCACACCCAGAGTTAACAGAATGAGTCTAAAAATGGCAGATTTGGAATGCTTGTGTGATTCCCTTTCGAACAATTTCTTGTTTGTCAAAATCGGTCGAGTAGTTTTGGAGATATGGCCATTTAAATTTTGGCAGCCGCGGCCATGATTCGCAAAATATCAAAAAAAAAAAAAAAACAAAAAAAGCCGTAACTTTGCACTGGAAGATCCGATTGAGCTGAAATTTGAGATTTGGGGGTTTTGGATCACGACCAATTCACACACAAATTCTGAGCAAAATTGGAGATGGTGAGGTTTAGCTCATTGGGTGATTTGACATGGAATGACCTCTATCTGAGCAGGGCTCTTGTGCTGGCTGTGTAAACAGTGAAGTTTACTGTCCCTCTGTTTCCTCAGTAAAGTGTGGACTCTGTCATGTCTTTACAGGAGAGACTCAGGACTGCACTGGCTCCACTGCAGGAGAAGCTAAAAGCCTTTAATAAAGTGAAACTAACCTGTGATGAAACAGCAGAGGGGTACTGTACTGAGGCCTTTAAATCACAGTGTTAAAATGCAGCGCTGGATTGTGCTGAAATGATGGTGAATAATGTTTATTCCAGAGTCAGTGTGTACAGAGAGACAGATAAAGATGGAAGAAACTGCAGCAGTTCCAGAGATGAAGAGGCAGCCAGGATCACTCATAGAAATGCAGAAGAGTCAGATGATGAAGGAGAAGATTGAGAAGATGACAGAAGAGATATCATCCCTTTCAGAACAAATCAGAGCCATAGAACAGGAGCTGGGAGCTGAAGACGTCTCATTCCTGCAGGTAAGAGCTGCTCACTGTGTGTCTGTAGGACTCTGTACAAACTGCTGTTAGTGCTCACAGACACATGTGTAGCACAGTATTCTCTAAACTGCCTTTTCATGTAGACCTGCTGATGTCATCAAATCTCTGCAAAGCCTCATCAAACAGAATTACTGTCTTGTTTTGATGAAAAAAGTGTTTTTCTCCTTTTTAACAGTTTATTTTCATTCTACATCCAAAGACTGTAAACTCAGTGAATATGTTATTGCAGAATATTTAGATTTCCTGTGTTTTCATATGTAATGCTTGTTCATTGAGCAGGTATACAGTTGTGGTTTCTAACACAGTTTAAATACACTCAGCATTGCTACAGTGACAATAATTCACTCTTCTTATTTCAGAAATACAAGGAAACACAAGACAGGTAATGAAACTCCATTCTCTCTCATCAGGTTAAATATCAAAAGTGTTTATTGACTGAAATGTTCTATCAGTGAAGGACTGTGTTTGAAATTCAGCTCTTTAATAATAATCACTGCAGATGTGTTATGAATATTGAGGGAATACTCTGAAATACTAAATGAAAGTGAATATGTCCTCTAAAATAATCCCCTGATGCTGTGTGTTCCTCAGTGGGGTCATGTGACAGGACGCTGGGAGGGATGGAGCCATTTTCTTATAGTAAGCTCTGATGTTGCTGCTGATGATCTTCTATTGAAGGACAGGAGTGACTCCTGAATGTTATTACAGAGCCCAGCGCACACTGGCAGATAGAGGCGGCCTCAGGAGATGCTGATTGAAGCACCTGGGCAATCTGAAGTACAGATGCTGTATTGTGGGAGAAGATGCTGGGGACTGTAGAGTACAGTGAGTGCTGCAGCAGGGAGCTCCACACCGTCACTGTACAGAGGGGATCTGCAGCATCCTTTACACAAGCTGATAAAACCAGTCAGAGTCATATTGGCCCTGTGTGACAAGAGCCCTGGACACTGAGCAGATAATCTCATAGTCATAAATGCTGCTGTAAGAAGTGATGCTGTATTTAAGGACAGGAGCTACACTGATGCTCATAGTAAAATGCTGCTGTAAGAGTGATGCTGTATTGAAGGACAGGAGCTACACTGATGCTCATAGTAAAATGCTGCTGTAAGAGTGATGCTGTATTGAAGGACAGGAGCTACACTGATGCTCATAGTAAAATGCTGCTGTAAGAGTGATGCTGTATTTAAGGACAGGAGCTACACTGATGCTCATAGTAAAATGCTGCTGTAAGAGTGATGCTGTATTTGAGGACAGGAGCTACACTGATGCTCATAGTAAAATGCTGCTGTAAGAGTGATGCTGTATTTAAGGACAGGAGCAACACTGATGCTCATAGTAAAATGCTGCTGTAAGAGTGATGTTGTATTTAAGGACAGGAGCTACACTGATGCTCATAGTAAAATGCTGCTGTAAGAGTGATGCTGTATTTAAGGACAGGAGCTACACTGATGCTCATAGTAAAATGCTGCTGTAAGAGTGATGCTGTATTTAGGAGGACAGGAGCTACACTGATGCTCATAGTAAAATGCTGCTGTAAGAGTGATGCTGTATTTAAGGACAGGAGCTACACTGATGCTCATAGTAAAATGCTGCTGTAAGAGTGATGCTGTATTTAAGGACAGGAGCTACACTGATGCTCATAGTAAAATGCTGCTGTAAGAGTGATGCTGTATTTAAGGACAGGAGCTACACTGATGCTCATAGTTAAATGCAGCTGTAAGAGTGATGCTGTATTTAAGGACAGGAGCTACACTGATGCTCATAGTAAAATGCTGCTGTAAGAGTGATGCTGTATTTAAGGACAGGAGCTACACTGATGCTCATAGTAAAATGCTGCTGTAAGAGTGATGCTGTATTTAAGGACAGGAGCTACACTGATGCTCATAGTAAAATGCTGCTGTTAGAGTGATGCTGTATTTAAGGACAGGAGCTACACTGATGCTCATAGTAAAATGCTGCTGTAAGAGTGATGCTGTATTTGAGGACAGGAGCTACACTGATGCTCATAGTAAAATGCTGCTGTAAGAGTTATGCTGTATTTAAGGACAGGAGCTACACTGATGCTCATAGTAAAATGCTGCTGTAAGAGTGATGTTGTATTTAAGGACAGGAGCTACACTGATGCTCATAGTAAAAAATGCTGCTGTATTTAGAGCTACACTGATGATGCTGTATTTAAGGACAGGAGCTACACTGATGCTCATAGTAAAATGCTGCTGTAAGAGTGATGCTGTATTTAAGGACAGGAGCTACACTGATGCTCATAGTAAAATGCTGCTGTAAGAGTGATGCTGTATTTAAGGACAGGAGCCACACTGATGCTCATAGTAAAATGCTGCTGTAAGAGTGATGCTGTATTTAAGGACAGGAGCTACACTGATGCTCATAGTAAAATGTAAAATGCTGCTGTAAGATGTGATGCTGTTTAAGGACAGGAGCTACACTGATGCTCATAGTAAAATGCTGCTGTAAGAGTGATGCTGTATTTAAGGACAGGAGCAACACTGATGCTCATAGTAAAATGCTGCTGTAAGAGTGATGCTGTATTGAAGGACAGGAGCTACACTGATGCTCATAGTAAAATGCTGCTGTTAGAGTGATGCTGTATTTAAGGACAGGAGCTACACTGATGCTCATAGTAAAATGCTGCTGTAAGAGTGATGCTGTATTTAAGGACAGGAGCTACACTGATGCTCATAGTAAAATGCTGCTGTTAGAGTGATGCTGTATTTAAGGACAGGAGCTACACTGATGCTCATAGTAAAATGCTGCTGTAAGAGTGATGCTGTATTTTGAAGGACAGGAGCTACACTGATGCTCATAGTAAAATGCTGCTGTTAGAGTGATGCTGTATTTAAGGACAGGAGCTACACTGATGCTCATAGTAAAATGCTGCTGTAAGAGTGATGCTGTATTGAAGGACAGGAGCTACACTGATGCTCATAGTAAAATGCTGCTGTAAGAGTGATGCTGTATTTAAGGACAGGAGCTACACTGATGCTCATAGTAAAATGCAGCTGTAAGAGTGATGCTGTATTTAAGGACAGGAGCTACACTGATGCTCATAGTAAAATGCAGCTGTAAGAGTGATGCTGTATTTAAGGACAGGAGCTACACTGATGCTCATAGTAAAATGCTGCTGTAAGAGTGATGCTGTATTTAAGGACAGGAGCTACACTGATGCTCATAGTAAAATTTAAAGTGACTGGAGGACAGGAGCTACACTGATGCTCATAGTAAAATGCTGCTGTAAGAGTGATGCTGTATTTAAGGACAGGAGCTACACTGATGCTCATAGTAAAATGCTGCTGTAAGAGTGATGCTGTATTTAAGGACAGGAGCTACACTGATGCTCATAGTAAAATGCTGCTGTAAAAATGCTGTATTTAAGGACAGGAGCTACACTGATGCTCATAGTAAAATGCTGCTGTAAGAGTGATGCTGTATTTAAGGACAGGAGCTACACTGATGCTCATAGTAAAATGCTGCTGTAAGAGTGATGCTGTATTTATGGACAGGAGCTACACTGATGCTCATAGTAAAATGCTGCTCTAAGAGTGATGCTGTATTTAAGGACAGGAGCTACACTGATGCTCATAGTAAAATTCAGCTGTAAGAGTGATACTGTATTTAAGGACAGGAGCTACACTGACGCTCATACAACTCTTATTCCGAAATATTTGGGACAAAGTGTAAATTTTGAATAAAATCAAAACGCAATGACTTTCAAATCACACCAGCCAGTATTTTATTCACAATAGAACAGAGATAATATAGCAGATGTTGAAACTGAGAAATTCTACAATTTTATCCATAAAATGAGTTCGTTTCAAATTTGATGGCTGCTACAGGTCACAAAAAAGTTGGGACAGGGGCCTGTTTACCATGGTGTAGCATCCCCTCTTCTTTTTAACACAGAGTGGAGGAGTCTGGGCATTGAGGAGACAAGTTTCCTGAGTGTAGCCATTGGAATTTGATCCCACTCTTATTTAATACAGGCTTCCAGCTGCTGGAGAGTTTTGGGTCTCTTTTGACGGCCTTTTCGTTTAATTATGCGCCATGTGTTCTCAATTGGCTCGTCCTGGGACGATATCGAATTCCTGTTCAATCGGATTCTTTGCCCAGCTGGCTGATTGATCTGGGGCAGCGCTTCCCCGGACTCTATATAAAGCCAGATGTTCGCCACGCCTTTTTGCTAGAGGGTCTGTTTGTAGCTACGCACTATAGCCGAAGATTTCTGTAGTCAGGTGTTGTATGACTTTCTATCTTCTAATTATTGGAGTTTCTTCTCCCTTTTTCTTTCTCGCTTTGCTTCTGTGGTTCGGACTATTATACGTCCTTTGGAAGTGCGAGTACTTTCATTTGGTCTGTATTATTCTCTGTGTTTGTACTGTGTCCGTGCTACTCTCTCTCTCTCTGGTCGTTGCACCTGGCCTCCGTATTCCACCGGCCATTACAGATTTTGCCTGTGTCCCAACTTTTTTAAGACCTGTAGCAGCCATCAAATTTGAAATGAGCTCATTTTGTGGATAAAATTGAAAAATTTCTCAATTTCAACATTTGCTATGTTATATCTGTTCTATTGTGAATAAAATACTGGCTGGTGTGATTTGAAAGTCATTGTGTTTTGATTTTATTCACAATTTACACTTTGTCCCAACTATTTCAGAATCGGGGTAGCACATTTTGAAACTTTTCAGAGGTTCAGTATGGACATCCAACGTTATAACATTACCTATATGTTTTAAAAAAAAGGATCAGCATAAAAGGTCCCCTTTAAGTAGTGCTGTGTTGGGTCCTTCCATAAGGACGAAAACGGATGAATAGCGTAGTTCAGCCATTTTATATGCCATTTTATTTTATTGTGAATAAAATACTGGCTGGTGTGATTTGATTGTGTTTTTATTTTATTCACAATTTACACTTTGTCCCAACGATTTCGGAATTGGGGTTGTAGTTCTGGCGCTTCTCTCTCTCTGTTATAGTTCTGCCTTGTGTGTTGTCTTTGTGCTTATTTGTGCTTGTGCTTTACTTTCGTTTTATTTTTCAGCTTTCATTCCCACCGTCTGACGATTGATTCTCTCATGCCCAAACTCCTGTGGTGTCGTGTGACAGCCTTCAGCATGCCTACGTCTCGTTGTCCAATCACGTTTCCTCTTTCGGTTTCGGCTGTGGCATTTCATTCACTGCTTCCACCTGTGCTTGATTCTGGGTCTCGCTAAACTCTGAGTGAATGCGTTCTCTGATAGGATAATTACTAACCGTACTAACCAGCACTTATTTGAGGGTGGTTGTAAATATTTAAATCACGTAGTATTAACCTTAATTAACTCATTAGCGAAAAGCGGCGTTTCTGGTTTTTGTAATTCCTGCCTAAGCTTTCCCTGACTAACTGCGTTTAAAGCTGTGCTTTCCTTTGCTTCTCTCCTGGTGCTTTTTACTCGTCACGTTTAGACTACCTCAATCTAAACTGTCTAGTTTGATTGATGGTCTCAGCGTCTTGTCTCGAGTCATTATTGTTAACCCGGTTCTCGTGTCATTGTTTCATTAATCCCATGTGTTTCTGTTTCCTTTCGAGATTGCGTTCCGAGTCCCCGCCTCCTCCCGTGTCTACATATGTGGGCAGGAGAGAGGAGACGTCAGACAGAACTTTGTTAGACTCTGCATGGTGAAATCTCAGCTCCTTGTGCTTTCCGAGTATTTCCTTTGTATGATTCCCGAGTCTTGTATTTTGCTGCGCCCACGTCTTGTCTGCCCTTTGTTTAAGTCTCCCAGTGTGTCCGTCAGTCTAGTTAGGTCCAGTTTTTGTTTTTCTAGTTTAACCACTCTTGGAGTGTGTACTTCTGTTTCCCCCTGCCCTGGGCAGTGTACCTTAGTTTTCCCAATCGTTCAGTGCATGTGCATGGTGTTTTGTTTCTGGCCTGTGAGCCTATTTTCGCCTAGTGTTTTGTGTTTCAATAAACACTTCAGTTCCTGCATCTGGTGTTCCCCTGCCTACTTCTGAACACTCTCACATGTATCTGAGACTATAATGGTTATTGTTGTGAAACCCAGTTTATATCATCAGGAGCCCTTTGTGTCAGACGGTTTCTCTTTGTGCAGATCAGTGCTGACGTCTCATTCTGTCCCTACAGCTCCTGTGACTCTGGACCCAAACACTGCAGATCAACACCTCTCACTGTCTGAAGATCTGACCTGTGTGAGGGGCAGTGATGAGAAACAGCAGGTCCCTGATAATCCAGAGAGATTTGATGAGTTGGTGTGGGAGTGTGTTGGGCTCTGAGGGATTCAGCTCAGGGAGACACAGCTGGGATGTAGATGTGGGGGGTGCAGAGGGCTGGGTGGTGGGTGTGACTAAAGAGTCTGTGAGCAGGAAAGGGTGTGTGTATCTGACCTCAGCAGCAGGAGTGTGGGGTATAGGGCTGTGGAGGGGGGAATACAGAGCCCTGACCTCCCCTCGTACCCCCCTCTCTGTGCGGAGGAAGCCCCAGAGGGTCAGAGTTCAGCTGGACTGGGACAGGGGGGAGGTGTCATTCACTGACCCCACTAACAACACTCCTCTCTACACTTTCACTCACTCCTTCACTGACACACTCTTTCCATTCTTCTGTGTTGGTCTGGGATCTCTGCAGATCTGTCCTCTGAAGGTGTCTGTAAGAGTGGAGTAACACTGTGGGATTGTGGGTAATGATCAGCTCTAAGTGATTTTGTATTTGCTGACAGTAGTAACATGCAGGTGTTATTTTTGGAAAAAGACAGAGCGTCCACAGAGAGTGAAAACTGGCTCCTACATCTCGTCCTCCATCACCCTCAGGGCTGTGAGCGGAGCTCTCTCCTGTACTCTCTGTACACATGTGACTCTTCACCAGCCCACATCATTACATTCACAGACGACACAACCGTTGTGGGGCTCATCTCAGAGGGGAGTGATGCTCAGTGAATCACCGTACACTGAACACCACTAAAACAAGGGAGATGATCCTGGATTTCAGGAAGAAGCGGGACGCAGACCCGCCCCCCCTGAGCATTAACGGAGTGTGTGTGGAAAGGGTGCAGAGGGGTTTCTGAGGACCTCTCCTGGTTACCCAACACCACCATGACATTAAAAAAAGAGCAGAGCAGAGACTGCACTTCCTCAGAGTGCTCAGGAGGAACAGTGTGGTGACGAGGCTGATGGTTGCGCTCTCCCGGGCAACCATTGAGAGTGTCCTCACATACTGCGTCTCTGTGTGGTACGCGGGTGCACTGCTGCAGATAAAAAGGCTCTACAGAGAGTCATCAAGTCTGCAGAAAAGATCATCAGCTGCCCCCTGCCCCCTCTGGAAGAACTTGCCACTGCGTGCTACACCAGCAGGGCAAAAGGCTTTCTAAAAGACCCCTCGCACCCTGGCCACCGTCTCTTTGAACTGTTACCATCTGGCAGACGCTACAGGACTGCTAAAGCACGTACCTCCAGACTCAGAGACCGTTTCTTTCCAACTGCAATACGTACTGTTAACCAACACAAATAAACATGTTTACTACTGTCACCTTACTACCCAGCACCTGCTGTACTTTCAATGTTTTTACAATACTATTGACATTTCTTTATATTATGAATATATTTATATTAATTACATTTATTAGCATTGTTTGTTTGTTGATTGCGCCATTTGAGTCGCTAAAAAATTTTGTTGTGTACTTTTATGCAAAAGTCTAATATGATAATTTTATAAAAGATACAGATCTCAGGGAAACACATATAACCTCACAATGGGGCTGAATCACATGCAGCTCCTGCACTAATTATAACTATTTAGGCTGCAGATCAGATGTTCTGGAAGTTTCCTCTGGCAGTAAATGATCTGTAAGAGGAAGCACTCAGGGCATTTATGCCATAAAGAGCAAAATCTGCATTAAAATTCCAATTACAACTTGGGTAAAATTAAATGAATCTGTTGTTGACCCAGTTGCCCTGTATGGCAGTGAAGTGTGGGGTCCGTTTACAAAACAGGATTTTGATCAGTGGGACAAACAGCCGACTGAAACCCTGCATGCAGAGTCCTGTAAGAGCATCCTGACGGTCCATCGGAAAACTGAACTATGCATGCAGGGCAGAATTAGGCAAATATCCATCACTAATACAGATTCAGAAAAGGGCAGGAAAGTTCTGGAAACACCTAAAAATCAGAGACCCTCACTTTGATCATTATAAAGCCCTGCAGAGCCCAGAGAACAGTCCCCTCACACCGCTGGTCCTGAGGCTCAGTTCACCAACACTAACACCACCTAACACCATCCAGCCTCAGGACAGCCCCACACCAAACCACCCAAATTATACAGCACCAAAAACACAATTATATTACCCACTGGAATGCACAAACAAAAAATCTAAAATGAGGCTGTTATTGGGCCCTAAAATGACAGTACAGAGAGGCAGAATATCTGACCACTGTGAAAAATTATAAAGTACGGAAAGTGCTGACAGTGTACAGACTCAGCGATCACAGCCTCGCTATAGAGACCGGCCGGCGGCGGCAGACCTGTCTGCCCCAGGAGGAGGCGCTGTGCTCCCACTGTAGCCGACAGCGAGCGGAGACAGAGCTGCACTTCCTCACTCAGTGTCACAGACGCTTGTGTCTGTTCCCCGAATCCCAATGAACTGAAGAAGGAAGAATCGTGGAGTTCACCACAAACACTTGAGGCCAGACTTTTTTGATTCCTTGGTCCTCGGGCTTTTTTCCACAGACAACAAGAGAGGAGGGTGAAATAAAAAAAAAAAAATAAGATTTTATTTTCCACTTCCTCAAAATGGTATCTGGCAGGTACGAGAGAGGAGGAAGAAAAAAAATAATTTCTAAAATAAAGATGTTATTTTTCATGATGCATTTTTTTGCTGTTTCACTTCATCCCACAGGATTCATTACTCCAGAGGGATTACCCTGGGGGAATGAGTCTGAAAATCATGCAAGTCATTTCTTTTTAGTAGGGCCTATTTATGTTGTTGTTGCCTGCATGTACCTGCATTATTCTTATGAATTCTTTGGTCATTTCTGTCAAACTAATGTGAGGATTATATTTCAATATTACTCATCATATTCATCAGTAAATCAATAACCATATTGAATAACCATAATCAATAATCATAATCCGTAACCATATTATGTAAGCAGCAGTAACACAGACACACGCACAGGCACACACAGACATATACAAATAAAACACACACACACACACACACATGAGCAGCGGGCTTCTGTAGCTTTGATTAGTAAGCGGGCTTCTGTTCAGTTGATTTGAAAACATAATCAGGTGAGACATTTAAATGTGTTTGATTTCTGTAGCTTTGATCAATATTTGTTCAGTAAAATCAATAGTTGTTACTGAAAACATAATCAGTTGAATCATTTATGTATGCATATGTATCCTATACCTTCGACTGTATTTTTCCTCTCGACTGTAATTTTCCTCTCCAGTTTAGTGTATATTCTTTCATTTTTTTATCAAACCAGTACTTCACCATTATTTTCCAGAGAATCTCATAGAGAGCTGCCAACCAATAGTGGAAAGAAAAAACTTCAGAGACAATCAGTGTACGACCCACGTAATGGCCCTCATTTATCAAACTTGCGTAGGATCTGGTGTAGATTCTGGTGCAAATATCAGTGTTTGCCAGGTGTCACGTCTGATTTACTAAAAGTGTGAACGTCGCTGATTTCGGTGTAGAACTGGCGTGGCGTTGATAAATCTGGCGGCTGAAACCATCGTAATTTACATGACACGCCCCTATAAATTCATGCTCCGGGAGGCATAGTCCTGCCCACTTTACGACATCGACTCTCGAAAGACGGCAAAGAAGAAAGAACTTCACTGAGGAGGAAATATATATTATCACGTCCTAGATGGAGAAAAACAAAATAATTTTATTTGGAAGCCTTAAGAGTGGCATAAAGGGAGCCCAGAAGGCTGCAGTTTGGAAAACTATTGCTGCTGCGGTAAACACCGCAGCAGAAGTTTGACTTAATTCATTAATAAATCGAAGTGACTATTCGGACTTATTTAAGTGCGTTCAAGCACAAAAATTGATCGAAATTCGCATTAGACGCACTTTTAAGTGTGGCCAAGATGCACATTTCTCCATTGCCCACACTTATTTTAAGTGTATCCAAAGCTAAAAAAATTTTTCTTGGCCAAACTTATTTTAAGCGGAACTTTCTAAGCGGCACAGGAATGGTCATCAAATAGCGCACTTATACGTGTTGCCAAGAAAAAAAATCAGCTTTGGCCTCACGTAGCCTATAAGTGTGAATAACATTGGCCTTAATAAATTCAATTTTAGATCCATGATAAATTCATGTTATATAGCCTACATAAAATTGACAATCCAAATGTTTTACATGTAGGTTAAAAAGAAGTGGTCCGATTTTAAGATCGCCACCAAAAAACGGGTTGCTGCACTCAGGCGCAGCTCGACCCTGCGTGCCACTGTGGGTGGGTCTTTAAAAATCTGACTTTCAACGTACACCCACAGAGGCTCTGCTGGATCCACTCACTTCAGGCATATTTTTTTGCTCTACGTCTGGAACTTTTCCCCAACTCCTCGGATCGAAACAAATCAAACGCACGTACCTTCCTAGCTAAGACAGCTAGACTCAGCCGTGAGTACATGCCAGTAGATGCCTTCCGTATGGAGATATGAGCAAAAACTTCCACCGAAGCAACGCGGTTCAAACGGTTTCCAACACTACTGGCCATTTTCTAATCCCGACATGCAACGGTACGCCAGGGATTCCCCAAAATGTATGCCATCATTTTGGGGAATCCCTGGCATTCCGTTGCATGTCGGGATTAGAAGATGGCGACAAGTGTTGGAACCCTTTGAAATGCGTCTCTTCAGAGGGATTTTATGCTCATATCTCCATACGGAAGGCATCTACCGGCGTGAACTCGCGGCTCAGTCTAGCTGTCTTAGCTAGGAAGGTACGTGCGTTTGATTTGTTTCGATCCGAGGAGTTGGGGAAAAGTCACAGACGTAGAGCGAAAAAATACGCCTGAAGTGAGTGGATCCAGCAGTGCCTCTGTGGGTGTACGTTGAAAGTCAGATTTATAAAGAGGAGTTGGGGAAAAGTCACAGACGTAGAGCGAAAAAATACGCCTGAAGTGAGTGGATCCAGCAGTGCCTCTGTGGGTGTACGTTGAAAGTCAGATTTATAAAGACCCACCCACAGTGGCACGCAGGGTCTAGGCGCAGCAGTGCACGGATCGGTGGAGGCCAACCAGACTCGAGCCTCCAGCGGTCACCGTTCGAGCGTGGCATGCAGGGTAATCCATAAAATACAGTTTGCGGTGGGATCACGGATGATTGCTTTTATTAGTAGCTGCATGACATTTTATTGTTAAAATACAGTTTGCAGAGATCACTCTTCATTGTACTTTTATTAGTAATAAAATAGAAGGTCTGCCATTGTCAAAATGTGATCACGGTCAAAGTGTCCGTAGGCCTATATATACTGAGCAACAAAAGAAACGCAAGTTAGCTAGTTAGCCCTTTACCCATACCCACTATATTTCTGTTTTTTCTCAAAATGGGACAGCGTCTACTTAAAAGGTCACTGTGTCCACATACTTTGGCCTATCATCAAATGCTTGACCTCCTTTGAAACCTGAGACCTTGTAGAAATTGTAGGAATTGTCAAAATGACTCTGTGATTTACTGTCAAAGAGGAACAGAGGGTAGAATGTTGGTTTTTCTTCCATGCGAATTTTCACATCTCTGGAAATTACCCCATCACAGCACTCTAGGTCACTTATTTCACCATGGAAACACAACTCTGGCCCACTCCCAGGTCTTGTGAAGCTGAGTGTCTCAGCAAATGACTATACAATGAACTATGACCCTTAGAGAGCCATTTTTGAGTGGGAATTCACTTGCGTTTTGCACAGTGTCCTTTTGGAGACTCCAAAAAGGACCTTTGGATACCCAAAACGCATACTCTAAATAAAGCTTGATTGCACAAGAACCCCTTGGTCTAGAAACATGACCTTGGTCTCAAATGAAAGATAACCCTCTGTAGTTTCTTACCATCGTAAGTTTCTTGGATTAGTTAGTAAAAGTTGTGTCATCGTATTACAGAGGCCTTATTTCACATAAAACTATTTTTGCCACTGTCGCCCACGATTTTCTATAGAAAAAAGGACAGACAAAGTGATGAAGTGCAAATGTGTAATTGTAAAAGTGAATCAAGTACAAGTATAATACACACAAACATAATATAACATACAAATAATTATATAAATATGGAATAGAATAGAAAAGGAATACAAAATATTCAAAACTATTTACAAATGGGAAAACACAATGTTATGCAGTGTGTAGTCAGTCAGTCAGTCAGAGTGCAGTGAAGTGCAGTTTGCATCCCCTTCCCCTGCATACCTGGCTCCCACTCAGGTCCTTGACCATCCCCCACTCTCTCTCTCCCTCTCTCTCACGCACACACACAGATTGCATCCCCCTACCCCTGCACTCTCACCTTTCTACTCTTCCCCAGGCAACTCAATTCACATTCTACACATACATTCTACACATCATTGGAAAATCCTCATTATGTATTGTAATTATGTTAGGATAAAAATAAGCATAGTTTATATCGTTTTGTTTATATAGACATAATGATTAGGCTACTAACCATTCAAAATCGGGTTCCTTCCCTTCCAAGAAATCTATGAAACCCTCAGAATCCTCAGATTTCACTTTCTTCGATTTCTTTTATTTCTTCCTCAATATCACTTTCTCTCTTTTCCTCTTCCTTTGCCCCTTCTTCCTCCGTGAGTTTTGTTTTTCCTTGTCGTTTAGGCATTTTTTATAAAATCTGAAAGTTTTTTATGGAGGCGCAAGACCGCTATAATACAGCTTCTTTACGCACTGGCGTCCACCGCGAGATACGCACTCAATTTCCCAGGTTTCCCGAGACAGAGAGGGGAAGTGTTATACCTCGTTGGAAAGGTCTCCTCATTGGCTACAAGGATATCTTGGTCCCATCTTCGTAGACGGAGCAACCGTCAATCAAAGCAAGGTAGTGTGATTTCAAGCAGACCACACTCATTGGCTTTCAAGACTTATAACTGGACAACGATAGGTCCTACAGACATGCATGTGGTGTCTACGTGATCGTGAGAGTCTAACAAACACGGCAAGTATTGTCAATCCAGTGTAAATAACGCAGAACTATTCAAAATGTCTTGTTTTTTTACCGGAGAAAAGTTCGCGTTTGTTTTTTTTTATAACGAAACTGTTTTGTTTGAGTTGGATAATGCATCTACCATACGCAATATCAACAAAACACGGTGGATATTCGAATTTGCTGGGTTCTTACGGACATTTCAAGACCAAGCATGCCAGGGTAGGATACAGGCTTCGGATGTAAACACCGGCTTGAAGGTACGAAGACGCGATTCCAGGGGGAGTTTCGGGGGGTGTTTTGAAACGTGACACAGTGACATAATTTGACTGTTTTAGCGAACAAAACATGTTTTTTCACTGTAAGCTATGTTTATATAGATTCCCAAGACTCTCAGCTTTCCAATGATATGCGATGTTACTATGTTATTTCATGATGGGTTGCCTTCCCCTTCGTTTACCGTTCATTTCAATGATCGTGCGACGCCGTTTGGGTCGGTACCGGGTCGTCTGCTGAGTATAATTAATGTACTCTTATGGTTATTCAGTCAAAGTGACCGCAAAATGAAGAGAAGTTTGATGAAACGAGTGTAAATATGCACGCGCTAGTAAAACATTTGATTTTCTAAAATGATTACGCGCAAACTTATTTTCCAGTCTGCCTTTAATTAACTTGCTTTTCTTTTGTTGTTCAGTATTCATATATATATATATATATATATATATATATATATATGACTGGATGAGCATCGGACATACCACACTGCATATCTGCCAAGCCACGCATTGCGCTTAATCAAATTGATTGTAATTGCCAGCCGTCTGGCCTGACAAGCAAGTTGCCTCAAAATATAAGTTTAATTAAGTTTTCAACCAAGGTGTCTTTTTTATTTATTCATTCATTCATTTTTTTATTAAGCCAATTTATCTATTTAGCCTATTTATTCATTTTACAAATAAGAGCAACAAGCATATGACGTCCACATCGCTGCATATGGTTTATTGCTCATTTTGACAGCTGCACTCGTTCCTGCATGTTGTTCGCTGGTTCCAAATCTGCATACACCTGGTCAGACCTGGCATGAGATTTTTGCGGACCGTTTGCTCACGTTCAGATTGATGAATGCCAATCTTTGCGGGAGATTTGGCGTACACCCATTTTTTTTGGCGTACGCACGTTTGATAAATGAGGGCCAATGTGATTTGAACAAAGTTGGTTGAGTTTTTCCCATAAGTATTGCTCTGTAAAGAACGCTGAGTTAGTACTTCTTGGCCAAGGACTACTCTCCGGGTTTGGATTATTGCACGATTCAAGGCTGGAATAAAGATAACTTCTGAAGATTTTGTCTCCCTTCAATTATTCACGAACAAGGGGACCTCAGAAATACGCAAACATCTGGTCGGGAAACCACAACACTAATCTAAGTGCAGAGTCGTAAACCAGCCTGTAACCACCTTCTAATCGGTATCGTAGTCTATGCTCAGCTCCTCATCAATAATGCATGTTTTTCCTGTCCTCTAACCACATAACCGTTATCTTGTCTTGCTTTTGGTGTTAGTGTGCTTGCAGTAGTTTTTAGTTTTCACCTGCACAACATCACTGTTACCAGACTGACTGACAGTCACTCAGTATGATCACAACTGAAACACACAACATCACTGTTACCAGACTGACTGACAGTCACTCAGTATGATCAGAACTGAAACACACAACATCACTGTTACCAGACTGACTGACAGTCACTCAGTATGATCACAACTGAAACACACAACATCACTGTTACCAGACTGACTGACAGTCACTCAGTATGATCAGAACTGAAACACACAACATCATTGTTACCAGACTGACTGACAGTCACTCAGTATGATCAGAACTGAAACACACAATATCACTGTTACCAGACTGACTGACAGTCACTCAGTATGATCAGAACTGAAACACACAACATCACTGTTACCAGACTGACTGACAGTCACTCAGTATGATCAGAAATGAAACACACAACATCACTGTTACCAGACTGACTGACAGTCACTCAGTATGATCAAAAATGAAACACACAACATCACTGTTACCAGACTGACTGACTGTCACTCAGTATGATCAAAAATGAAACACACAACATCACTGTTACCAGACTGACTGACAGTCACTCAGTATGATCAGAACTGAAACACACAACATCACTGTTACCAGACTGACAGACAGTCGCTCAGTATGATCAGAAATGAAACACACTACATCACTGTTACCAGACTGACTGACAGTCACTCAGTATGATCAGAAATGAAACACACAACATCACTGTTACCAGACTGACTGACAGTCACTCAGTATGATCAGAACTGAAACACACAACATCACTGTTACCAGACTGACTGACAGTCACTCAGTATGATCAGAACTGAAACACACAACATCACTGTTACCAGACTGACTGACAGTCACTCAGTATGATCAGAACTGAAACACACAACATCACTGTTACCAGACTGACTGACAGTCACTCAGTATGATCAGAACTGAAACACACAACATCACTGTTACCAGACTGACTGACAGTCACTCAGCATGATCAGAAATGAAACACACAACATCACTGTTACCAGACTGACTGACAGTCACTCAGTATGATCACAACTGAAACACACAACATCACTGTTACCAGACTGACTGACAGTCACTCAGTATGATCAGAAATGAAACACATGTATGCTGGTGGGGAGCTCAGTAGTGAGGACACAGCTGATGTGTGTAGATGCACAGATGCAGTTTAACCCAATAGCACTTGGACCGACCGATACCGCCTGAAACTTCTGTTCCCTAGACTGCCTCAAACCACCCGTGTCACATGATTGCCAGGGAACTAGTGGCGGCTCGTGAAATGGCTACAGGGGAGGATGAAACCAAGGGGGTAGGAATACACCCAGAAGTTGAAGCTCAATTGAACGCTCTAGAAGATAGCAGATGATCAACTAGCGGTAGCTTCTCCATTCACCCCCATTCATTTTGCCTGACTTTTTACATCAAATAACTTTACGCTAAAAACATTATGAGCCTTCATGTCAGCGATAATATTTTCGACAGAGAAACTACATTTTGCAGCAGACGTCTTTACTTCGTATGTAGCGTTATGGTCTAATAATAAGCATTTTTAGCTGATGGCACCAGGCTAGGCTAAAAGTGACGTGAAATGCCAGAGACTTTCTGTCGCACAGGACGTAAATAACCGTACTGTTTAGACCAGAAGCCCATAACGAATCATAGACAGAAGACGATTGAGCCACATAGCTAACGAAGTGAAGTACCTATGAAGTAATAATTCGCAAAACATAATAACATCGAACGGAATCAGACTATACTTACAGACGCAATCGCTTGCTCGCAGGGAATTATGTGTGGGATACATCTTCCAGACGAGTTACCGCTTCTCAGGACTTTGGTTTACGTCAGCGAGCTGACTTCGAGCCTGCGCAGTAGGCGTGGTGCCCGACTGAAAACTCGTTCAACTGTGCTTCACACTCTCCCGTTGAAAATAGCGCCATCCCGCCGTCCACTTCTTTCACAGTCTATGGATGAAACCCATCCCTTAAAAAGAATGATTGGTCATGATCTGTTTCAATCATTCGTAATTAATTAGTCTCCGAAAACTCGCAACATTATCAGGTGTGGCCAGTTTTCAGTAACAACGCATATCGATTGCGACTCTGGACTTTGCACGCTTTTCTTTACTCGATTATTGGAAGCAATGCATGTGTTTTGCGATCGTTTGAATGAAATAAGATCATTTGAAACGTCTTATGCAATTCCATTGCCTCCAACCCCTCCATGCACAAGGACTTCAATTCTGCGCGAGAATCTCTTACATATGCGTTCATTGAGTAATTTCTGACTATAGCAGAGGAACGTAAATATGCCACTTACGCCGAATGCGTGAGACTTGGCATCTCTGGCTGTATGGGAATTTTTCGGGTACCGAAAAAACACAGATGGCCACAGCTTGGAGGAGGAAGGATATCCCACACACAAAACGTGTTTGCGAAGAGTGGCTGCCAGAGGAGGCAATACTTCAAATATGATTTCACATCTACGGGAGCACCACCCATCACTCTTTGCCAAATTCAAGGTAACGTTAATGCTGTCTTGAAATGAACGTTTGCAACCAGCTACGAGAGTTAGCGTGTCTAGCAATGGTGAAATAAATACTAGTCTTGCTACCGGGCTGATAACATGGCTAACTAACATGGCTAACATCAGCTAGTTTCCTCTTTATAGTTACTTCACAGAGCGGAGAAGCACTCATTCTCTGTGAAATAAGTACTTTTACTGTAGTGCTAAAATTAAACTTAGCTGGTATCACGTCTATAGCTTTGTTTAAGTCTTCGACCATTGTGTACATCTGTTCAAAATCACGAAATTTTTTTTTTTTGTTAACATTTTTTTATTCAAGTTTTAATATTTACAGAGAAAGATATTAGCTTGGGGGAAGATCAATACATTAAAAACACAATTGCAATATCTATATACATATAAAACAAACCATATAAATATCATATAATCACAGTAAAATACTCCTGATACAACAAATGACTTCAGACCAAACAGATACTGTGTTCACATTAGCTTGGTGTAATATTGCAGTGGACTTTTCCATGATACATATATCTGAATAATAATGTACCCAAGTATATGTTAGTGAGATTCCAGGCTCTATCCAACCCTTTAAGATGGCTTTTTTAGCTGCAGTTAATACTGCTTATAAAACACGTTTCTTTAGTCTACTGAGCACTACATCTGATACATCCCCGAGAACCAACAAACCAGGACACATGGGAATCCGCACACCCAAAAGATCTTTAAAAGTTGAGACCACATAGATCCAAAAGTCCTTTACTGGAGGGCACTCCCACCACATATGTAGAAATGTACCGACTACACCTAATGAACAGGTAGTGCAAAGGCTAGTAGCCGATAATTTCATTTGAAATCTGCGATATGGAGTAGCATAGAATCTATGGGTCTCTTTAAAATGAATCAACCGATGAGCCAAATTTTTGGAAGAAGTAAAAATATTGCTCCAGATTGACTCCTACAGAAACACCTAAGGTATTTAATTCATGATTCCAAATTGGAGAAACAAGAAGAGTATTAATATTATGAGATACAAGTTTGTTATAAAGGGATGAAACTAGACCTCGGGTAGTGCCTGCAGAGTGACGAAATTGTGCTAAAGAATGGGTTGGGAGAGCCTTATTCCACGGGACTCCATACGCGCGGAGGGCCGAGCGGAGCCGAAGGTACGGAAAATACGAAAAACCAGGGAGCGTAAAACTCTCCTTAATATCAATCCACGAACGTTCCAAGTCATAAAAGTATTAATATCATTCATTGCTAACATAGTTATAAGCAGTGACCACAAAATTAACCAAGACTCCGCTCCATACTCCGTTACTACACACAGAACACAATATCCAGCTCGTGAAGTCATACATAACACAAAGGCTATACAGAATCAATTTTAAAATGATAGGTTGAAGACACTCCCCCAAATGAATGGTGTTACAAGTACAATAAAAATTTACGGTACAACCGTACCAACACAAAAACAGAAAAAAGCCAGCTAGCCAGGGTATCCACATCCCCAAAATAAAAAGAAAAAATAAAACTGGCATAAACTCAAGACACAGTAGCTTCTTTGGTTTCCAGCCAAGATGGGGACACGCATCTCTCAGCCCCATAGAGTAAATAAAAACCATTGATTCTTCAGTACTAAAGGTAATAATAAAGGGCCTTATATCTGAAAATAGACATTTAATAATTCTGATGGCAGGTTTTGACACCACAAGCAAGATAAAATTTCTCAACTTTACCAGATTAGAAACTCAGGTTATACATCAGACCCATTGAACATTATACGGGTTAAATTAATCAAGAATTCAGAGCAGAAGGCAGAGATACTCATCACAAAAAGTCCTTCACTCAATTTCGAGGACAATAATCCGCTGAAAAATATGAACAACTCCGCTTCACTCGCATGCTGGACGTAGGCAGACATTAAGTGAATTAAGTTATTTCAGGCTGTCTAGAAATCTCTGAGCTTCATCTGGGGTTTTATACACGTTAGGCTCAGAACCATGAGTAACTTTCAGTTGTGCAGGGTAGAGAAGAAATCCTTGAATTCCTTTTTGCCGCATCGAAGCCAGCACAGGTGAAAAGGCCTTCCTGCGCTCCGCGGTATAACTGGAGTAGTCCGGAAACAGCCGTAGCTGGATCTTACCGTGGACAAACAGAAATTGCGCCTGCCTATATGCTCTGAGAATGGCCTGCCTATCAGTATACCTGAGAAGTTTAAAAATAAGAGTACGAGGACGGTTTGACTTGCCAGCAAAGTGAATTCTGTGCGCCCTCTCAATTTCAATAACCCCTCTAGAGCTCAGGGAAGGAAACCATACAGGGAGCTGGCGCTGTAAATAGCCGATAGCATCCTCATTTTCCGCACCCTCCGGAAGGTTAACCAGACGTAAGTTGGAGCGACGGTTTCTGTCCTCCAGCTCAGCCAGCTGCTCTTTGAGTCGAGTGATATCGGCAACCGATTCCAAAATTATGTCCTGATTTTGCCTTTGTGCGGCCTGCAAAATGTCCACACGTTTACCTTGGTTCGTAGCTGCAGTGGCTAACAATGCTAGCTCCTTTTCCATGTGCTCGAACCTGGACTGAAAACTGTCCATATCCTTTCGAATAGCTTTGACGTCAACACAAAGCTCGGTCAATGTATCCTTAAAATCTTTTACACAGTCATTTAGCGCCGCTTTCAGAAACTGAAGTTGGGAATCAGGAAAAGCAAGCACTTTATTTTCGTCATCACATACCGGACCCATTGAGGCATCGAGGTTCATGTTGAGGCATTTCTGAGCCAATTTTTTCGAGGGGTTTTTCAAAGAAGAGGGAGTGTCAGGTGTCATCCTGCTCGCAGATCGTTTCTCCCATGAACTCATTTTTAGTTAAAACTAATTGAAAGCCCGCTTTGTCAATGTAATCCAGAGAATTTACTTGAAAATCGGCGGAGAGATGCGCCAGTCTGGATTAGGCTGCCATCTTGGCTGGAGTCCAAACCGGAAGTCAAAATCACAAAATTTTTTAAAACAGCCTGCAGGCTGTCTGGGGTTTTGCGAGTATTTTTGTTGTATGGAGAAAGAGCACGTGTGTGTGCATAAAGTAAACACACGAGTCGACACACTCACACTCTCTCTCTCGCTGTCTCTCTCTCCTTATGTGTGTGCATGTATGCATCAACATTGAAATAATAGAATCAATATTGTAGCATTATTTGATATTATTCATAGTAGTAGGTGTGGTGGTATATGTGTTTTTACATAAAATCAATTAGATCATGTAATACTGTGCTTAAATTTATGTTTAATCCAGTACTATATTACCAAAGCACTCAAATTTTTGCAGCAGAGTTAACTGTCATTACAGATTTAGGTTAAATTAAATTATTTTAATTTTATTTAGAAGGATTCAATCATTCATTTTTTTTAATTTAACTGAAAATGGTACACGTCTACAAATATACCAAATATTCTATATGTTGTTTAAAAATAAAATAGTTTGTGTTCAATGGAAAAAAGTTGTTGTTTTTTACCTTGACATTTCAGAATAATACATTTTAGAGCTGTAATTGCAGTACCGCAATACCGTGAAACCGTGATATTTTTGCTAAAGGTTATCATACCGTCAGAATCTCATACCGGCCCATGCCTACACATGAACAAATGACAATCCAGTAACTGCTCTTTTCAAGAACATCTGATTGATAGGATGTGATCAATAGGCATACGTACACAGACTGAAGGTGACAGATTGAAGAAACTGCACCAGTCAAACTGAACTTGCGGCTACGAGTTCTTGTGAATGTCTGACATCTTATGTAAGGAATCGACGGGGAATTGCGCAATCCAACGCAGTAAACTGGCAGTGAGCTGACGCTATGCGAAGTTAGGGACAAAAATGACGGTAAACTTGGGTTTAGTCGATGTAAATTAGTGTCAAGATCGATCTGACGTACACATAATTCCACCTGTGTTAACCTGTGGGGAAAATATTAATCAATAGAGCCATATATGTTAACCTCATTTAACCTCATTTAATCAAGTGTATTTCAATGTATTAATGATCACCAATTAACTAAAGCATGATTGTATTACTTAGTCATCACATTTGATTTCATGTATTAATGTTCATCATATTGTATTAATCATATAGTCAAATCACTGTGTAAATCATAAGAATGGTACGTGGGAAACAAGAACCTAGAAACTGTGAACTAAATCAGTATACCCGAGGGAATGTACTACACAAAGCAAAATCCTATACATGGAAAGGGGCCCATCATGTAAATCCTTGCTATTTCCTTGCTATGCATAGAATGAATGATAAATCATGTAAAGACTTTGGAGTGACCATAAAAGTACACTATTGTATGACAGTTGGCTTGTGAGGAACGGAAAGGTTTATGAGCGGGTCACATAATGTAAGAAAATCCGTCTGTTCCTCTTATCGGGGAACGCAGAACTACTAAATTAAGGCAGTAAAAAGGTGAAGCGGGGTTAAGCCCTCTGAATATAATACACAAAGATGACTCCTAAACGGCGAGGCCTTGAGCAAAACAGGAAGAGGAAAAAGCTGCAGAGCTATTATGTGTTGAGCAATACCATGTTAGGTAGAGGTCAACATATCTTTAGATAAAAGGGGAAGGGGGCATGGCGGTATGACTCTAAAGATGGAACAAGATTAATGTATGAGTGACGTGAACACACCTTAAGGACAGCAAGAAAGAACTATAAAGATGGGGACTTGAAGAAGCTCGGGGCAGACTTGGGTGGGGGCATCCTTGAACCACGCAACCCTTGATTGCCCTCTGATCCGGCGCGAACAGAGCTTCTGCTCCTGAAGATGCTACGCTGCCCTGCTTGCTCTACTTCAACTCTTTGCTGAAGATCATCTGACTTTGTATCATCAGATGGTTTGATGCCTTTACCTTTGTCCAACTTACATGCATATGAATTCATTTGATTGTACACTGATTTACTCTCTGATTAAATACTTGATTCATTATTGCTGCTAAAACTGTGTTTCGGTGCTTCCTTTAAAAGGTCAACGCTAACCAGTACGAATTCCTCAACAAACCCTTGTATTCCCTTTTGCGAAAACTGATGAATCGAAAACAAGTGAAATATAAAACGTACATAACTTTCCGTTGCTGATTTTTCTTCATTGAGAGAGCGCTGAGCCGAAGCGCCAAACGAGAAGAACAGTCACATGACTGCAGCCCGCACACATCCTTGCATGCTGCGCCATTGAGCAGTTTGCATTGAAACGAATGGGCGGCCATGATCCAATTGCACATCCAATGCAGTGTGTGTCTGTATATATATTCAGCGCCATTAAAAACGCAACGGTGATGTATGTACTGTACTTGTGGCAAATTGAAAAATAAATTAATTTCTATTGCTTTTCTAGTCAGGCATGAGAGGAAATAAAGAAAAGTGTGTGGTATTGTAATCCTGACGTGCGCCACGTGAACGCACCAAGCATTTCAGTAATAAACATTGAGCTGTTTGTGATGTGTACAGTGACACTTGACTTGTTATTTTTGGTGTGGTCAATAGCCTACATAAAGCCAACAAAAAAAAACGAAAAATGCTACTGCATCAAGAAAATGGAACGGCTTGTGACACAGGAGAGAGAAAAGAGCCTTTGGCATGTTACAGGCAGATCTCAGCCGCCGAGAGGTGGTGCGTCATTTGCACTGTCATCGTTCAACAATCAGTTGGCTGTCTATCCGAGAATGGAACACAGGCACTGTCACTGACCGACCCCGCTTAGGGCAGCCACGAGTGACGATGGCAGCTCAAGAGCGCCACCTCTGGTTACAGCCTGTACGTGACAGATTCCGGACAACAACCCAAACTGATCATGAGATGAGGGGTCCGAGACGATTGAGGGTGAGCGCAAGAACCGTTTGACACTGTCTATGTGAGCAACACATGCGTGCACACGGGCCCTACAGAAAACCTTGTTTTTACCCATTTACGCATGGCTGCCCTTACCGTGGTCGGTCAGCGACCGTCCCTGTTTTCCCATTCTCAGACAGAAACAGGGAAATAAAGTGCCAAAAAATTACACAGAGGCAGGTGCCCACAGTCAGAAGTGAGGAGTTCCTACTCCTGTTGATGGGCAAAAAATGTCTGTGGGCCGTGCCAGAATAGATGGGCCAAAGTTTCATTATTTCCACCACAAAAGGAACAACTACCATCAATATCCTTCTTCAGTCTTTGCAAGCAGGTGTTAGCTGGATAAAACCTGTGGATCATTTTACCGGTTATCAGAACCTACAGCTGATAGGACAATACCAAATACGCCACTGAAAAATCTGAATCTCGCTTTAGTCGAAAAGAACATGAACATGCGTCCAAAAGTACAGGGTCACATGTTCATTCATCTCGGAAATCATTTGGGAATCGGTCCCCCCCGCTGCTTAAAGGGGACCTCGGATGCTATATTTCCAAGGTTATATTTTGATCTGGGACTCCCCTAGAGTACTCCTGATCGTTCAAAGCCCAAACAGGGTCCTTATTTAGCTCATACTGCCATCCTCAAAAAACCCCATTTGTAGTCCATTGTAGTATCTGCCTGAAACGCCTCATTGGGGTGGCTCTTCCGCTATGGCCCCCACTCCCCGTGTGCCCACTTTCTTCTGACTGGCCAGCTCTGTGGAGGGCGGAGTTGGGTGGGACGAGGCTGCAGAACGCAGTTTTCTGGGTCTGGCTTGCCAGAGTGAAACGCGAGACACGTCTGCAATCTGATAAGGCAGCGGCGGAAAAATTCCGCAATCTAACCTGATACTTGAATATAGATCTAATGAAATGAACTTGTTCTAACAAACGCAGCGGCAAAAGTGGAGGACGCAGTATGAATATCTGTCAGCGCAAGCTCAAATTTGCTATCAGCTACAGTTTTCTACAGCGACAGTGGTGAGTTACAGCGGTTTTTTTACTTTAAAGCTAGGATGCAGGGAAAGCTATAATCCATCCCATATAGACACATTTGTAGAACGGGTCGACATGCCCAAGTATAGACTGGAGACCGTAGAAATCCGGTGGGTCTGAGTTTAGAGGGAAACATGGACAGTGAGGAGCAGCTAAAAGTGGACCAACAGCTATCGGACTGCTTCGGTGTGTATTAGGACCTGCTGGTTTGTGTGCATCGCTGTGGTGTGTTGTTAGCGTGGAGAAACGAACAGCTTCCGCGCTGGTATATGCAGAGGGGCGAAAGCTTCAAGCTAAACGGCCTTTTCGGAAATTTCCCGTAGTAATGTTTACTTACTGCTTCGGAATGACCAGCTTTTCCTCGCGGAAAATGGGCGCATTATGGATAGCGTGCGAGAGCTAGATAGAGCTCCGGTTATGTCATGAACGTAATACAGGTTTTACAGACCCTAAGTTCCGTCTGCGTGAACCGTTGCTTATGTGGAGCTAGCGAATCGATCAGTTTTACAGGAAAGAATTTAACATTCAATCGATGGCAATGCAAAGAAAGCGTTTGTTATACCAGACACGTTATAGCCTGTGCGCTTCCCTATTGCTTTCACCGGTAGCATCAGAGAGCTTGCCCAGACATTGGAGATGTATCAGGTTGACCCCGGTCATGGATAAGTAAAGCGATCGTTTCATAAGCACCAAAAAACGCACCCCAAGCTCTGCAAAATCTACGTCAGTCTAACTGTAGCCCAACTCGGCAGACACATACAGCACCTCTCCGTTTAGCTTCAACTGTAGTGGCTACAATCAGGCAACGTTATGATGAAACTGCCACATTGATGCTTACCGAAGTAACGCAAGCATACCGATCATAATTGCTGCATATAAGTTAGCCAGAAGCATTTTTAATTTACAGAGCACGCGAACTAACATGCAGTAGCTGATAAGCGGTCATGACTTTGAATGTAATCTGTCGCGCGAAAAATTCATTTGATGTCTGATGTGAAAGCAGCTTTATGGATAGTACGCGACAGCTAGAGAGAGCTTGGTTATGTTATGAACATAATACAGGTTTTGCAGACCGTAAGTTCAGTTTGCGCGGACAAGTTGCTTATGTAGAGCTAGCGAATTGATCACTTCTACAGGAAAGAATTACCTATTTAATCTCTGCCTTTTTCGGCTTTTTATTAGCCACAACAATTTCCAAAGGGGGATGAAATTATGTCAAGGTAGTGCAGAGAAATCATTTGTAAACCGGTAGAGCTTCTGCGATTCGCATTGCTTTCATGGTAGCACCAGAGAGCTTGCTCAGACATTTGTGAAGTATTCGGCTGATCCCGGTCATGAATAAGTGAAGCGATCACTAACTGTAGTGGCTACAATCGGGCAACGTTATGATGAAACTGCCACATTGATGCTTACCGAAGTAACACAAGCATACCGATCAGAATTACTGCATATAAGTTAACCAGGAGCATTTTTAATTAGCACGACACGCAAACTAACATGCAGTAGCTGGTAACTGAGCGGTCATAACCACAGAGACAAACCCTTGCAATACAGGTTTTACAGACAGCAAGTTCTGTTACTGTGAACAGTTGTACCAAGCATCCAAATTACAAACAAGTATTAAAAGTTAGCTTCAAATGAGGTTTATGTTCTCACACCTTCTGTAGAATTTCCCCTGATATCACTCCTGCATATTTAGGACACAAAAATCAGCAACAGTAACTTGGCTACGTTGCCCGCTGTGCTGCAGCCACAATCAACTGGCTATCACGTCAGGTTGGCTTATGCAGTAAAAGCAACTTACAGCTTCTGTGTCTGTGAGTCACGGACAGTCGCGACCAATACAGGCTTTATCTTCAGATATTTTACAAAGCCTGCGTTTGAGGCCAGTTGTTAGTGCTAACTATCGCTAGCAGTCCTGCTAGCCACCCGTAACACGTTAGCTTCACTTACATTATTTGCTGCTATATCGTTACTTACAGCTTGTGGCTCCGAGCGCTTGATCGATGCAGCTGCTTCAGGTTTGAGAAGCAGCTGAAACGCTTATCTTGTGTCGAATTATCCTTTGACAAAGCTGTCTTTGGTGAAATGCTGAGCACAAACAGCTAACGCTCCATTTGGCCGTGGCTGTTTGCTGCCAGCAAACAAAAAAAGCGACCCACTGATTTCTGGTGGCATCGTCTTTTCGAAGAGAAATATTTGTTTTTCTTCGCGTCCAAAAGTAAACGGACTAGTAGCTTTGGGTGAGATACTAACAAAATTGCACCTCAAATGATCTGCGGTTCTTCTTCTGTATTTCCAAAAGTGTCGATGCTACTAAGGCATAGTATGATCTGCCGTTGTTAGTGCCTGCTAGAATAGTTTCCGGTGTGGGCAGGTCCAGCGCAGTGGTTGGCTCTGGCTAGGTCTGTACTAATTGGATGGCACAACCTGACGTCAGGTTTTACCCAAATCTCGTGAAGATCTCAGGAGGAGCTGTTCAGAGAGGAAATCACGCTCACGAAATCACGTTCTTGGATTACGGCAAAACCCCTGTATCTTATGTTTAGAAACTTTTCAGAGGTTGAGCATGGACAACCAACATTAAAACATTACTAATATGTATTAAAAGAAGGATCAGCATCCGAGGTCCCCTTTAACAGATATGACAACCTGCACTCTCCTGAAGAGGCTTTCAATGATATAGTTCATCAGTAAATTGCTAAAGGGATTTGTTTCCATTCCAGTCAGAAATGCATTAGTCAGTGATGTTTGGCAAGTCTGCCGGAAGTGGGCTTGTGGGCTTTCCAGTTCACCACAAAAGGGTTTGATGACCCGGAGGTCAAGGCTCAGTTCAGGTCAGTTAAGTTCCATATAGATCTCTGCAAACCATGTACTGACCTGGAAACACATATGGAGAAAGGAGTGAAGATTCAGGCTGTAGGGGTGCATTATGCCCCCCCCACACACACACACACACACACTCTCTCTCTCTCTCACTCTCTCTCTCTCTCTCTCTCTCTCTCTCTCTCTCTAAAGATCAAAACTGCCATCATGAATTAGGAATCACACCATCAAACTATAACATCATCAACACTCACCATCAGACCATCACACCCTGCGAACCGGACCATCACACCATCAAAGCATCACGATTTCAAACCACATCATCGATCCAGCATACCATCACATCATCGATCCATTACATCATCAACTGAACGCAAACAAGTGCACTTATTCAGCTGGTGATCACACATGAATGCAGTATACTGAACTGAAGATATGGATAATAAATCTGCAGTGTGTGAGGACTGCAGCCAGGGTTCATTGTAGCTCCTGAATCAGTGAACCCCGTCTGGAGCCTGTATTACAGTTTTTTTCAATCGCTTTTTCCAGTATAAGGAAACTGGGATCCACTTTGTCATCATATTCTCCTCCAAACCACAGCAGAGGTTTTCTTTTGCAAATGTGTTCATACCTTTTCATTGGATTCACACATTTTTCACGCTGTTTTGCAGAACACTTCTCACATGTGTCATTTACACAGCCCTGACTGCACTGACTTCACTATGGTAGTCAAAACCAAAATATCTGCTCACAGCTGATAGAAATGACCTGCATCACTGTGAGATCACTAGTGCACCTGCATCACTGTGAGATCACTAGTGCACCTGCATCACTGTGAGATCACTAGTGCACCTCCATCACTGTGAGATCACTAGTGCACCTGCATCACTGTGAGATCACTAGTGCACCTGCATCACTGTGAGATCACTAGTGCACCTGCATCACTGTGAGATCACTAGTGCACCTGCATCACTACCCTTTCCACAAATCACCATTCACCAATCAGTCAGTCTGCACCCACAAAAAAGGAGCAGTTTTGTGTTGCTGTTGGCAAGCATGGATCCCAGAGGTCTGGAGCGAGTGAGAAGCGAGTGAGAACAAGAGGTGGAGGAGTCTGAGGAAGCGTGGTGGAGGAGAATGTGGAGGTGTACGTGGTAGAGGTGTACGTGTAAACGCCCTGAAAAGGGGGGATTGATTAATAAAAGATGCACAGACGCCAACTTTCTTCTCAATCCATGAATGTTAATGATTGATTTCAAAGACAATAGCAAATACATGAGTACATTAACACAGGGATGCATAAAATTTATTTAGCTCACAAAGATTACATTATACGGTTTTAAATCGCACAGTTCCAACATCGCACTCGATCCGTACATACCGTATTTCAATCCATAAACAGTAGCCGAACTTTACTCGCAGCAGGAATTTCCCACGGCGAACGACTATGCAGACATATAGTGTATGCATACACGCGAAAACGTAGTGTAGATAGCATAGCAACAAGTTAGCTCATGTGGCTCGTTTACCTCGTCGTTGGGAATAAACTTAAATACCTTCGTAGTGCGTGAACATAACACATTCAAAATAATCTCCCGCGTGTGTCTACACATTCAACTGACACAGTAGCGAACAATAACCATTCTTATGAAGGACTCATACCTGAAAAGGGGGATTGATTAATAAAAGATGCACAGACGCCATCTTTTTTCTCAATCCATGAATGTTTATGATTGAGAGGAAGAATGAAGTGCGCCATTAGTCAGCTCAATAGCTTTACGCCCCCCTGCTGGCGTCCTCCAGTACCTAAAATTACTTTAGTACTGCTGCCGTGAAAATGAATGGAATTCTGAACATTAAGTACAGGAAAAATAAAATTTAAAAAATGCTGTACTCAAGTTTCTATAAGACAGTAAGAATATTGGACTATGATATAAAATGAACATACTTATTAGGGAATGAGAAAAATTATTCCGCATGAGATTATCAAGTTTGGTGTTAAACCTTGTTGCAAGAACATGCATTATTTACACCATCACATACGTAGTGGCAGTGAACGCGGAGTGGTATGTGGTAGAGGTGTACGTGCTGGCAGTGCACAGCGAACGCAAGTTTCAGATGAAATCCGGGCCACTATCATAGACCATGTGATCAATCATGGCCTGTCCTACAGAGAGGCAGGACAGCGGGTTCAGCCAGTTCTAAGGCAGAGCACTGTTGCTTCCATTGTTCGAATTATTCTAAATCAGAACTGGTAAGTTACAGTAATAATGTAACATTACAGTCAGTGGCGTAACAATAGGGGGTATAGGGAGTGCAACGGCACTGGAACTTAGCGGCAGGGGAGGCCCATTGTCGGACACTTCCGGGCCCCAGAAGGCGGCAGATAAAGTGCTTTTTGCACTGTGTATTTTCCCATTGCTACGGCAAAGCAATGGACATTGTATGTTACACTGAAAGGAAACCGTGCTATTGCCTATTTATACCACTGCAACAGCATTCATTTCTCAGTCATGGGGCTGGCAAGTCGATGTCATCATGGTACATTCATCATTTTAACTAAACAAAAGTCGTTGTAACATGAAATAATTTAGATTTCTTTTTGGAAAATGCTTAATAAAACAAGCAATGATAAGTTTATTCTGCTGTTGATGTCGTCATTGAGGCAGCAAGTGTTTCTGGGTAATGTACAACATTCCATAGACCACCCACGTGACGATGTCACGGTCCGATCGTTTAATCCAAGGACAGTCTATGGTTTAATCTTGCATTCAAGATAGGCTACAAACGAAAAATTTATGCAGGAAGCGGAAAGAGCGTAAGGAGCAGGAGGAAAGGTTGGCCAAGGTGCCGAAATTAAGCACATTTGCTTTCATAGCTAAAAGAGGCTTAAAAGCCGCTCTCCCCTTTTCTGCATGAGCGTGAGCGCAGATCAGCTGTTTTTACGATGTCCACTCGCTCGCTGATTATTGTTCCCACAATTCCTTGCTGTTCACAAAATTTCAGATCATCCCAATGAAGTTATGCTAATGTGTTGTCCATTTACTCATTATGCCTTATTGTTCTTGATGATGACCATTATTAATATAATTTTAAAATAATAACATTGAGAAATAAATAGGAAACTTTATGTTATAAAATGAAATAGTGTAGCCCTTGGTGTGTGTTGTAGCTTACGTAGGCCCTATAAAAAGTGGAGGGTGAAATTCCCCCCAATTAAATTTATCCATCCATATAGAAAACATAGAAAAATGCAGTGGTAGAACAGCGGAGAGAAGGTCCGTATCGTCAGGCTGCACTCGGGCCCGCGTAGGTGATGTTACGCCAATTGATTACAGTACTGTACATTACTGTATACATGCGTTACTGTAAAAATGTTACAATACAGGACTGTAACTGTCTTTACAGAAGTACTGTAATTGTTCTCTCATCTCTCTCTACAGAATCAATATTGATGTCAGTATATCCACTATAGCTGGGGTTCTAAAGACATCATATGGCAATGAAGGGATTATACAGGGTTCCCTTCCTGAGGAATGAAGCCAATGTGAAGGAGGCCAGATACCATTATGTGCAGGTCAGGATTTTACTGAACTGTAGTGTTGTAATGCTTTATGATACTACAACATACTTTATGACATTCAAACTGAATAATCATTGTGTGTGTGTGTGTGTGTGTGTGTGCACTGTATATAGAGAATCATGGAACTTAAAGCTGAAGGGGACCGTATTTTCATTTATGTTGATGAGGCTGGGTTCAGTCTGAACAGAGTGAGGAGGCATGGGAGGAATGTGATTGGGCACCGGGCCACCATAACAGTACCAGGACAGAGGGGAGCGAACATCACAATGTGTGCGGCGATATCAGCTGACGGTGTCCTACGCTCTATTCCAGCTGTTGGCCCATAAAACTCAGAGCGGCTCATCACTTTCCCCACTGCACTACACGAGAGGCTGATCTCGCCAGAGGAGAGAGAGCTGCAGAGGCCGGGCAGGTTCGTCATCATCTGGGATAATGTGGCCTTCCACCACCCTCGCATTGTGATTCAATGGTTTGCCCAACATCCCCAGCTGATGGTGCAATTCTTCCTGGCCTACTCCCCGTTTTGCAATCCTATTGAGGAATTCTTTAGTGCGTGGCGATGGAAAGTGTTTAAACCATTACCCCTATGTCTGAATGGGTTTGATGGAAGCCATGATTGCTGCTGCTCAGCAAATTGGAGCTGACGACTGCCAGGAATGGATAAGGCATTCTAAGGGGTTTTTCCACCGTTGTATTCATAGGGAAGACATACAGTGTGATGTGGATGAAAACATGTGGCCCTTTCGCCGTGGGTGTATGAGACTGTATGGGGATCTCGGGTGGCAGCAATCACATCAAGGTGTCGGTCAGGACACCTTTTAATGTGCAGGTAAGTGCAGAATGAAAACAGAGTCCAGGAATAAAGTTTCAGCTCTTTATGAAATCTGTGCATATGTGTGTGGTTACAGCAATATAAACACAACAATACAGGTTGATGAGAAATAAAGTACATCTTAAACATAAAAATATACTGAGCTGGATATATATCTCTAACCAGATAACAACTGAAATTACAGCTCCAGATGAGTTATGAAACTCAAAGTCAGCATTGATCAATTAACACATAATGAGCATGAAGATATGCAACATAAATAGAACAGACAGTGTCACTGATCAAATAGCATTCAGTATGCAATGTATAAACAACAGAGATTAGCGAAACAGTAAATAAACCTCTCAGGCTATTGCTAGTTAGCAGCTAACTCCGTATCACTCATTAGCGGCTAACTGTTCATATTATACAAAACCCAAAACCAGTGAAGTTGGCACGTTATGTAAATCGTAGATAAAAACAGAATACAATGATTTGCAAATCCTTTTCAACTTATATTCAATTGAATACACTGCAAAGACAAGATGTTTAATGTTCAAACTGAGAAACTTTATTTTTTTTTTTGCAAATAATCATTAACTTAGAATTTAAAGGCAGCAACACATTGCAAAAAAAGTTGGCACAGGGGCCTTTTTACCACTGTGTTACATCACCTTTCTTTTTAACGACACTCAGTAAACGTTTGGGAACTGAGGAGACCAATTTTGAAGCTTTTCAGGTGGAACTCTTTCCCATTCTTGCTTGATGTACAGCTTAAGTTGTTCAACAGTCCGGGGTCTCCGTTGTCGTATTTTTACGCTTCATAATGCGCCACTCATTTTCAATGGGAGACAGGTCTGGACTACAGGCAGGCCAGTCTAGTACCCGCACTCTTTTACTATGGAGCCATGCTGTTGTAACACGTGCAGAATGTGGCTTGGCATTGTCTTGCTGAAATAAGCAGGGGCGTCCATGAAAAAGACGTTGCTTGGATGGCAACATATGTTGCTCCAAAACCTGTATGTACCTTTCAGCATTAATGGTGCCTTCACATATGTGTAAGTTGCCCATGCCTTGGGCACTAATACACCCCCATACCATCACAGATGCTGGCTTTTGAACTTTGCGCCTATAACAGTCCGGATGGTTCTTTTCCTCTTTGGTCCGGAGGACATGACCTTCACAGTTTCCAAAAACAATTTGAAATGTGGACTCGTCAGACCACAGAACACTTTTCCACTTTGCATCAGTCCATCTTAGATGAGCTTGGGCCCAGCGAAGCCGGTGGCGTTTCTGGGTGCTGTTGATAAATGGCTTTCGCTTTGCATTGTAGAGTTTTAACTTGCACTTGCAGATGTAGCGACGAACTGTAGTTACTGACAGTGGTTTTCTGAAGTGTTCCTGAGCCCATGTGGTGATGTCCTTTACACACTGATGTCGGTTTTTGATGCAGTACCGCCTGAGGGATCGAAGGTCACGGGCATTCAATGTTGGTTTTCGGCCTTGTCGCTTACGTGCAGTGATTTCTCCAGATTCTCTGAACCTTTTGACGATATTACGGATCGTAGATGATGAAATCCCTAAATTTCTTGCAATAGCTCGTTGAGGAATGTTGTTTTTAAACTGTTCGACAATCAGCTCACGCATTTGTTCACTAAGTGGTGACCCTCGCCCCATCCTTGTTTGTGAATGACTGAGCATTTCAGGGAAGCTGCTTTTATACCCAATCATGGCACCCACCTGTTCCCAATTAGCCCGTTCACCTGTGGGATGTTCCAAATAAGTGTTTGATGAGCATTCCTCAACTCTCTCAGTCTTTTTTGCCACTTGTGCCAGCTTTTTTGAAACATGTTGCTGGCATCAAATTCCAAATGAGCTAATATTTGCAAAAAATTACAAAGTTTACCTGTTCGAACATTAAGTAACTTGTCTTTGCAGTGTATTCAATTGAATATAGGTTGAAAAGGATTTGCAAATCATTGTATTCTGTTTTTATTTACGATTTACACAACGTGCCAACTTCACTGGTTTTGGGTTTTGTAAAACCCGATGGCGAACTATTACTAAGTCATCAATTTGATTCTGTTTATCTTTGAGTCAAAGTGTAACACATGTAAAACAATATAACTCACGGCTCTATGGACGCACACACTGCAGAGAATGTTCAGCCGACGTTTGCTCTGAGCCGATCGATACGTCTGTGGTGTGTTTAAGGACCTGGAAACGTAATCGTGCTAAGAGTGGGATTAAGTAAATGAAGCCAAGCCGCAACTCAAAGATTCAGCCTCCTCTCCAACCCTTTTATAATCGAAGCATAGCAGCAGTGATTTAACGTTAATCAGCTGGTCGCCGAGTAATTATCCACTGTTCACCTTGCTGCAGTAATTACCGTTTACCATAAAGTCAGGCTTCTGTCACTGAATTATAAAGCTACAATAAGGCAGCTCAGTGATACACCATGCTAATTAGAAACTCGTCAAACTAACGCAAAGACGCGTTTTTTTCATGTGCGGCATAAGCTTTAGTACAGCCGCCCCCAAATTTGGTATGCAAATTTGTCATGGATGGATAGCGTCCCTATATTTTGGTAGCATCCTGAGGCAGAGCAGGTAGCCTGATGAGCCGCACCACGGGGCGAGTATAGGTCCGGTCCTTAACTTGGACGACTGCAGTCCTAACCCGACCATCAGCCCCAGGTATGGCTGTTTTCACTCTTCCTACTTGCCAGAGAGCTCTTGGAGTTTGCTGATCGACAATGAGGACCACAGTTCCAACAGCAATGTTGTCCTTCTCGTCGTGCCATTTCTGCCGTGCTTGTAAGGTGGGCAGGAAGTGCCGTATGAAGTGCTTCCAGAAATGATCAGACAGGACTTGAGTGTGTCTCCATCTCTTGCGACTGAGCAGTTCCAATTCTGGGTAGACCACTTGTGGCAGAGAACAGTCTGGCCGCCCCATCAACAAGGAGTTGGGTGTGACAGGATCCGGGTCTGCGATGTCCGTGGAGACGTAGCCCAAAGGTCTGGAGTTGAGGATACTCTCTACCTCAAGCAAGACGGTCCTCAACACCTCCTCTGACATAGTTTGAGCTCCCATTGTGGTGCGCAGAGCTGCCTTCACAGATCGCACCTCTCTTTCCCAAGACCCACCAAAGTGGGGAGCATTAGGAGGATTGAAGCGGAACCGGATCTTTTCTGCTGCTAGTTGTTCTCGGAGGGCTGGCTCCATGGCTTTGAATGCTTCATGCAGTTCTTTACTTCCACCCTTACAGTTGGAGCCTTGATCCGATAGAAGCTCAAAAGGCTTTCCTCGATGAGCTATAAACCGTCGGAGTGACATCAGGAATGAATCAGCGCCCATGTTCACTACCAGATCCAGGTGGACTGCTCGAGTAGTAAGACACTTGAAAAGGATTCCCCACCTCTTCTCATTGCATCGTCCTACTTCTATGAGCATAGGGCCGAAGCAGTCCATCCCAGTTGAGTAGAAGGCAGGGCGGAAGAGCCTCAGACTTGAGGGGGGCAGATCTGCCATCCTTGGGACCGCTAGTTAGCCTCTCCACTTCTTACACTCGGGACAGTGGTGTTGATATTTCCTCACTGCTTCTCTACCTCTCAGAATCCAGTACTTCCTGCGGAGCTCTGCGAAGACACGTTCAGCTCCAGGATGGTGCAGCTGAGCATCACAGTGCTGGATTAAGAGCTTCGTGACTGAGTGAGAAGGGTCTAGAAGTATCGGATGCAGAACTTCAGGGCCCAGGCTATCGCACCTGCGGAGTCTACCTCCTACTCTAATCAGGTCAGAAGACTTGTCATACTCAGGAGCGAGGGTAAGTAGCCTGCTACTGGATGGGACGGTCTTTCCTGATTTGAGTAATGCAAACTCTTCTGGAAAGCTCTCCATCCGGGCGTGTCTCAGCAGGGCAAGCTCAGCCTTTTGGAAGTCATCAGCGGCTGGATGACCGATGATAGTGGCCGCTCCGTGCAGCAACTGTGTGATGGCTTTCAGGAGTTCCTCGTAAGTGCTGAACTGTAGGATGTCAGGTATTGCTGGACTAGTTGACTCTGTCAGCAGGCCGCAGAACACTGTCTTCCTCAGCTCCTCAACTTCCTCTGGAGGTTCTCCCACTGGTGCCTTCGGCCAGTGGTTGGCCTGCAACTAAAGAAAGGACGGCTCCCGACTCCATCGATTCTATCCAGCAAGCTGAGCCAGTGTCTTCCCTCTCGTGATGTCGTCAGCAGGATTAGTCCCTGAGTTGATGTAACGCCAGGATGCTGGGTCAGAGAGCTCTTGTAACTCTGCGACTATGGTTCCCACAATCACTTTATATCTGCATGAATCCGAATGGAGCCAGTTGAGTACTGTAGTCAAGTCTGTCCAATACACCACCTCCTGGATGTCAAGAGTGAGCTCTTTCTTCAAGATCGAAGCCAACTGTGCTCCCGTTAGAGCTCCGCACAGTTCCAGCCTGGGCATTGAGAGTTGCTTCTTGGGCGCCACTCTTGACCTTGCAGCCAAGAAGGCCACACAAACTTGGCCTTCACCTCTGTCGGTGCGCAGATAAGCTACGGACCCATATGCACGCTCGGAGGCATCACAGAACACATGAATACTCCGAATGCTGTTGCTGCAGTCCAAGCTTGGGTCGGTGTAGCATCTTGGCAGGGTTGTTTGCGACAGCTGCGACAGCTCACTTTCCCACAGACACCAGGCTTGGAGCAGATCTTTTGGTAGGTGGGGATCATCCCATCCTCTTTTCTTGTTCCAGAGGTGTTGCACGATGACTTTGGCTCTGGTCGTGTATGGGATAAGGAACCCAAGAGGGTCGTACTGCTGGGCAAACAAACGATAGATGTTGCGCATGGTCGGATCTAGACTTTTGCTTTGGTTGCTTGGCTTGTACCGAAGGACATCAGACTTGCACTGCAATAAAAATCCCAGAGTGCGCTCTTGAGGATCGGCTGACTCTTGGGAGAACCAGAGTACACTGCTCTCCGACTGGGACTCTACTGGTAAGTGGCTAATGACTGCAGGAACATTACTCGCCCATTGCCGCAGTTCGAATCCACCTTCCATGAGGAGAGACTGCAGGTGGTCCACCAACTTCTTAGCTTGCACTTCCGAGGGGAGACTCTGCAAACAGTTGTTAACGTAGAAATTACGTTCCACGGACAGACGGGCATCCTCTTCCGGCTCAGTGTGCTTCTGGACATGGGACTGAAGTGCAAAGGTGGCGCAGCATGGGCTGCATGTAGTCCCAAAGGGGAGCACCTGCCATTTGTAGACAGTAGGTTTCTCATCTACCTTCATGTCTCGCCACAGGAAGCAGAGGAAAGGTTTGTCTTCTTCCAGTAGACGGACCTGGTGGAACATCCCCTTCACATCGCTACTGATAGCAACTGGGTGTTCCCTGAACCTAGGGAGGACTCCCAACAGGCTGGCTCCCAGTGTGGGCCCTGGCAGGAGGTGGTCATTCAAGATCTGACCCTCGAATGTGAAGGAGCAATTGAAGACTATCCTGTATTTACCGTTGTGTTGCACCATGTGGTGCGGAATGAACCACGAATGGTTGTTCTTCGCAGCCTCTGCAGGTGACACGGGTGTGACATTGCCAGCATCGAGGAGCTTGTGGATCTACTTGGAGTAAGCCACCGTCCTTTCTGGTTCTCTAGCTAGCCGCCTCTCTGTCCCACGTAGCTGAGCCAAGACGGCCTCCGGTGTGGCATTGAGTGGAGGAAGACTCTCCTTCCACAATAACAGGGTGGCAAAGCGTCTCACTCCATCCACTGTAACCCTGATCGTCTTCTCCTCAAGCCTTCGGATGGCCTCAGAATCTTGTCTGGATCTGGTAATGAGCCGCTCACTCCGATATGGTAAGGTATCCATTTGCCACAGTCTCTCGACATGGCTGAAGAGCTCGGCTTCTGGTGAGACACAGGAGGTGAAAAGGCACTGCTGTGATGTTAACCGGTGATGCAAGAATCTTGAGGGACCTTGTAGAGTCTATCCGAGTCTGGTGCACACAGCTGCAGGTCCACCAGGAGGACCCAGGCGTACCGGCTCCACTGGAGTGACATGATGTGGATTATCCGACCCAATGAGCAGTAGTGGCTGTGCGTCCCTCATTTCCGGCAGTGGCAGGTCCCTGAGATGGCGGTACCTCTCCTGTAGAGCTCTTACTGCATAAGTATGGCGAGCGAGGCCGAATTCCTTTGCAGTGAAGGCTCTGTGGATCTGAAAGGACTTGCCAGGCTGTGACGCAGGAGCTACAGAGAATGACACAGTAGCGCCATGGATGGTGCAAACCTCTTGCCGGCCAGTGCGGAGTGCTAGGTCCTCAGGTTCCCCTTGAAGCCCCAGGCGATCAGCTGCCTCACGTAAGAGGATGGTACGCTCCGAACCATTGTCTAATATAGCATAGGTCTCAATCACCTTGGTACCACTCTCAAGGATGACACGACTCAACTTGAGTAGAACCTGGCTGCTGCTGGTTGGTCGATCTACATAAAGCGTCTCGGAGATGGAACTTACCAAGCAGGCGCTTTCTTCAGTCGTGCTGGGCTTAAAAGGTGCTGGTGCAATTTGGCTGGTGTTGACTTCATGAAGAACCTCAAGGTGCCGTCGTTCACACTGCTTGCACTTAGCTTTGAGGTTACACTTAGCCGCTTGGTGTTCATGGCCGCATCTCCAGCACCTCTTGTTTGACTTGATCCACTCTGTCTTCTGTTCCCTCAACAAGAGTTTGAAGTTACTGCACTGATTCAAGTAGTGCTGCACAATGTCGCAGAATGGGCAGTACTTCTTCGGTTTCTCCTGTATGGCAGTCGTGTCTTTCTCTGACTTTCCCTTCTGTTCACTACCGTGGAGAATAGTCATAGTCTTATGAGACTTGTACTCAGAACGCTTCTCCTTTCGTGGAACTGGCTTGTCTCTGTCTGTCTGGTCACCGTACTGGTCTCCAATCACCTGGACACGCACCTCATACTCAAGCCACTCCGCTAGGTCGATCAGTGTCGGTATAGGAGTGTGGATGGGATTCACGAATCTCTGGAAGTTGGCTCTTAGGTTGTATGGCAACTTAGCTAAGAGGCGAGATACATGTGAGTCGCACCTCAACTCCGTCCGACCCTGTTCTCCCAACTGGTGCAACATGCCAACTAGTGCACGGACCTGGAGTGCAAATGACTTGAAGGCTCTGATGTCACCACTCCTGATGTTAGGTCCATCCATCAATTTGGTGATCCTCTTCAAGGCCAGATGTTGAGGTTGACCATACATCTCAGTGAGTGCTCTCATAGTATCACTGAATGGGAATGGACTGTTGATGTATGAATCAGCAATGAGTAGTGCCTCTTCACACTTAAGGTGATCTGTCAATATCTGAAACTTGAAATGTTCTGGAGCCTCACGTGGGAGTATGTTATCCAAAGCTAACTTCAATCTTGCAAACTCACATGGGTCTTCATGCACAAGGTCAGGGATTGTTGGTTGAGGTCCATGATAAGTCTCTGCCGGTGGGGGTCTGCTGAAAGGGGCTGGAGTCTGAGGCCACTCATCTGGTTGCAGGCGATCAGGTGGGTGCTGACAAGGATCACCAGGGTAGCGGTTATCCAAGTGTCTGTACTGATCAGTATGACTATAATAGCCATGTCCATGAGCAGGATGATAGCGACTGTCAGGGCAGCTTTGGCACTCAGGAGGTGGATACTTGTAATCTTAGCTGTAGTAGTTATCATCATAGCGGGCTCTCAGACTAGGCAGTCGATGAGATGTGACATGCTGACTGTAGCTCCTGTCATGGCGATCATAAACGTCATCAACCTGGGGATGACACCTGCTATCAGGCTGTTTGATGGTAGCATTATGATGAGGGCGGTGACTGCCCATAAACTGACTGGAAACAGCACCAGGTGTAGGGCACGGGGTGCGTTGTTCTGGATAGAGCTGCTGTGATGGTCCCTCAGCGGTTGAAGGTTGAGGTGGAAGAAGCTTCTCAACCTTTGTTGAGGGTTGGGGGAAGTCTTGAGATTGAGGGGATGACTCACCGGAAGATGATGGTGACTGTGTTGCGGCCTGACTATGCAACCCTGCTTCCTTTAGACTGCGAGTGAGCTCCTCGATCTGGCCATGCCGACTGTCCTGTGGGTGTGGAGGCTCATCACTGACTGGCACCTGTGGGGCACTCTCATGCTGATGTGGGTCCTTATGACATCTGGATGGCACCAGCTTACTAGCGTGCGCAGCTGTGGATGACGTCTCGTCCTCACATAGTTTGGACCGTGACATGGTGTGCTGTGGGGCTAGTACAGCTAGCGATGACTTCTGTAATGCGTTGCACATCTCGTCGCAGTTGGTCATGTTCCTCTCTCATATTATTAATGTATTGAAGAACATCAGGAGGAGTAGTCGGTCTGACCTGCTCATCATATGTGAGGCGGTGCTTAGTGGGGTAGCCCACCTGATATTGCTGAAGATATGATGGCGGTTGGCTGCGTCGGTGCGGGCGATCAGACTCTCTGTATAGGTCTCTCCTTTCCATGCTGAACATATAAGGCCAAAGCGGTTGCTCCGCTCCGGCTCGAAGGACCAAAAATTGTATGATACTGTATGGGGATCTTGGGTGGCAGCAATCACATCAAGGTGTCGGTCAGGACACCTTTTAATGTGCAGGTAAGTGCAGAATGAAAACAGAGTCCAGGAATAAAGTTTCAGCTCTTTATGAAATCTGTGCATATGTGTGGGTTACTGCAATATAAACACAACAATACAGGTTGATTAGAAATAAAGTACATCTTAAACATAAAAATATACTGAGCTGGATATATATCTCTAACCAGATAACAACTGAAATTACAGCTCCAGATGAGTAATGAAACTCAAAGTCAGCAATGATCAATTAACACATAATGAGCATGAAGATATGCAACATAAATAGAACAGACAGTGTCACTGATCAAATAGCATTCAGTATGCAATGTATAAACAGAGATTAGCGAAACAGTAAATAAACCTCTCAGGCTATTGCTAGTTAGCGGCTAACTCCGTATCACTCATTAGCGGCTAACTGTTCATATTATAAAACCCGATGGCGAACTATTACTAAAGTCATCAATTGACTCAAAGATAAACAGAATCAAAAGTGTAACACATGTAAAACAATATAACTCACGGCTCTATGGACGCACACACTGCAGAGAATGTTCAGCCGACGTTTGCTCTGAGCCGATCGATACGTCTGTGGTGTGTTTAAGGACCTGGAAATGTAATCGTGCTAAGAGTGGGATTAAGTAAATGAAGCCAAGCCGCAACTCAAAGATTCAGCCTCCTCTCCAACCCTTTTATAATCGAAGCGTAGCAGCAGTGATTTAACGTTAATCAGCTGGTCGCCGAGTAATTATCCACTGTTCACCTTGCTGCAGTAATTACCGTTTACCATAAAGTCAGGCTTCTGTCACTGACTCATAAAGCCACAATAAGGCAGCTCAGTGATACACCATGCTAATTAGAAACTCGTCAAACTAACGCAAAGACGCGTTTTTTTCATGTGCGGCATAAGCTTTAGTACAATGAGCGCATGTAGCCTAGTGATTACACTAGGGCCTATAAATTGTATTCTGTATTTTTTTTTCAACTCCATTGAGTTTTTCTGTGTAATACTGTCTGTGAATTACAGTATTTCAGTTTTTGCCATCAATACAGTAAAATTTCACTTCAAAGTCTTTCTGAGTTTGGATGCAATTCTTTACTGTAAGTTCACATTTGGATGTGTCGCACACAGGAGAGCCTTGTTCAAACTGATAGTTGACAACAGAATACAAAATACAGCTATGTTAAAGCACAGTATTGCTGATTGAAGGAATCTACTCATTTGGGCATAAATTGAGTTGTTCGAGGGAAATATTGGCTTTTGCCATTTGCTTTACAATATGTAATTTTGTAAATTGTCAAAAAAAATATGACTGCAGTACACACAGGAAAAAGTAAGGTAGAGCCTGCTCAGACTGAAAAGGGTGAGGGAGTGGCTGGATTAACTCGCTTGACTGCAGGTTGTATTGGGCGGTGACAAACTGTGCTTTTGCTGCATGTTTGAAATGTTTTGCCATGGGAAGAGCCTTTTGCAAACAAAATGTGTTATTTTGGGCAGAGTGCCTCTCATTTGGCTTATGTATGTACTGTTTTGATACCATGCTTTCTGAGTTGACAGAGAGGGTAAAGCAATTGGAAAAAACTGTAAAGAGAGAGATGGAGAGAGTGAGAAAAAGAGGGATAGAGAGGAAGAGAGAGATAGGGAGGGGTAGAAGGGTGGGGCTCATTAACAACAGTGAATTAGTAATAATCATGAAATGAAATGTCTTTGTTCCTTCAAACATCAGTTCAAAATGACTTCAGTTACTCTCAGGGCAGATGTGTGGCCAGTCGTGACAAGTCAGTCACTCATGAGTCATGTGTTCCAGGGAATAACACTTCTGTAAAGGGTGGTCTACTTTATCAATGCTTACAGTATCTTCTGGGAAATTTTGAATTCCTTTTTCCTAACAGACTGGAATCTCTGTTCTGATGGTGGAACTCAATGCATTTCCAGATTAGGATTAAAGTGGGAAGGATGTGATATATAAGTGTTTGCAATGAGCTCTGGAATAAAGAAGAAAAAGTTATATGGTGAGCAACTGGGTTTAAATGCCGAAGACAAGAGCTTGCCGTGCGGTTCTGCTCCTGAACATGTTATTCTCGCTCGATTTTTTTAAAAGCCTTTGCAGTCGGGCTACGCTAACGTTGCTCATTAGGTTTAAAATGTGAGGAGGACGGTTCAGTGAAATTATCGCTCTCACTCTGCACTTGCAGATCAACTCTATCCACACCTCAGTGGAGCAGTGCTGCCCCCTGCAGGAATTGGTATTTATGGCACTTGGGCGCATCTCACGGGAAGAAAGGACGGATTCTAGTGTGCAAATCACTTTATTTCACCGGGGATCCCACGAATGGATACAAAGTGTAGATTTAAAAAATGATACAAGAATATTGAAAGGGGGAAAACACATTGAGAAGACCAGAAATTTGAGGGTTAATACTGATTCAAAGAGTCATTTTTACCGTCAGTTTGTGGAGCTGCTGTAAGTAGAAGTGAAACTTAACTACAGATTGCGCAGAAGCCATTACTGAGCTCAGAACAGACGGAGACGAAATGGCGTCTGTATCTTCTCTCCTGGAAGAGGAGCTCTCCTGTCCTGTGTGCTCTGACATCTTCAAGAATCCTGTTATCCTGAGCTGCAGTCACAGCTTCTGTAAAGGACTGTGTGCTGCAGTACTGGGAACAGAAGGGATCTCAGGAGTGTCCAGTTTGCAGGAGAAGATCTTCTAAGGATGAACCACCTGATAATCTGTCTCTGAGGAATATGTGTGAGGTGTTCTTAAAGGAGAGAAGTCAGAGAGCTAAAGCAGGATCTGAAGAGCTCTGCAGTCTGCACAGTGAGAAACTCAAACTCTTCTGTGTGGAGGATCAGATTCCCATCTGTGTTATCTGCCAAACTTCAAAAGAACATAAAAACCACGATGTGCAGCCAGTACAGGAAGCTGCTGAGGAGTATGAGGTAAAAGACTGGAGACAAAATTTAAACTTTTATCGTTTATTTTCTTAATGTGATACTGAATGTCATTTTGTGTATCGATTTTGTGTGTAGTTTGCACATTTCATCTGTGAATTCTCAGGGACTGACTCTGTGTCACATGACTGACAGAGAGAGACAGGAGGGAGGGGCAGGAGTGTGGAGACATTCTCAGAGCTGTGTTAGAGAGCAGTGCTCAGCATGGGCAGCAGGGGTCAAAGTTCAGGGCTCTGATATACAGTATGAGCGTGACACAATGTGGACTCTAAGAACAAAATACTGTAACTTAGTAGCTAAACTTACAGCACATTTAACCTGGGACAGTTTGATTTATTGTGTCATGTCCCAGACAGAGTTAATGCCCTGATATGTGTCTCAGTGAACACATTGTTTTTGCAGAAACTGTGACCTGAGTCCCCATTCTGGCTCCCTCTATCTGACCAGGGCTCTTGTGCTGTCTGTGTAAACAGTGAAGTTTACTGTCCCTCTGTTCCTCAGTAAAGTGTGGACCCTGTCATGTCTTTACAGGAGAGACTCAGGGCTGCACTGGCTCCACTGCAGGAGAAGCTAAAAGCCTTTAATGAAGTGAAACTAATCTGTGATCAAACAGCAGAGCACATCAAGGTACTGTACTGAGGCCTTTAAATCACAGTGTTGGAAATGCAGCGCTGGATTGTGCTGAAATGATGGTGAATAATGTTTATTCCAGAGTCAGGCCCAGCGCACAGAGAGACAGATAAAGATGGAGTTTGGGAAACTGCAGCAGTTCCTGAGAGATGAAGAGGCAGCCAGGATCACTGCACTGCGGGAGGAAGAGGAGCAGAAGAGTCAGATGATGAAGGAGAAGATTGAGAAGATGACAGAAGAGATATCATCCCTTTCAGAACAGATCAGAGCCATAGAACAGGAGCTGGGAGCTGAAGACGTCTCATTCCTGCAGGTAAGAGCTGCTCACTGTGTGTCTGTAGGACTCTGTACAAACTGCTGTTAGTGCTCACAGACACTCATGTGTAGCACAGTATTCTCTAAACTGCCTTTTCATGTAGACCTGCTGATGTCATCAAATCTCTGCAAAGCCTCATCAAACAGAATTACTGTCTTGTTTGAGGAAAAGTGTTTTTCTCCTTTTTAACAGTTTATTTTCATTCTACATCCAAAGACTGTAAACAGGGTGAATATGTTATAGCAGAATATTTAGATTTCCTGTGTTTTCATATGTAATGCTTGTTCAGTAATTAGCAGGTATACAGTTGTGGTTTCTAACACAGTTTAAATACACTCAGCATTGGCTACTGTGATAATAATTCGCTCTTCTTATTTCAGAAATACAAGGAAACACAAGACAGGTAATGAAACTCCATCCTCTCTCATCAGGTTAAATATCAAAAGTAGTTTATTTCATTTTTTTTTTTTTTTAATTTGGCATCTCCGATCCCACCCGAATCTGGAATGCCCAAATGGTGAACTAGGTACAAGGCTTGCTCGTATGCGACCCCTTGCTGCCAATTCAGGAGAGTGTAGACAGCTCGCGGCTCTCCTCCGAAGCACGCGCCTGTCAGCCACTGCTTCTTATACACTCATTGGTTGAATCTTCGCAAGTTCAGAGCGAGGGCGGAGGATACCCGGACATGACCAGGCTTAGAATCTTCCTGACGAGCGCCCGTCTGGCCAACAGAAGGCTCTTGAGCAACGAACAAGGCAACTATTGTAATCTCTTCCTGGCAGTCCCTTCCCTTTGTACAACCCTGTAGCCCAATAGCCAATTGTGCGCTACTCTGAAGAAGCTGCCGACCACTGCCGGCTGGTACGAAGCGGGGCTCGAACCCGCGACATGATAGTCACTTCTGCTTCGCAACGCCATGCTTTACCGAGTGAGCTATCCAGCAGCCTTCAAAAAAGTTTATTAGACTGAAATGTTCTTTCAGTGAGTGACTGTGTTTGAAATTCATCTCTTTAATAATAATCACTGCAGTTGTGTTATGAATATTGAGGGAGTACTCTGAAATACTAAATAAAAGTGAATATTTCCTCTAAAATAATCCCCTGGTGCCCCTGTGAGTGTGTTCTTCAGTGGGGTCATGTGGCAGGACACAGGGAAGGATGGAGCCATTTTCTTATAGAGCCGGGCTCTTCAAATCGGCCCTCGAATCCAAATACAGTCCTGGTTTTCCTTCTTTCCTGGTGATTAAGTGAACAATTAATGCTGCTGATTGGCCAGATAGTCATCTCACCTGACTCCCAGGTAAAGGGAGGGTGGAAAACCAGCAGTTATCGGCCCTCGAGGACCGTGATTTGAGGAGCCCTGCTATAGAGTGAAGCTCTGATGTTGCTGCTGATGATCTTCTATGGTACTGAAGCCGAGGCCTCCGCACAAGTGACTCCTGAATGTTATTACAGAGCCCAGCGCACACTGGCAGATCCAGAGACGGCCTCAGGAGCGCTGATTGATGTGGCCAAGCACCTGGGCAATCTGAAGTACAGAGTGTGGGAGAAGATGCTGGGGGCTGTAGAGTACAGTGAGTGCTGCAGCAGGGAGCTCCACACCGTCACTGTACAGAGGGGATCTGCAGCATCCTTTACACAAGCTGATAAAACCAGTCAGAGTCATATTGGCCCTGTGTGTGTAAGAGCCCTGGAGTGAAGAGACTGAGCAGCAGACCTTAATCTCACTGATACTCATAGTAATGCTGCTGTAAGAGTGATGCTATATTTAAGGACAGGAGCAACACTGATGCTCATAGTAAAATGCAGCTGTAAGAGTGATGCTGTATTTTAGGACAGGAGCTACACTGATGCTCATAGTAAAATGCTGCTGTAAGAGTGATGCTGTATTTCAGGACAGGAGCAACACTGATGCTCATAGTAAAATGCAGCTGTAAGAGTGATGCTGTATTTAAGGACAGGAGCTACACTGATGCTCATAGTAAAATGCTTCTGTAAGAGAGATGCTGTATTTAAGGACAGGAGCTACACTGATGCTCATAGTAAAATGCAGCTGTAAGAGTGATGCTGTATTTAAGGACAGGAGCAACACTGATGCTCATAGTAAAATGCAGCTGTAAGAGTGATGCTGTATTTAAGGACAGGAGCTACACTGATGCTCATAGTAAAATGCAGCTGTAAGAGTGATGCTGTATTTAAGGACAGGAGCCACACTGATGCTCATAGTAAAATGCTGCTGTAAGAATGATGCTGTATTTAAGGACAGGAGCTACACTGACGCTCATAGTAAAATGCTGCTGTAAGAATGATGCTGTATTTAAGGACAGGAGCTACACTGACGCTCATAGTAAAATGCTGCTGTAATAGTGATGCTGTATTTAAGGACAGGAGCTACACTGATGCTCATAGTAAAATGCAGCTGTTAGAGTGATGCTGTATTTAAGGACAGGAGCTACACAAACACTGACAGGCTTTGCTCCCTCTTACAGTGATTATATATTATGTGATTTATGAATTAGTATCAGCTTTTAGTTCTGGTGCTTCTCTCTCTCACATGTATCTGAGACTATAATTGTTATTGTTGTGAAACCCAGTTTATATCATCAGGAGCCCTTTGTGTCAGACGGTTTCTCTTTGTGCAGATCAGTGCTGACGTCTCATTCTCTGTCCCTACAGCTCCTGTGACTCTGGACCCAAACACTGCAGGTGCCCGCCTCTCTCTGTCTGAAGATCTGACCTGTGTGAGACGCAGTGATGAGGAACAGCAGGTCCCTGATAATCCAGAGAGATTTGATGAGTTGGAGTGGGGGTGTCTGTTGGGCTCTGAGGGATTCAGCTCAGGGAGACACAGCTGGGATGTAGATGTGGGGGGTGCAGAGGGATGGTGGAGGGTGGGTGTGGCTAAAGAGTCTGTGTGCAGGAAAGGGGGTGTGCCTCTGACCCCAGCAGCAGGTGTGTGGGGTATAGGGCTGTGGGGGGGGGAATACATTGCCCTGACCTCCCCTCCTAAACGCCTCACTGTACGGAGGAAACTCCAGAGGGTCAGAGTTCAGCTGGACTGGGACAGGGGGAAGGTGTCATTCTCTGACCTCACTAACAACACTCATCTCTACACTTTCACTCACTCCTTCACTGACACACTCTTTCCATTCTTCTGTATATCTTGGGGTTCTCTGCAGATCTGTCCTCTGAAGGTGTCTGTGTGAGTGGAGTAACACTGTGGGATTGTGGGTAATGATCAGCTCAGATGATTTCGTATTTGCTGACAGTAGTAACATGCAGTCTACATATATCTGACCCGCCGTGGTAAAAACTAACGCCAAGCAGCGATCATGCTTTTGAGAAAAACGCAATTTAAGTGACCCGCTCGCCACGTAGACCGTTTACTTTCGCATTTGGAAAACCGCTTCTGATCCATAGGATTTAGCTCCATATACGTCACGCGGAATCCCCTCAGTGTCTCGATAAATTTCCATTTCAATACTGCTGAAAATTGGCTATTATTCAGTGGCGGAGCTAGAACTGGGAATTGGGGGGGCACAGATACGTCCCTTTATTAGTCCTGGCTAGTTCTCAATCATTTTCCTTTATTGACACATTTTCAGATTATCATAATTGGCAACTGAAGACACGGTTTCTTTCCATATGCGATTTAACAGCGATGTAATCATGGGCTAAATTCAGTCCAGAAAAATAATTTACTTATTAACCCTCTATTAACCACCGTGGCATATCTGCTACATAAAGTGAAAGGGTTAACAGGCTGGACACCCTGCTGGTTTTGTTTCTTATTGCCAAATAAACATTTGAGAATAACTTGAATGGTCCGTCAAGTTAAAATTTTAAAATTAAAAAAAAAAAAAAAAAAAAAGTTTTAATTTAAAATTAATTTTTTTTTTTTTTTTTTTTTTTTTTTAACTATTTTTCCAAATATTGGCCCATAATCAACATATTTGCCTAGGGAAATGATTTTTACACAATTGGAAATGGGTTTGGTTAATAGAGGGTTAATAGGCCAATGCTTTGCGTTGATTGAACTGGTCCGCGTTCCAATGAAATGGCGCCTTTCACTCTTGATATTGCGTGGGTTGATTAAAAAAAAGTGGCACTCGGCAGTTAAATAGGCTATAAAAATCGTGCGGCTCAAGCTATTTGCGTGAGAGTCGACAGGTATGCAATTTTGGATGACGTTAATGTAAATACAGCAAATACGAGTCCAGATGAATTTCTGGATGAGGAAGGTCCACTCTATAAAAAAAAAAAAAAAAAAAAAAAAAACATAAAACTGAATTTTGAAAATTTTGACCCGGCCAGCCTTTTTTCATGGCTGGTCACATTAATCAGGGCGGGGTGTTTGTTTTGTATCTCAGAGTGTTTGTGTGTGTGTGAGAGAGTGTGTGTGTGTGTGTGTGTGTGTGTGTGTGTGTGTGTGTGTGTGTGTGAGAGAGAGAGAGAGAGAGAGAGAGAGAGAGAGTCTGGACAGTCTGTGCGAGAGAAAGAGAGTATGTGTGCGTGTGTGTGTAAGAGAGAGTGAGAGAGTGTGTGTGATAGTTTGCCCTGACAGTTAACATTATTGCCTGATTTCACAGAAGCATTTTAGCGCGTGAATAACTAACATGCGTTCAAATTTTAAACGCATGTTAAAATGCCGTTGTACGCGGACAGCTAAGCGAACGTTTAAACACCATTTCACGAGATGGGATCATCGCACGTTTAACTGCACGCGGATAACCTTGCGTTTAGCCCTCAGACTAAACAGATGCGATCAAATTATGACCACCTGCCAATGCATAATAGACATTTCCAATGGTCGTTACCGGTTAATAACCCCGTATGTAAGGGTAGTTGCATTGTGGACACGCATTTCGCACAGAGATGTTGGCAAAAAATAATTAAAAAAAAAAAAAAAACGTGCCGAGAATTTCACTTCGCTTCAAAGAATGTGTCTCATTGAAGCCGTGAAGATCCACGAAAAGGTTGTAGACGACAAGAGGAGTGATACTTCCGCACTGAGGAAAAAAACAGAAAGCATGAGAGGGCATTGCCAAAAGAATGGTAGCCAATTTCCCTGAGCGAACTCAAACATAACCAAAGCATCCATACTCGGCCTACTGCTTGCCAACACGCCCACGCATTTAGGTGCAAATCAATCTGTGTGGTGGTAGTTTTCGCGAGTTAAACATACTGTAATGTACCGTCCGATTCTGACTGCCACCACCTTTTTTTTAACCGGTATGGTCCGGGAGTCGTCAACAGAATTCCACACAAGACCAGCACACAGTTCACAGTTTATTAGTTACATAAATTCATAAAATGCTCAGTTAAGATGAATTACGGGGGATTCGGGCAGTTCCAAAACGCGTTGATTTAAACCACAAACCACAGCACCTCACAAGAAATTGCTCACACACGATAGGATCTCAAAAGAGAATATGGCACACGCAAGGCTATAAGCTAAGTAGGCACCCACCACTACAAGCAAGGCACACAACCGACATAAGGTGGTTCATTCGCAACACATTTTAAAACACTCTTCCCAAAAAAAAACCCACCTGCAATTTACACACTTAACTGCAATTCCCCCCACACACCCACACACACACACACACACACACACACACACTTACTTCATAAAACAGTGTTGAAACAATTGTCCGCACATCCCTCCGTCCAGCATCCGTCGAGACCCTCCCGTGGGTTAGCAAGTTCCGTCTTCAGGCACCGGCGTCCCGGATGCCCTCAGCTTTCCAAACGGATGGAGCGCGGCCTTTACAGCACAGCTGGGCGTAGTTCAGTCACAAATCCATTTGCCTCTTGAGTTCGCAAAGTACATGCCCTGCCAAACTTTCTCACCGCATTACTGTCTCAAATGCCTCAAGCCGTCTGCACCCCATCAACCCGAGGAAGCCACGCACAATCCTTAAAAAACCTCCCTCTCAGGTGTCTCCCATCACTCAATCATTACTAATCAGACAATTGTCTGCCACACTGCGTCACTCACCGCCGAGAACCACCACAATACCCTCACGAGCGTTTAACCCCCGAATTCATAAAGGGTGTTTTTTCCCTTGATCACGGTTAACTTGGCTAAACAGTGTATAAACAGGTGATGATCGAGCAGACAAATTTAGGACCGAATTCATAAAGAGAGATCAGATCAGCTGGTGTTTATCCAACGTACATGGTTAATCACACCTGTCTAAGTCACAAAAGAAATTCTAATCGCCCCAAGGGGCTTGTTTATCTCGCGTACAAGCTACCAATTCTCTGTTGGCTTGCTTGTGTGGCTGGACGTACGACCATGGATCTCTTGCGCATAATTGAAATAGCACAGGAAGAGAGGGCTGACCAAAGGCAAGGTGCCGAATTGAGGGTTTTCAAAGACAGGACGATTCCTCTAGAAGTGTATAGCGACACGAAATTTGTCAAGCGATACAGAGTTTCCAAAGAATCATACCGTTTCAAGTTATATTCAAGACCTAATCGAAGCAGACATTGACCATCCCACAAGACGAAACCATGCCCTTCTTCCAGTACCAACTATGTATTGCCCTGCGCTTTTATGCATGTGGGGCATTCCAAATGGTTGTTGGTGACAAGTGTGGTGTATCACAGGTTACCTACTGTCGAGTAGTTCGTCGTGTTACCGAGGCAACACGTGCCAAGAAAAACCACTTCATGCCATACAGAGTGTCACATGACACCACTACACATCGGCTAAGCGGGGACTTGTACACGGATGGGTAAACACCCGATTATGTTCTACCTGAATTGCGCAAGTCACAGGAGTTTATCCACACGCGTACTTCTCTGTTTTAGCCACCGTACAGTACACTGTTAAAAGAAAAAGTTTCAACACACTGGTTTTGTGTCCTGAGGCACCAGATCTGGAGGCTAGTGAGTGAAGTCTGGTGTTTGGAGGGTGTTTGCTTTGAAACCAAATGTTGGCGTTTCAGCATACTCAAAATGAACTTTAAACACAGAAAACAGGGTTTCTTGAGTGAGGTCTGGTGTTTGGAGGGTGTTTGCTTTGAAACCCAATGTTGGTGTTTCGGCACACTCAAAATTAATTTTAAACACAAAAAAAAAACAGGTTTTCTTCCAACTCAGGAAGTTTACTGCTGTTCCTGTCGAAGTGCAACATACTATACTATTCAAAAAAAGTAGGGGATATTTTATTTTGAGATCAAAATTTTCACATATACAAAGGGATACGAAACCATGTTGTATAGTTCCTTACTGAGGAAGCATTTCCAAAGAAATTCATCACCCAAACACATCAATGACACTCTCACGATCTGCACGGGATGCTATTGATGATCAAGGGGGTTGTGCCACAAATTTGCATGACTCTGAATTGGAAGGTTAGAGCCACTGTAAAGGAAGATTTTGAAGAGAAAGCATCAGATTATCAGTGGTTGAAGTCGTTAATTAAACAGAGACCATGCGCCGTCTAACACAGGAGGAGAGGTTACGTGCCCTTGGCATGCTACAGGTTGGCACAAGACAGGTCGTTGTGGCAAGGGCAATGAATGTTTCCCAGTCTGTCATCAGCAGATTATGGTCCAGACATCGTGCTACAGGGTCTGTTCAGGATAGACCACGATCCGGTCGACCAAGGGCAACAACTCAGGCTCAGGACAGATTCATCCGCACTATTGTCTTGAGAAATCGTATGGTAACAGCAAATCAGATAAGGTCTCAACTTCAAAGGGATACTGGCTTTGTAGTGAGTGGCCAGACCATCAGGAATCGTCTGCACAGATTTCACTTACACGCCCGACGCCCTCGTGTCATTCCCTGTTTGAGGGATCGTCACATTAGGGCCAGACTCAATGGTTTCGTCATCATCAACGCTGGGATAATCGCCCGATGGAACAACGTAATGTTCTCAGATGAGTCGAGGTTCACTGTGGACTTCCTTGACAGACGCAGGAGGGTTTGGCGCCGACGTAATCTTAACGTTTCCATGACGTTAACGTCATTAGACATGATCTGTATGGGGGTGGATCTGTAATGGTGTGGGGAGGCATCACTGCTGCCGGCAGAACAAACTTGCATGTTGTTGCTGGACGTGTCACAGGGCAGTACTACCGGGACAACATCTTGGCACCCCATGTTGTGCCGTTTGCACGTCGTTATGGCCGCCGTTTCATTTTCCAAGATGACAATGCCAGATGTCATAGGGCCAGGATCGTTACAGATTTCCTCCAGCAGCAGAATATCACCACATTACCATGGCCAGCACTCAGTCCGGACCTTTCCCCCATCGAGCATGTCTGGGACATGCTTGGACAGCGGCTACGCCAACGTCAACAACCTCCTGCCAATGTCCAAGAACTTGCTGCAGCATTTCAACAGGAATGGAATAACGTTCCCCAAAATGACCTGGGACGTCTCGTTAGGAGTATGCCACGCCGAATTCGAGCTTGTCTAGCCAACCGAGGGGGTTTTACCCGCTACTGACTCTGTTTCACAATGGTGGTAAATTTGCTGTGTGACCCTGTGTTTGTGTCGACCCTTATTCTGGAGAATCTGTCCTTTACTGACTGTACACAGGGTTTCGAATAAATTGACAAATGTTTCCTTAATGTTTTTATGTCATTTGTTTCCTTCCTGACCTCATGATCTGCATTTCATGGTACTTGTAAATCCAATATCCCCTACTTTTTTTGAATAGTATATAAACTCTAAATCAATTAAAAGAATCTCCAGGGTATAATAATCAAAATATAGCTTATGACCAGAAATGATTTTTGCATTACATTTTGTTGTTGTTACGCAGTTAATAGAAATTTCAAATGGAATGTGTGAAATGTATATCGTACACATTTATGTCAGTCAACATAAAAAAATACAGATATGCAGGAAACCTATACAGAATTTTTTTTTTTTTTTTATAATTACAACTCACATATATGCAGGATCACATGACTACAGTGTAATTGTTAGAAATGGTTCATAATTGTGAATGAATGACTTATCCAGTACACTAAATGCTGTTTCCATACTAATGCCAACAGTTACTAACGCAGGGCACAGCACAGTGGTTAAAGCACTAGGTTCAACATTAAAGACATTCATGTTCGCACCCATGCAAGAACGCAATTCATGTGAGTGCAGTACTTGGCCTTTCCTAAAGGACATTCGTACCTTGAGTATTTCAGTCTAAAAATACGTACATACGTATCTGATCGTTGTAAAGTACGGACGGCAGTCTCGGAGCAACTTTATTAGATTTAGGCACTGAAAGTACTTAGTAACATTTAAGGTTGGGAATAGAACTGGGGTCCGGCCATAGACTGTGTAAAAAGATGGACGAAGCAACCATGATGTCACCCACTGATTTCAGCGTACCATTTAGGAAGCCTCAATTTTGGCACTTTGAACTGCGCCATTTTGTCATTTTGAAACTGGATGTTATTCCTATTGGACGAGAGCGTGAATTGAAGATCCAGTGAGGAGCGAAGGGTGGATCTAAGGGTGGATCTGACCGTATCTGACGAGGACCAGAGGATAGCCATGCTCCAAAAGCACATCTGGCTTTATCCTTTGTTCTAGTCTATTTGGGACTATAATTTACAAAATTGAACATCATGATATATTGAAGGAGACTTAAAACTTGCGATAGATACCATAAAATAATGTAGAAAATCATTATTCAAATAATAAATCAGGTGGGAAAGTAGGGTCATTTCCTCATAGACATCTATGGCATTGAACTTCTATCTGCAACTACCGACATCGCCATCTGCTGGCCATTAAATAGAATGCAATTTTTTGAGATTTTTGCATTGGCTTCACTTTTCAGACCCAGGTGCTGCGTCCAACCTTTTAGAAAGTCTATGGGTCAGGGTGAGGTTTAGGCACGAAAACAACTTGGTTATATTTAACTGCTTGGTTGTGTTCAGGGTTCGGGTCAGGATTACGGTCAAGGTGAGGTTTAGGGATCAATATTACTTGGTTTGGTTCAGATACCAAAACTACTTGGTGAAGTTTGGAAGTCGGACCAGGTTTGCCATTACGGATACAAAAAAAAATTATAATAATTTTACTAGTGCTTGCGCTAATAGCCGAGTGGAAACACAGTGGTTTGAGCGACTGATTTGTGTGTGGAGAATATGGGTATCAACAACCTGAAACAATTAGACCTATTTTCTAACCAGACAGACACATTTAAGTTGACCCCAGGATTTTTTTGAATTTGGACATGAGCTGAAACCTGTTGGAGACAATTTGTTCTTTAACCATACCCGCTTTAGAATGACTAATGCTATACATCGTTCGGTATAATTTAAAACCAGACATTTAACTGTCTCATTTTTAGAGGTCACTTAAATTAACTTCTTTGTTCATGTCATTTGGTTGCAATCACATCTGGAAAGCCATAAAACTCTGCATTTGCTCGGCTAGTTAATGTTCCCCTCTGGGGCCAATGTTGGTATTTTGTTCATTCCCTATAAAGCTAAAAAGAAATATGGAATCAAGTTTTTTTTTTTTTTGGTTATAAGACTCTGTCTGCATGGCTTCATGTATGTTCATCTTGAGTTCTGCAGAATGCTCTTCTGAATGGCTGTTTTATAACAGAAGCAGTGAGGAAATTGTTACAAATGAATTAGAGAAACACAAAACTCTGCAGACTCGCAGCACTCATTAAACGGACCCTGATTTGTCCAAAGACAATGTGACGTATGCAACTGACGTAATAGTCAGTTAGCAGTAGTCAGATTTCTATTTTATTCAATTTATTGAGCAATTGAGCATTTTTTTTTCTTCCAAATTGGCAATTAATGCAATTTGCAAATTTGAAATGACCTACAGGTGAGCAGTGATCTGGAGTGTTTCATGTGAATCTCTGCGAAGGATCAGGTCTTTATAAAATGTTTTCCTTCAGGTTTGCCAAGAACGTCAAAGGTATAAGTATCTACCTTCTTTGCAAAATGTTGACTTGTCCATTATGTTGCATTACCCAATGCAGAAACATATCAAGATTGATGACCTGTCTGGAATTCATAGAAATGAGCCAAATTTCACAGTGTCTTGTAACCTTCCCTATGTTGAAAGGGAGTATTGCTGCGAAATATTCTCAAGCATTGGACATTGTACAAAGCACGTGTGTAGAATTCATAGAAATATGCTCTCTGATAAATTCCCTGATACTAGTATTTGAAACCTTGAGATTAGATGTCCAACATGTGATCACAAAGTGGAGAATTTGAGAGCACTGACCTCACATTATGATGCACACTGCAGAAAGTCAATTTATTGTTTGTGTGATGAAACACAGTAATGTAACTTTTGAAGAATACCCTTCATACACTTTTCATATAAGCAGACATCACAGATGTCACCTCATTAAAAGATGAACTGAAAGAGAATATTGAAACAGATTTGCCAAACACTGCTCATGATGTACAGTGCAGTGGCTGTAATGAGAGTGATGACTATGGAGCAAGACGCACAAGATATGATGTTACATGAAGCTTGACAATCACTTTTCTAAAGTAGCAGGAAGTTAGTTTGCTTGGTTCTAGCTCAATACAAACCATAATTGAGGATTGCACCAATTCTGTTGATGTGTCTGATGAGTACACACTGACTGAAGTAATAAAGACTTGTGAAAAACGTGATTTTGACAGTGCAGTTTTGGGGGAAATTTGTGAATCACTGCAACATAATATTTTACGATAAAGCTTGAAAGAACTGTCCACGCTGTGGAAAATAAACAAATGCTATCAAACTATTTTCTCCTGTTTAGCCTATTGAGTACAAATTTGGAGTTGCGATGAAAAAACAGGTTGATGAAAAACACGACCTGTGCAACCTGGTGCCAGAACATTTATGTACAGTGGGCTCCAAAACTACTGGCACCCTTTACTGGTAATGCACGAACAATAATAATAAAAAAAAACACTAATTATTGAGAAACGGAATATACCAACATGAGTGAAATTTACTATTCAAAAAAAGTTGTTTCAGTGGAAACAACCAAAATCGTAACCATTTCATGCCAAATAAATTTCAACAAAATCAAGGTTTCTTAATAATTGGCACCCTTCAGTTAGTACTTAGTGCAACTGCCTCAGGCAAGGATAACAGCATGGAGTCATTGATTTTTTTTGTCACGGAACCATTTCTGGGTGGATCTTGAGGTGTGCTTTGGGTCATTGTCTTGCTAGAAAGTCCACCCAATGGCAAAGTCCCAGCCTTCTGGCAGAGGCAACCAGATTGTCAGCCAAAATATCCTGATACTTGGCGGAGTTCATTATGTCATTAATCTTTACCAGTGCCCCTGGTCCTCTTGAATTAAAACACCTCAAAACATGACTGATCCAGCATCGTATTTCGCCATAGGTATGAGGTGCTTCTCTTTGTATGCATCCCTGTTTCCACGCCAAACATGCTGATGCTGTGTCTGACGGAAACGTCTAATTTTGGTCTCATCTGACCAAAGCACCTTGTTCCAGTCATAATTTAAATGACGTCTGGCGAACTCCAAGCGCTTGCTTCTGTGTCTTCTGGTCAGAAAAGGCTTTCTTCTGGCAACCCTTCCAAAGAGCTGGTGGTTGTGGAGGTGGCACCTGATGGTGCTTTTTGAAACCTGGTGACCCCAAGATGCCACCAAGGGCTGCGATCCCTTCACAGTGATTCTTTGGGATTTTGTTACTTTTCTCACTATCTTCCGTAGTATCCTGGGGGGCAAATTGCTGTTGTGTCCACCATGTTTGAGGTTTTCAACAGTTCCATATCTTTGGAACTGTATGATAATTGCCCTGACAGTGCTCAGTGGCATATTCAATTTTGTGAATTTTCTTATGACCATTACTAGATTTATTCATGTTTATGAATGAATAAATCTAGTAAATAAATCTTATGAATGAAGCTAGTTCGCTAGCTGAACAGTAATATTTTTTTTATAATATTTATTCCGAATATACAAATAGTACAAATTGTACAAGGCTTCTTGATTGCTACTAAACAAAATCTTTGCACAACATAATATAGAAATGAAAATTGAGGAAGCAAAATAATAATGAAACAGAAAAACAGAAAATAAATAACATATTTGAAAAGGAGTGAGAAGAAGCATAGCTTATTAGCTTTCACCCCTTTGTCTAAATAAAAAGTTATATATGTATATATACATACATACACATACATACACATGTACACACATACATACACATACATATATATATATACATACACGCATACATATACATACATACACATACATGCAGGCTTCTCTGCCTCTCAGCACCATGCCATATCAATTAATGAATGATAATCACCAATAATCATTCATGATCAATATCCCTTGTACCCGCTAAACAACATATTTTTGTACATTTTCTTGAACTGGTTGATATTTGGACTTTGCTAGAGTTCCTCACTTAGATTGTTCCATAGCTTGACACCGGTAATAGATAAACAGAAACTTTGTTCGTATGTTTAAGATTTTGAAGTTATATTCCCCCCTCAACTGATAACCTCCCTCCCGATTCCTAAATAAAGTTTGGATATTTCCTGGTAATTGTCTGCTTTTTGCCTTATACATCATGATTGCTGTTTGGTAAGATACGATGTCAGTGAATTTCAGTAGTTTTGATTGTATGAAAAGTGGATTTGTATATTGGGTGCATGTAGCCATTAACCATGTCAATAGAAAATAAGTGAATAGCCATTACTTCACTGACTAACTTGGATGGAGTTGAACCGCGAGCATGTAGCTTGCTAGCTGGCATGAATATCACCAAATAAAAAGTTTGCCAGCAAATGTAAACTTAAGAAACCTAGCTTAAGGCTTAGAAATTATGCATTACCATACTTGACTGTTTAACCTGGTGAGAATGCTAATTAGTTAGCTACTCTAAGGTCTAGCCTATTTAGTTTACTTAGTACTTAGTTTGGCTTACCCAGTTACATATCAAGATTTGCAACTAAAGCCAATTTACATTCATAGCCAAGTATCTTTGTCCTGTGTTTGCGTAAAAACTCAGTTGCTAATGAATGAGCTAATCAACCTGACAAAGCGTAACTGACCTTGCTACTCCGCTAATTCATGACTACTTGGTAATCTATCACTAGTTAAGTAGCGAAATAATTGCGATTTGCCGTTTTATTGATTCATATGCAAAGAAAATAGCTAGTTAGCTGAGCATGCGAGCTAGCGTGCTCGCCTAACGTGTAAGATAGTTTGTAGGTTTCTTTAGTCAACTAGCACCAACTTGTTATAATTGTTAGCTAGCTAGGCTAGCGAACTAGCCAGCTAAGCAAGAATTTTCAGTGTGATCAAGGATAGTTGTCCTATCAATGTTTACTGAAGGAGTTTCGGCTAGTCGATGGAACTTGGTATACATGGACATAAAGGATAAGAGATTACTTTAATGAAACATTTTCAGCCAATTTTAACTGTCGACATTACCATTTACCAAATGGTACCAAATGGCACTATAGGCGTGGTCGGCAAAAATATTGCACCGTTGGCGCTGAAATTTGGGCAACTCATTATTGGTCCTAAGGGCTATTCTTGAAATAGGTTTCACGGAAATCGGAGGGGGTAAGGCCAGGAGCCCTGTTCAGTTTGGCGTGGAATGACCCGCAAGCAAAAAATACCCTGTAATGCATTGTAATCAACTAGTATTGGGTCATCCCACGTCAAATTATCCAAGGGGTGTTACGTCACCTCCTCAAAATTCTTTGAAAAAATTCACGAGTAAATATTCACACAAAATATAAAAATGCCAAATATTAGGCCAGTATCTCAAATAGTTTTCAAGTTATAGCCCTTCGAAATTTGAATAATATTTTAAGTTTTTTGGCGAACCCATTTTCAGCCGACTTTTGCAACTTATTGCTCCAAATTGATTACTTATACAATGCTGAAATTCGCTATACTAACCATATTCATCCCCTAGAATCTGAAAATGGCCTTAGATTCTGTGTATCTTGATCGACTTTTGTATGGTAAAGCCTCAAAATCAGCCGAAAACACAAAATGCCCAAAAATGAGACCACATTTTATGACCTGTAACTCAGGAACTAAGCAAGATAAAAGGCTAGAATTTATCTTTTATTATTTTATGATATATCTTTCTGTAAAAATGCAGGAATCCAAGTAATATCATTTGTAGAAGTTTTTTAATGAAATAATTTCCAAGTAAATTTTTCTGGTTTTTCCCCAAAATGCCCTTTTTTTGGGGCAAAAAATGACCATGTCACCATTTATTCATCTCTCTGAAATTTTAATTGTGCAATCTTACAAATGTGAACAATGTCTGACAAAAAAAAAAAAAAAATAGAATGATGTTCAGCTTATTTTTTTTTTTATGAATGTTTAAATTGTTCCAAACTTTTCGGTACCTAAATGGGTATAGGCCTGCTGCTTTTTTGTGGTGAATGTTTCTGGGATCTGCAGAGCACCTTTGAGTCTTCTCATAGCAAGTTAAAAACATTTTCTCATGATGACAACACACAGAATCAATGTGCCGAACACCAGACTGCCACTGCATTAAGGCAGTATCCTCACTTGAGAAAGTATCTAGTCCCAAATTCCAGTTTTTCTTGTAAATTTCCTTGAATGACATGCATCATCTTAATGGATTCCAATACTGCACCAAGGTAAATTACTCTCCGCCATTTCAGAGCTCATGATGATCTAATAATCCCCAAGTGGGACTGTCTCCTTTTATAGTGAACTATTATTGCGCAATTCAGTAACACAAGTTTGGGCTCATTTGGGATTACTTCAGAAGCCTGTGATCAGTCAAGTCATGGCATGTTTGAGGCACTGATGTCATCCCCAAGAAAAACAATGAAACCAATGAAATAAAGGAAAAAAATCTGTGGAATCTAGCAAATATCGAATATTCTGACAAGACCTCTGTCATGTATTGTACTTTTAGATGGTGTATCATGTTCAAAAAATATTTTTCATCAATGTTTTGTTTTATATTTAGTAGATAACAGCACTTGCAGCAGACCTATACTTGTTTAGTCAACGCAAAAATACACAATTTCGGAACATATTTTAAAAATTCATTACAAAAAAAGTAATCTGAACATCATTCTGATTTTTTTGTCAAACACTGGTCACATTTGTAAGACGGCACAGTAAAAATTTCAGAGCGATGAATAACTGGTGACATGGTAATTTTTTTGCCCCAAAAAGGGGCATTTTGGGGCAAACTAGAAAAATTTACTTAGAAATTATTTCATTGAAAAACTTCTACAAATGATATTACTTGGATTACTGCATTTTTACAGAGAGATATATCATAAAATCATAAAAAATGAATTCTAGCCTTTTATCTTAGTTTCTGAGTTACAGGTCATAAAATGTGGTCTCGTTTTTGGGCATTTTGTGTTTTCGGCTGAGGCTTTACCATACAATATTGGATCAAGATACACAGAAGCTAAGGCCATTTACAGATTCTAGGGGATGAATATGGTTAGTATACCGAATTTCAGCCTTGTATAAGGAATCAATTTGGAGCAACAAGTTGCCAAAGTTGGCTGAAAATGGGTTTGCCAAAAAACTTAAAATACTATTGAATTTTTTTCCTTTCTTTTTTTTTTTTCTTTTAGAAAAATTTGCCATCTCCAATCCCACCCGAATCTGGAATGCCCAATTGGTGAACTATGTACAAGGCTTGCTCGTATGCGACCCCTTGCTGCCAATTCAGGAGAGTGAAGACAGTTCACAGCTCTCCTCCGAAGCATGCGCCTGTCAGCCACCGCTTCTTATACACTCATTGGTTGAATCTTCGCAAGTTCAGAACGAGGGCGGAGGATACCCGGACATGACCAGGCTTAGGATCTTCCTGACGAGCGCCCGTCTGGCGAACAGGAACAAGGCAACTATTATTTTCCCTTCCCGGCAGTCCCTTCCCAATTTGCAACCCTGTAGCGCAATAGCCAATTGTGCGCCACTCTGAGAAAGCTGCCGACCACTGCCAGCTGGTAGGAAGCGGGGATCGACCCCGCGACCTGATAGTCACTTCTGCTTCGCAACGCGATGCTTTACCGAGTGAGCTATCTGGCAGCCCTCTACTATTGAAATTTTGAAGGGCTATAACTTGAAATGTTTTTGAGATACTGGCCTAATATTTGGCATTTCTTTGTTTTGTGTGAATATTTACTCGTGAATTTTTTCAAAAATTTTTGAGGAGGTGACCTGGAAAATTTCTCAAAATCTGGATGATTTGACATGGAATGACCCTATTGCTAACAATAGCTAATAAAGGCTATCCTGACCAGAGGACACCCCACTAACCCCAAGTCAGTTTTCTGACTTAATTTACAGGACGGTCAGCTCGGGTATGACATCATTCCCAGCCCCGACTTCCAACTTCTGAGCCAAATCGAATGCAGCATCAGCAGTGTAATCACGAGTACCCTGCTCATCGATATACGTTTATGCAGTTGGCCGGATGAATGGTCGCCGCTTTCAATGTTGCTGCTGCTCAGAATTGTGGGATAGTTTTATCTCCTTTCTTTTCAAAAAGGATGGTTCTGTGTACCCTATGCTAAAGGAGGTAAATTAGAAGCACTGAGACACCTTTCCTTAACATTTAAAGAATTCTAATGCACTCATCATGGCTGCCACATAATTACCTCCAGATCATTTTTTAGGAGTTAGGAATTTTTCAAGACAAAAGAGACTATTCAGACACAGCCATAGGTCCAATTCCAAAACGCTCCCTCACCACTAGTACTTCACTACCGAGTGTCACTCTGTGTGAAGTCTCCCTCACAGCTATGGAGGGAGCTTCATAAAGGGGGAGGGTGAAAAACGTGTATAAACTTTGGGATGCCCTTGCCCTTTATTCGATGGGAAGTCATTTTTACTGTGCTATGTCTCTGGAGTGCATATGTGAGTCCAGGACAGCATTGTTCTAAACTAATGGAAAAATTGACTTAGATCAGGTAAATGAAGGTCATTGGTGATGTTCATGAAGGTTTTCCTGTGGCACCTCCCCAGAGAAATTGACTACGCGCTTGAATACCTGACAGCGCCCCCTCCTGGCATAGCAAAGAACTCCACCTTAATGCCATAACAAATTCTTTTTTTTTCTCATCAGTCCAGTTAATATATTAAGTTTCCAAAGGTTTTACTGTGGCACATTGATGGAGATGCTGTAAAATAAGGTACAGACGAAAGCACCACCTGTTGGCAGTTTTAGCTGAGATTACACATCAAATATCTGGCTTACCATATAGAGTGCCATAATAATTCCACCTTTTCTTGAATCTACATGGTAGAGTCTGAAGATATTCCAAATTTCAAATATCTATCTTGCTGGAGTAAAGTTTTATGGACTCCTAATGATGGTCCCAAATTAGCCGAGAAGGTCGTATTGGCAACTTTGACAGGGGGCAGCACTAAAATACTTAGTAGTGCCATAGAAATTTTTGGCACCTTTCATACACCATGTAAGAAGGTATAAATCAACCTATTCATTAGCTCCATTCTTGTCTGGAGTATTGAAATATCTGACCTCAAAATAGGGCCAAAACAGCTGAAGTTCACTTTCAAAGGCCAAATATCCCAAAACTCCAGCAAGATACCGGGGGTGTTCTCACAATATGCTATTTCATGTTCATAGACCTTAATAATAAAGTATAGTTTCTCAAGGCATATCGCTGGAGTAAAACAAAAATAAAGTCCAAAAAGTGGATTTTCATTTCTCTTTTGCCCAAACCTTGAGCCCCTGCCACACAATTCTTCAAGTTACCACTCGGTGGCAACTGATACACGGGAAAGTTCAAGTACTTAAATATACATATCCATCAGAAATAGTTTGGCAGATTGAACCGATTTCCCATTATACTGCATCTCATAAGACTGGTTTTTTCCTATTTTGGCCCTGAATTTTCAGTTTCCAGGTGGCGCTGCAACCAAACGAAGACTAATGGCGAAATAATTTGGGGATTTTCTGTGATACGTGTGTATGTACTTACATGCAAAGTTATAGCTACAGTGGATATTTGTATATGTTGTAATGTTGACTATGGTAAACACATTGCAGAATTTTTTCAATTTTTTGTTGTCAGAACACATTTTTCAAGTAATAGTCATAGAAATTATTTAGAAAGTTTCTTTTTATGTTTACATGAAGACCTGTAACTGTTTTGCAATACCTGTGTGATCTTTGTGTGCGAACCTAACAAATAATATTCACAGTGTTTCAAAAGCCCAGATGAATTTCCATACCTCTACAAGCAGTGTTTCATGACTCCTGAGGAGTGTTCCAACACTGTCAACAAGGTGTTTCATGACTCCCGATGAGGAGTGTTCCAATACTGTCCACAAGGTGTTTCATGACTCCCGATGAGGAGTGTTTTAATACTGTCTACAAGGTGTTTCATGACTCCCAATTAGGAGTTGCCACCAATTTGGGGGTTTCAAAACACTTTCTTTTAACAGTGCAGTTGCTCACCATATAACTTTTCCTTCTTTATTCCATAGCTCATTGCAAGCACTTATATATCACATCCTTCCCACTTTAATCCTAAACTGGAAACTGGATTGAGTTCCACCATCAGAACAGAGATTCTAGTCTGTTAGGAAACAGGAATTCAGCATTTCCCAGATGATACTGTAAACATTGATAAAGTAGACCACCCTTTACAGAAGTGTTATTCCCTGGAACACATGACTCATGAGGCACTGACTTGTCACGACTGGCCACACATCTGCCCTGAGAGGAACTGAAGTCACTTTGAACTGATGTTTGAAGGAACAAAGACATTTCATTTCACAATTATTAATATTTCACTGTTGTTAATGAGCCCCACCCTTCTACCCCTCGCAATCTCTCTCTTCCTCTTTCTCTCTCTTTTTCTCACTCTCTCCCTTTCTCACTCTCGCCATCTCTCTCTCTTTACAGTTTTTTCAATCGCTTTACCTCCCCTGTCAACTCAGAAACCATGGTATCAAAACAGTAAATGCATAGGCCTAATGAGAGGCTCTCTGCCCAAAATAACACATTTTGTTTGCAGAAGGCTCTTCCCATGGCCAAACATTTCAAACATGCAGCAAAAGCACAGTTTGTCACTTCCCAATGCAACCTGCAGCCAAGCGAGTTAATCCAGCCACTCCCTCACCCTTTTCAGTCTGACCAGGCTCTACCTTACTTTTTCCTGTGTGTATTGCAGTCATATTTTTTTGACAATTTACATAGTTACATATTGTAAAGCAAGTAGCAAAAGCCAATATTTCCCTCAAACAGCTCAACTTATGCCCAAATGAGCAGATTCCTTCAATCAGCTTTACTGTGCTGTAACACAGTTGACAACAGAATACAAAATACAGTGATCAGTTTGAACAAGGCTCTCCTGTGTGCTACACAATCAGATGTGAACTTACAGTAAAGAATTGCATCCAAACTCAGAAAGACTTTGAAGTGAAATTTTACTGTATTGATGGCAAAAACTGAAATACTGTAATTCACAGACAGTATTACACAGAAAAACTCCATGCAGTTGAAAAAAAAACACAGAATACAATTTATAGGCCCTACTGTAATCACTCGGCTACATGCGCTCACGGAGAAAGGGCCACATGTTTTCATCCACATCACACTGTATGTCTTCCCTACGAATACGACGGGGGAAAATCCTCTTAGAATGCCTTATCCATCCCTGGCATTCGTCAGCTCCAGTTTGCTGGGCAGCAGCAATCATGGCTTCCATCAAACCCATTCAGACATACGAGTGATGGTCATACACTCTCCATCGCCACACACTGAAGAATTCCTCAATAGGACTGAAAAACGGGGAGTCGGCCAGAAAGAATTGCACCATCAGCTGGGGATGTTGGGCAAACCATTGAATCACAATGCGAGGGTGGTGGAAGACCACATTATCCCAGATGATGACGAACCTGCCCGGCCTCTGCAGCTCTCTCTCCTCTGGCGAGATCAGCCTCTCGTGTAGTGCAGTGAGGAAAGTGATGAGCCGCTCTGAGCTGTGTGGGCCGACAGCGGGAATAGAGCGAAGGACACCGTCTGCTGATATCGCCGCACACATTGTGGTGTTCGCTCCCCTCTGTCCTGGTACTGTTATGGTGGCCCGGTGCCCCACATTCCTCCCACGCCTCCTCACTCTGTTCAGACTGCACCCGGCCTCCCATGCCCTTCCTTTAAGTTCCATGATTCTCTATATACAGACATGAACCCATAGACTTGCCTCCCACCCCTCTCTCTGACCTTAACCCTCAACACTACATACCTAACCCTAACCCTAATCCTAACCTTAACCTAAAACCTTAACCTTTAACCCCTAAATTTTCATGGGGACCTCAAAATGTTAAGGATTCTGAAATTCCGTGTCTTATGGGGATTTTTCCCTCTAGGTATACCAGAGCACACACACACACACACACACACACACACACACATATATATATATATGCATATGCATAATGATTATTCAGTTTGAATGTCATAAAGTACATTGTTGTATCACAAAGCATTACAACACTACAGTTCTGTAAAATCCTTACCTGCACATAATGGTATCTGGCCTCCTTCACATTGGCTTCATTCCTCAGGAAGGGAACCCTGTATAATCAGGGGTGCACATAACTTTTTCGGTGTGGTTCTCAAGGGAGCACCTGGAGATGCTCCCTGGTGCTCACTCTTTTCGCAGCGCCCATCCTACAAGGTGTCATCATCGCAGCCGTCCTTTCCTGCAGAGCACTCAATACGCATGCGTTTTCGATGCAAATCAGCCCACAAACGAGGAAGTTGAGCAAAACAAAAAAATTAAAATATTTCTTAATGTATATTTACTTTTACTTAGAAAACAGTAAATCTTTCTTTTGTTCAATTTCATCAAGCAAGAGGAGGATTTCTTCCTTTGTGAATGCTAACTTTCGTGGCCTTTTCCCCTACATGACCGATTGTCAGACACCGTGTTGCCACATGCCAATTTATTGGAGCAATCAGGCTCTGGATTGTTAAACTGAACAATGAACTGAGCAGACAAAGGTTAAATGAGTTTTACGTCATTATTAAACCTTTTCTTAATTATTTCTATTCTTGTGATCTTTCGTTGTAATATTTCTGTAAGCTAATTTAATCAAAAAGACACTGAATCAATTTAGTCATATACTAATGATGATGACAATGTGTTTTTAAAATAGTGTATTTCAGTGTTGATTGGTTAAAACGAGGGACGTTCAATCTCACAGCATCGATTTATTAACAACTAATGCTTTAGCGAGGACTCCAGAAACTCTCCGCAAAATTCCTCTTTAGGCCCGTCTAACGACTGTGTTTGGGAAACCCCCGTAAGGAGAATGTGACGAACATGAGAGAATGCTCCTTGCTTAAGAATCTGTGCCCCCCTCGTTAATCCTGAGATCCAACATTATCGGGAAACCCACTGCAGAGCTTTAAACAAGCATCATTGCCAGTCAAAACAGCCTCTGATTGCTCTCAAGTCAAGAACACACAACTTCAAAACAAACAGCCTTTGGTCTACGGACGCAATCCAAGGGAACAGTGGATTGTTAATGGATAAGAATATTTTTTTTTTTTCAGTATGGGAAATGTAATACGTAAAATGTAGATATTTCTTATAGAAATTTTCCAATAAGGCACCGGAGTTTAAGGTAGGATTACGAAGCTTCTGAAAGGGATTTGCATGCATCGGTGCTCTCGTTGAAATGGGGCACCGCATAAAATCTAAGCAAAAAATTAAGTACTTCGCTTGTTCCATTGCGGAGATTTTCAGAATTTAATATGTGCTGTGCTTTGATGTCTTCTATGACATTGTCGATCGTAGAAGGTATTTTCAAAGCATTATCTAGCTAGCTCCTGCGATTTTTGTCGCATTAAATTGCCCATGAACATAATGGAGGTTTCTGGATTTGGGCCAAGTTATGGTCCAGTTGCCTCCGGAACCGGGTCGGTCAAAAAAAGTTTCTGATCGATAAAATTTCACAGAATCTAAATAGAAATATTAAAGATCACGTCTATTTAGTTTTTAACAGTGTCTGACAAGTATTTGGTGTAAATTATAAGCCTACACCTTGAAAACGACCGTATGCTTACAACCATTCATGAAACGGATAATGTGCGCAGATCTTAAAACTTAAAAGATGAGGATATAAAGGCAGTTCCCGGCTACTCCATATTCAAATAGTACTTAGGAATACCGCAACAAAAGCCGACAAGAAGCGAGTTTTCTGGGACAAGTCAAAGTTCAGGCAGCTCTGCGCGGAAACCGCATTCGGGCAGGAAATAACCGATGCGGACCATGCAGATTTTCCCCTGCTTTGATGGACTTGACGTTTTGCTAATTTGGGTGAAAGCTGAGTAAACTTTAAAAGCTAATAATTAATGAACACACTTGTCATAATGTCTTCTGTCTTACCAGAGATGTATGGAGAAAAATCCTATTTCAGTAGCCGAAGTAAACCAGTCAGAAATGCCAAATATGCTGGTACGCAATTGAGCTTCCCTTCAAGTTTTCTGCCGCGCAATTTCTATTTTTCTGCGCATGCGCACCAGCGCACCAATTATGTGCACCCCTGCTATTACATACATGCCTACCGCTTTCGGGGCGTTTCATTCTGAAAAAAAAAACACCCCAAAAGCGGTAGAGTTGGCATGTATGTAATTATCTTTGTTTTTTGAGAAAGGTGATGTGTTTGGAAAGGAAAGATAAAATGGACCAGCGTGTCCTGACGTGAGTCTAAGTTACCGGTAACATTAATATCCTGGCGTAAATTATGGCCATAGCTGGCTTGAAGTTACTGCTTGACCATACTGCTGCTGGTATGAGGATGGATGGAAGCTAATGTTCGGTAACATTAAGAGAAATATAGTCAATAGGAGCAAGATTAGGAATCTCCAGTCAGGCCAGCTGAGCTGCATCTAACATGTATCAGACTAGTTAGCATAAACGTTACGTTACTGCCATAGGTTTGTTCGAAGCGGGGGATTTTAACGGGGCTGGGCAGCTAAATTTGACCTTATTGTTGACTGAACGATGCGTTATCGCGGGATTGTGTTTGGGCGGCGATTGTCTGAGTAGCAAAATTGGGTAACTAGCTAAGTTGCTCCAGTTCATTAAAGCATTGGTCCTCAGCGTCATTCCTGAGGATCCACTGTGTATGCTGGTTTTTGTTCCGACCACAATTGTAATTGCAGGATTTTAACAAGCTGTTAATTTGTCTTAAGTGCATATAATGTTTAGAGCAGTTATTTGCCCTCTTAACTCACAAGTTAACAGAAATATCTTTGTTTGCCATCAAGAATAAAAAAAAACCATAACCACAGTGCAGTGACGTACCCAGCGGGGGAGCGAAGACACGTCCCTTTTTGACTGCAATTAGCAGTTCTCAATTATTTTGTTTTATTGACGCATATTCCAGCGATTAAATCATGGGCTAAATTCAGTACAGTTGCAGAACAAGAACAGAGAGTTGGGTCGCACAAAACCTCCGTTTAAAACAATTATAAGTCCTGACCTGTTCTCAGTCATTTTTAAAATTAGCGGAAGGTTCACTCCGAGAGCACTCCAGTTAACAGGTGCTGCTTGTTCTCCCCGATTAGGTAAGACGTCGACATCGCAGTACGATGTATTGGAAATTACAGCATAAAATTAGAGAAAACAATGTAACCAATAAAATTAAAGTTGGCTCCTAATTGGTGAAAACTAATTGACACATCATGACAAATTTATTCAACAAGCTAATGGTAAAGAGTCAAAGCAGGGGTGGCCGATATGACCTAAAATTTATATCACGGTATTTTTCCTTCATATTGCGATTACGGTATTATATCACGGTATTCCAACATGAAATGGGGTAGTCTTTTCAAAACATGATTCTAGCTCTGTTTGTTCTGTGTTGTAAGTGTACACATCCTAGCAGGTGGAAAATGTCTACTAATATGTTAGAAAAACGATGTGCTTTTGGAAGAGTAGCTCACCCCATTTCAAGATGAAAGTTATCTACACTGGTGAGCAAACTGGGTCTGAGGAATGAAGAATATTTACAGAAAAAATGCTTTTTTGCATTTCACTTTCCCCCCACTTATTATTTTTGTTCCACAATGCAAACACAGTGGTTTCTTTCAAACTTTCAACACCAAACAACAACCATCTTTACCATCAGCCAGTGCCCTGGGTCAATATTGCAAGGCTGTTAACTTTTCAACATGCTTATATTGGAGGTTTACTTTTGACTGCAAGAAAGGTACTTAAAATAAAAGCGGTTTATATGCAGCACTATTACTGCATCTCTACCTGTTTCTCCATATGATTATTTCACAGTTGTGGTGTAAAACATGATACTAAGCTTATCACTCGTGCAAACCATCTTCAGCTCCTGTTAAATTAAAGAATAAAGATTTAAAAAAAGAATCAGCTTTTCATATATGTGTGGCGGGAGGGTCAGAAATTAAACTGAATTATAAATAAACAAATACAATCAAATACAAAATACATACTCACTGTAAAAGAAAAAATAAATTAACTTAGACCAAATAAAGTAGTGCAATCAAACAAACAAAAACAATGGTAACAGTGGTTCAGATATCTACCAGGGCCCGTATTCACAAAGCATCTTATCTTACGGCTAGGAGTACTCCGAAGTCGCGCTAAAACATTTTATGTAGGAGTAAAATCTTAGAAGTAATTCACAAAGCTGCTGAGAGCAACTTTTAGTTAAGAAAACTAGTAACTCCTAGAATAGGAGTAGCTCTGAGATAGGTGGGAGTAAATCTCCGTTGCTATGAATGACGTCAATTCTAATGCACGAGTCTTGGGACAATGAGCACGGTGATGGGTTGTTTGGTGACAGGGCGGCCCATTGAAAAAAATATCCCACATACAACCCATGGAGGAAAAAATGAGGAAATAGTCCACGCGGCTGGCTTGTCCCATAAAATAATAACATGTTGAGCGCTCCTGAAAATGCACTATGCGCAGTCCCCACATATCACGCTCTAGGCAAATAAACATACATAGGAAAGAGAGAGTTGTAAAAATGCCAATAGCTTAAAACAAATCAATAATAAAACGCATCATTTTCCCAAATAATTGGCGACTTATTACCCAGTGAGAATATGTTGCAATCATTTAAATGTCGAGCCGTTTAAGTTTGTTTGCCCTAAACTGTCATGGATGAAAGTTCAAAAAGGACGCGAAAGCCCAACTGAAGCTACGACTAGTTACTGCTGCTGGCCCAGTTGGTGCTGGAGCGAAAGCATGTAATCAAAGGGAAATTTGGCTCGGGGGTGAACAGCAAATCCTCGGACGATGGACGACTGCGAGAAGAGGTGGTATGGGCTGCGCAGGGGAGGTCCGGGATTGCAACCTATAAACGGGCTATCGTTTAAACAGGAAAGCATACTAAGCTTGGTTTGTCATTTTTAGCCTACAATTTAAATATGTATACAAATATGACATAGGCTGATATTATTATGATGATCTATTAAATGTAACCCTCGCTCAACAGCGTAATAAAATAATTCATGCATAGCAGGACGAGGTTCAGCACCAAAGCCACTGTCCCCGAGCAAGTGGCATCCCACAGGCACATAATGCCTGTCAAATAAGTGGCATGAGCTGCTTTCCATTAAAATGTGAGAGTCGTGCGTGGATCCTGGCCATTTCGCAACAATGTCCAAAATATTGTATTCAGCATCAAATACTATCTGGGCGTTGATGGAACGAACTTTTTTCTGTTTACAAATACCTCTTCAGTTTGGGTCGGAGAAATAATTCAAATATAGGTCTCGTCAATAGAACCGATGATAACGGGCATACCTGAGATGTGCATGAATTGAAGTGAATCTGTGTTCTTGGCGAATGTCCATTCGAAACCGGATAACTGTTGTATGATATGAGGTTCACAGAGTGCATTGATTGTTTGTTGAATTGAACGACTGACAGATGATTGTGAAGTCCCTAAATTTTCTGCGTTGCAAAGTTGCATTTTTCCGGTGGCCAAGTAACGAAGTGTTGTCAAACATTTTATTTCGGGGCTTATTGGGTTGTTTCTCATGGTTGGAGACGTAATTCTCTCCCTCACCAAGTCAACAACAAATAAAATCCCTTCAAGGTCGATCCGATGTCTTTTCAACAACTGCGCATCATTCAGAATTTCCAAGTCATTCCGTCTTTCAACAGCAGCAGCCATTTTCCGATTCTTTGTGAAAAGATTTTAGCGAGTTAGTTCTCTTGACCACTTTTAAGCTCTCCCAGACTTAGGAGCTACTTTTAGGCCTAAAATGCTTTGTGAATAACACTTAGTAAAAATAATTAAGAGTCCTAAATTTACGACTGACACGCCCAATTTTTTTAGGAGTTTCTCCTAAATCCGGTCGTTAGGACCTACTTTTAGCGCTAAGGTGCTTTGTGAATACGGGCCCAGATCTCAAACTAAACTAAAAGTGAGTTTTTTTGCCAGGAACACTAGCCTGTCAACATTTTCCAGCTTCATTGTTGCCCTGCTGCATGTGACAATATTGCCACCTGTGCTAAATGCACGCTCAGAGGGAGAGCTTGTAGCTGGGATACTCAAGCACTTCTTAGCTAAGTGGCTAATCTGTGGAAACTGGGTACAGTGGAGACGCCATCATTCCAGAGGATTTGACGCACTGTCAGCTGTCACCATCAGCAGGTAGCCATCTAGCTCAGACTCTGGACCCTGCTTTGGTAAGGCACCACAGACACTGCCATGTTTTTTGAAAAAACTGGCCAGGCTGTGCTTGGGTTTCTTTGCTTGCGTAGCGGTGCCTGGAAGAGTAGCTTCTCTGTCTGTCGGACGCACTGTGGGAGAAGCTGGGGAGGCAGAGGCAGTGGCTGTCAGCTCCTCCAAGGACTCGATCTCAGCTGCTGCTCTCTTCTTCACCTCCTCCACCTTCTCATCAGTCAAGTAGGAGGCTTTAAATCTCGGGTCCAGAAACTTTGCCGTGGTCAGCAGCTCATCAGTCGCTGGATCACTGTATTTTTCATTCCAGTAATCCAAGACCTTCTCCTTGATATCCTCGCTGAGCCCTGCTTTTTCCTCTTTTGGCTTCAAGATATCTGAATTTAGTAGCTGGAGGACTGGCTTCACATATGAGACGCTGGCACACTCCTCCCCTGATAGGGCATCAGTGAAATCTTGTGGTTGTTTTAAGGCTTCAGTGACGGCCTCCAACACCTGAATGTCCTGCCAAGCGGGTAGAAGGTGCCTTGTCTTTGGATCTGCAGCTAGCGCTTGTGCGATGGCCTTTTCCTGCTCCAGGACCCTCTCCATCATCTTGACAGGGGATCCCCACCTTGTGGGAGATTCTGTGATAAGGTTGTGGACAGGCAAGTTCGTCTCGATCCTTCCAGCTGTAGGAAAACATGCTTCCCACTTTTTTTTACATACACCTGTGGCTCTTGCAACTCGCACATCATTTTGGACACTCCTCTCTGGCAAGTAATAAAGAATAAAAATATTACTTTTGAAATGTATCACTAAAATTAAGATTAACAAAACAAACATATAACTACTAGCTAAAACAAATTTTTTATATCAAATTATTTTTGTCTCAACCACTGATAATAGCCTATAACAAGTCTGACAAATTGATTTTTACATTTTAAAGTCTAATGATGAAATTGCCATTTTTCAGGAACTGTTGCTTTTGCAATTTAAGTGTTCTAACTGTTCAGGTTTACCTAAAAGTTAAAAATGAATTACAGGAATTGTATAAGTGTTTACTCTACTAGAATGACTAATAGGAGTTAGTTGCTATACTTTATTCATTTATTTGATTTATTTAATCTTTCAAGTCAAGTGGAACCTGTTCTGGCCAAGACAGAATTAACGAAGTGAGTGATAAAACTACAGTGTATAATCATTAAAGGTTAAGCAATTGAATTCACCACTTAAAGTAGTTCTGAAATTACCCCTGTATTTACAGATACAAAGCAATAATGCATCACTAATTAAATGTTATAGCATAACTGAAGCACACTATGATATCTTAACTTCTTTTGCTTCTAAATGTTTATTTTGATGCCACTGCTTTTGTTAAAAAATGTTCAGTACCTTTATCTAAGAAAAATATATATAGTACTTGTTCCATTTTACATCATAATTTAAGAGCCAGAGTCTGTAACTTTGGACCAGCTCATAGAGGGGGATGATACTGTATATCATGTTCCAGCAGGCCACTGCGGAGTGTTCCACAAAAGCCGGCGCCCGGCGAATCCGCCGGTAACTCGTTGACAGGGCGCCGGATCTGGACATATGAAAGACAAATATCGAGAGCTTGCACACGCCCACACCACAGCAGCGGCGGCTGCCACCAGCAGAGCAGCCCCGACAGAGTCAGAGCGGCTTGTGAGCCACAAAGTCCCGCAAACAGCAGCTGGGGCCTCTTGTCTCGAACGAACTGCCACTGAGGGGTGACAGTAGCTATGTTTTCATTTAAATTTCAAGCCAATCTTTTGAAAATTCGCAAAAACTAAATGCGAATTATGTGCGTTTCCATATGTTTCCCTCAAGCGGTTGAGATCAACTCACTATGCAGGCGGTGACGTGCGTGCATATGTATGTCAGATAAACACGTACGTCCTTGGTAGGCAACCTCAAATGCGAAAATGGAGAACGGTCAGACTGTGTTTTCAGTTTGGCACTACTGTTCATGACTGTACCCCTCCATTGTGCTACTGATCTTGGCTAATATCAAAAAAACGCACTTTACGCAAAGTGAAGTATATGCAGAAGTTGACTATGGACAGTGTAGGGTTACCCGGTCCGAGAAAGCACATGGCAACTTGACATTCGGAATAACGTGTATATCCAGTAGCCATGTGCATGCTCTTTATCGGAGCCAACCCTGGCTACATCAGTGTTTATTCGAAAAATGTGTTTCCATTTCAGATTATGCGCATTAAGTCTTTTTCGCATAAGTCAAAATCCACCTCAAGCGAGCGTAAAAACTTTTTTTGCGAAGCAGAGGGTTTTTCATTTAAGATTTATTCAAAGCCTCTTTTGAAGTATAAAATCATTAGGCTGTATCACACCCCTCTGCCTGAGTATAGCTATGGCTGTCTAGTTAAGATTTTCTTTCTATGATGCAGAAAGAAAGCACCTTAATCGCGAAAACCTCTATTAACAGCCGACAGCAAAGTGCGAATACAATTCATTAACAGCACTTGCCAAACCTGCCGATATGTTTATAACGTTCAGTGGCGAGGCTAGATTAAAAAAAAAAAAAAAAAATTAAAATCTGCAGGCCTACAGAGCATTCATATTTACGAGAATAAGATGACGCAATCTTTATATTCATTGGATTTTGTTGGGTGTCACTAACTAGTTTATTACTCGGGCCGGTAGGCGACGAGTCTAAGTTTCGGCTCCGTTCTTCTTTTTTTTTTTTTTTCGGGGTCGCGATTGTCCTGCTCATGCGCGATTGGCCCAGGCCTAGACCCGGCCCGAGTACAGGCTCTGAGGAGCCTCTTGTTATTAATATGATCAGTGCAGGATAAAAAAGCGGCGAGTTGGGTATTGCTAGACTACGTTGATTGTAACCAGCTCATTTTACCAGTTTCAGATATTTGAAAAAATACATTCATAACAATTCATGTATCTAAATGGCAGGCTAGACGAATGATCTGGCCAACAGTTTTGCTGAGAGCAAGGCAGGCATCTACGATGTAATTGCAGTATTCTGGGTATGGACTGTGCAGTCAGTGGTTCCGAGAGCGTGACTCGGTGCAAGGCTCGTAAAGACAGAAAAATTTCACTGTCTAAAGACACTTCTTCTGTGGTCCGGCACAAGGTCGCTGATTGGCTGTACGCAAATGAGTTTCTATTGGTGTCCGGAGCTCCAGTGGGAAAAAAAAATTTCGCCGGCAGCGGGAAACCGACTGGGGATGCTGCTACTTCTTTGAAGAAGATAGTTTGGGAGAAATAAGAAGTCGATATGCCAGCGCCTAAACGGCCACTTGAGCCAAGCAAGGACCAAAATCTATGCTAGGCTTCATCAAGAAGAGAGCAGGTTAGTATATCAAAGAAAATCCTATGTTAAGTGATAGATACCCTTTCCCCACCTGCTACCCTTGCCAATTTGTAAAACTTCAATGAAAAGTAAATTATTTCAATGAAAATATGATGAATCAATGAATGTCCATGGAAGGAAATAAGAAATAGGGGTGGGGTGCTGTCCAATTTATTTTTCAGGTTGGGACTTATATTTTTTCGGTCAATGTGCAGTGTATGTTCCTCATAGTCCTCAAGTTTTTGTAAAGTTTAGATAAAAGAAGACCTGATTTATTTATACTGTTTTAATATTGTTCAGATGATAGTGAAATACCAATAAAGCCACCGTCACCATTGCAGCACTCATCACAAGCCGCATCAGTCTCGTCGCAGCCCCCACCCCGTGTGGAAGCCGCATCACAGCGATCTTTGTCACAGCCCCCCCTGTCAACCAGTGCTGGCCTTGCTTTCTTAGAAGAGTACCTCCCAGAGGCCAGGCCCAGAAGATGCTGCATAGCTTCTATATCTGTAATGGCAAGTGTGGCTGTTTTTCAGAGCAGGAGATGGAGTGGGCTATGTCGTATACAAAACAGAAGCGGTCCGAACTGCAACACACCTGGTTCACAGAAACGGAGACAGCATTCTGTGAGAAGACAGGTATGTTGCGTGAGAATGACATTTTACTGAATGTTACATTTTTCTGTTATTGAAATTTACACGTTGCATGATAACTTTTCCTCTAGTTTTGAATTTCATTTTTGTTTTCTAGGCTCATACTGGCCAGTCTATGTGGAACATGAGGGCACGTACTGTCTTCTGTGTCGTATCCACAACATTTGCCACTCATTCAACAAACAGACAAAGTTTAATCGGACTGCATCAACCAACTTCAAAAAAAGTTCAATTGTGGAGCATGCAGCGACGGAGGGTCAAGAGGGGTCCAGTGATGGAGCTGAAGAGGCGTACCTCAAGTCTGGCTGCTCAACACCAGTCAGCAAAAGAGGTCAGGGATGAGGTCATACACAATGCCTTCCTTTCTGCATACTGGCTTGGGAAGGAGGAGATTGCGAACAGGAAGTTTCTATCCCTGATGGACCTGGAGAAGGAGGTTGGTTTGGCCAAGATGGAGCAGTTCAGGCAGACCAGCCAGAGGTCTCAGAAGGGCCTGAGGCTGCTGATAGGGCAGATGATTAAGGACAAAATCCTTGTAAAGGTTTGCAATATTGAATTCAACTAGCTATAGTATAATTTTTTGGAATAAAATCAATGGAAATATTTTCTCTATAGCAGACTGCCTACAGTTAGTTCTTTGGAAATATCTTTTACATTCAATGGAAATATTTTCTTAATGGTGTCACATATTTTTTTTTCTGATTCGTGATGCAAAGTACCTCAGTATTCTGGTTGATGACGTCACAGATTGCAGCGTGATTGAGCAGCTTCTGATCCTCATTAGATGGGTTGACTCCAGTGGCGGATCTAGAAAATTTTACATGGGGTGGCAAAGGGGTGGCAAGAGGTCTGGGAGGGGTGGCATAGGACGTCCTCAGTGCGGTATTAGGAAATCCCCAATTCCAATGAAGTTGGGACAATGTGTAAAACGTGCATAAAACAGAACACGATTTGCAAATCTCATAAACCCATATTTTATTCACAATAGAGTACAGACAACATATCAGATGTTGTAAGTAAAGATAGGCAGAGGTTCACCAATCTGCAAAAAACTGCAAATCTAAAAATTGGGGAACAATTTCAGAAAAATATTCTTCAATGTATTTATTGTACAGTGTGTCCCAAAAAAGGAAACCAAGAATAAATGGTTAATTCTATAAAAATTAATATTCTTTGATTAAAAATGGCATTTGGTGTTATATAACTATGTCTTGTATCTAATGATGTCAAGTAAGTGGAGCTTGTGCCGCACTCAACTGAACAACAATGACACTTTTGGAGTAAGTCAGTAACCTCTTTGCGCCAGATTATATAAAATGATGACAGGCCTAAACACGGATGAACCTGGATGATCTGTTTCAACTTTTCATTGTCGGGGCCATTAGTGCTTTACGTTGGGTAATGTGTACTGCTTTAAATGTAAACCCTGCTAGCTGCATGACGTGCACAAATCATGCAGCTGACAACAGAACAGTGTTCTGACAGCGATGCCTGACTAATTTTGTGTTATTTGTATGATGTGAAAAAGTACATAGTTGCGTAATTAATAGTCCTAATTAGTTTTATAGATACTACGTTTCAACAGAATACTTCTCATTGTATTCCCAGTTTCCTTTTTTCCGGATGCACTGTATTATTAGGCTATGCCTTCCAAGATGTAGCAGAGTGAATATTTAGGCCTAATGAAATAAAAGTACCTCAAAATAAATACAGCAAAAGTACGTAAGTTACAGTCCAGGACTGATATTGGCCATCTCTTTTAAGAGAGCTTAAGACGACAATTGTTGTGCTGTGCAGCAAAACGTCTCACAAACATAGCCAAATCGAGCTGTTTTGCACGCTGTTTCAATACTGAGAACAGCTAGATTTCTAAGACGATCGTCTGATGATTCTCAGACTACATAGACCTCTAGTCATGTGGTGGAGTTTCCGCCAAGTCGAATGTTGCTCCTGCCGCGAGTACTTATGAGCTACGTCAAAAAACGGAATTCCTAGATCTATACAAACATATATACGGTAAAATAATAACAATTATATTTCAAGTTTCAATGGAATTTAAGAAATTTTACCTGCTTCGGCTGACACATGCCGAATTCATTAGGACATACTATCCGTATGTTTGCAAAAAGGGCTAACGGTAGTCGGTACGGACCCGCCCGTACCTTTACCTGTGATAGAATGAGATGAGAGGCTAATAATACCGCTGCCTTACCTTTAGCACACAGGCTAGAGATACGGGTCCGTGCCCGTAGCCTCTGCCTTACCTTTAGCATACAGGCTAGAGATACGGGTCCGTGTCCGTAGCCACTGCCTTACCTTCAGCATACAGGCTAAAGATACGGGTCCGTGCCCGTAGCCACTGCCTTACCTTTAGCATACAGGCTAGAGATACGGGTCCGTGCCCGTAGCCACTGCCTTACCTTTAGCATACAGGCTAGAGATACGGGTCCGTGCACGTAGCCACTGCCTTACCTTTAGCATACAGGCTAGAGATACCTTTTTAGCATACAGGCTAAAGAACGGTCCGTGCCTGTAGTGCCTTACCAGGCTGAGATACGGGTCGGGTAGAGCCTGTAGCCACTGCCTTACCTTTAGCATACAGGCTAGAGATACGGGTCCGTGCCCGTAGCCACTGCCTTACCTTTTAGCATACAGGCTAGAGATACGGGTCCGTGCCCGTAGCCACTGCCTTACCTTTAGCATACAGGCTAGAGATACGGGTCCGTGCCCGTAGCCACTGCCTTACCTTTAGCATACAGGCTAGAGATACGGGTCCGTGCCCGTAGCCACTGCCTTACCTTTTAGCATACAGGCTAGAGCATACAGGATAGAGATACGGGTGCCGTAGCCACTGCCTTACCTTTAGCATACAGGCTAGAGATACGGGTCCGTGCCCGTAGCCACTGCCTTACCTTTTAGCATACAGGCTAGAGATACGGGTCCTGCCCGTAGCCACTGCCTTACCTTTAGCATACAGGCTAGAGACACGGGTCCGTGCCCGTAGCCACTGCCTTACCTTTTAGCATACAGGCTAGAGATACGGGTCCGTGCCCCGCAGCCACTGCCTTACCTTTAGCATACAGGCTAGAGATACGGGTCTGTGCCCGCAGCCACTGCCTTACCTTTAGCATACAGGCTAGAGATGCCGGGTCCGTGCCCGCATACAGGCCACTGCCTTACTTTTTAGCATACAGGCTAGAGATACGGGTCCGTGCCCGTAGCCACTGCCTTACCTTTAGCATACAGGCTAGAGATACGGGTCCGTGCCCGTAGCCACTGCCTTACCTTTTTAGCATACAGGCTAGAGATACGGGCCCGTGCTCGTAGCCACTGCCTTACCTTTAGCATACAGGCTAGAGATACGGGTCTGTGCCAGTAGCCACTGCCTTACCTTTAGCATACAGGCTAGAGATACGGGTCCGTGCCGGGTCCGTGCCCGTAGCCACTGCCTTACCTTTTAGCATACAGGCTAGAGATACGGGTCCGTGCCCGCAGCCACTGCCTTACCTTTTAGCATACAGGCTAGAGATACGGGTCCGTGCCCGTAGCCACTGCCTTACCTTTTTAGCATACAGGCTAGAGATACGGGTCCGTGCCCATAGCCACTGCCTTACCTTTTAGCATACAGGCTAGAGATACGGGGTCTCATAGGCCACTGCCTACAGGCTAGAGATACGGCCACTGCCTTACCTTTAGCATACAGGCTAGAGATACGGGTCCGTGCCCGCAGCCACTGCCTTACCTTTTTAGCATACAGGCTAGAGATACGGGTCCTGTGCCCATAGCCACTGCCTTACCTTTTAGCATACAGGCTAGAGATACGGGTCCGTGCCCATAGCCACTGCCTTACCTTTAGCATACAGGCTAGAGATACGGGTCCGTGCCCGTAGCCACTGCCTTACCTTTTTTAGATACAGGCTAGAGATACGGGTCCGTGCCGTAGCCACTGCCTTACCTTTTAGCATACAGGCTAGAGATACGGGTCCGTGCCGTAGCCACTGCCTTACCTTTAGCATACAGGCTAGAGATACGGGTCCGTGCCCGCAGCCACTGCCTTACCTTTAGCATACAGGCTAGAGATACGGGTCCGTGCCCGTAGCCACTGCCTTACCTTTAGCATACAGGCTAGAGATACGGGTCCGTGCCCGCAGCCACTGCCTTACCTTTAGCATACAGGCTAGAGATACGGGTCCGTGCCGTAGCCACTGCCTTACCTTTAGCATACAGGCTAGAGATACGGGTCCGTGCCCGCAGCCACTGCCTTACCTTTAGCATACAGGCTAGAGATACGGGTCCTTGCCTGTAGCCACTGCCTTACCTTTAGCATACAGGCTAGAGATACGGGTCCGTGCCCGTAGCCACTGCCTTACCTTTAGCATACAGGCTAGAGATACGGGTCCGTGCCCGCAGCCACTGCCTTACCTTTAGCATACAGGCTAGAGATACGGGTCGTGCCCGTAGCCACTGCCTTACCTTTTAGCATACAGGCTAGAGATACGGGTCCGTGCCATAGCCACTGCCTTACCTTTAGCATACAGGCTAGAGATACTTTAGCATACAGGTCCGTGCCCGTAGCCACTGCCTTACCTTTTTAGCATACAGGCTAGAGATACGGGTCCGTGCCCGTGAGCCACTGCCTTACCTTTAGCATACAGGCTAGAGATACGGGTCCGTGCCCATAGCCACTGCCTTACCTTTAGCATACAGGCTAGAGATACGGGTCCGTGCCCGTAGCCGCTGCCTTACCTTTTAGCATACAGGCTAGAGATACAGGTCCGTTTAGCCACTGCCTTACCTTTAGCATACAGGCTAGAGATACGGGTCCGTGCCCATAGCCACTGCCTTACCTTTTAGCATACAGGCTAGAGATACGGGTCCGTGCCCGTAGCCACTGCCTTACCTTTAGCATACAGGCTAGAGATACGGGTCCGTGCCCGTAGCCACTGCCTTACCTTTTTAGCATACAGGCTAGAGATACGGGTCCCGTGCCCGTAGCCACTGCCGCCTTAGCATACAGGCTAGAGATGCGGGCCACTGCCACTGCCTTTAGCATACAGGCTAGAGATACGGGTCCGTGCCCGTAGCCACTGCCTTACCTTTAGCATACAGGCTAGAGATACGGGTCCGTGCCCGTAGCCACTGCCTTACCTTTTAGCATACAGGCTAGAGAGATACGGGTCCTTAGCCACTGCCTTACCTTTTTTAGCATACAGGCTAGAGATACGGGTCCGTGCCCATAGCCACTGCCTTACTTTTTTAGCATACAGGCTAGAGATACGGGTCCGTGCCCGTAGCCACTGCCTTACCTTTTTAGCATACAGGCTAGAGATACGGGTCCGTGCCATAGCCACTGCCTTACCTTTAGCATACAGGCTAGAGATACGGGTCTGCCGTCATAGCCACTGCCTTACCTTTTTAGCATACAGGCTAGAGATACGGGTCCGTGCCCCATAGCCACTGCCTTACCTTTAGCATACAGGCTAGAGATACGGGTCCGTGCCGTAGCCACTGCCTTACCTTTAGCATACAGGCTAGAGATACGGGTAGAGATGTGCCCATAGCCACTGCCTTACTTTTTAGCATACAGGCTAGAGATACGGGTCCGTGCCGCAGCCACTGCCTTACCTTTAGCATACAGGCTAGAGATACGGGTCCGTGCCCGTAGCCACTGCCTTACCTTTAGCATACAGGATAGAGATACGGATACGGGCCACTGCCTTACCTTTAGCATACAGGCTAGAGCCACTGCCTTACGGGTCCAGGCTAGAGATACGGGTGCCGCAGCCACTGCCTTACTTTTTAGCATACAGGCTAGAGATACGGGTCCGTGCCCGCAGCCACTGCCTTACCTTTTTAGCATACAGGATAGAGATACGGGTCCGTGCCCGCAGCCACTGCCTTACCTTTAGCATACAGGCTAGAGATACGGGTCCGTGCCCATAGCCACTGCCTTACCTTTAGCATACAGGCTAGAGATACGGGTCCGTGCCCGTGAGCCACTGCCTTACCTTTTTAGCATACAGGCTAGAGATACGGGTCCGTGCCCGTAGCCACTGCCTTACCTTTTAGCATACAGGCTAGAGATACGGGTCCGTGCCCGTAGCCACTGCCTTACCTTTAGCATACAGGCTAGAGATACGGGTCCGTGCCCGCAGCCACTGCCTTACCTTTAGCATACAGGCTAGAGATACGGGTCCGTGCCCGTAGCCACTGCCTTACCTTTTTAGCATACAGGCTAGAGATACGGGCCCGCGCCACTGTAGCCACTGCCTTACTTTTTTAGCATACAGGCTAGAGATACGGGTCCGTGCCGTAGCCATTGCCTTACCTTTTTAGCATACAGGCTAGAGATACGGGTCCGTGCCCGTGAGCCACTGCCTTACCTTTTAGCATACAGGCTAGAGATACGGGTCCGTGCCCGTAGCCACTGCCTTACCTTCAGCATACAGGCTAGAGATACGGGTCCGTGCCCGTAGCCACTGCCTTACCTTTAGCATACAGGCTAGAGATACAGGTCCGTGCCCGTAGCCACTGCCTTACCTTTAGCATACAGGCTAGAGATACGGGTCCGTGCCCATAGCCACTGCCTTACCTTTAGCATACAGGCTAGAGATACGGGTCCGTGCCCGTAGCCACTGCCTTACCTTTAGCATACAGGCTAGAGATACAGGTCCGTGCCCGTAGCCACTGCCTTACCTTTAGCATACAGGCTAGAGATACGGGTCCGTGCCCATAGCCACTGCCTTACCTTTTTAGCATACAGGCTAGAGATACGGGTCCGTGCCCATAGCCACTGCCTTACCTTTTAGCATACAGGCTAGAGATACGGGTCCGTGCCCATAGCCACTGCCTTACCTTTTTAGCATACAGGCTAGAGATACGGGTCCGTGCCCGTAGCCACTGCCTTACCTTTTTAGCATACAGGCTAGAGATACGGTCCGTGCCGCAGCCACTGCCTTACCTTACCTTTTAGCATACAGGCTAGAGATACGGGTCCGTGCCCATAGCCACTGCCTTACCTTTAGCATACAGGCTAGAGATACGGGTCCGTGCCGTAGCCACTGCCTTACCTTTAGCATACAGGCTAGAGATACGGGTCCATAGCCACTGCCCCTTTTTTAGCCACTGCCTTACCTTTTAGCATACAGGCTAGAGATACGGGTCTAGCCACTGCCGTAGCCACTGCCTTACCTTTTTAGCATACAGGCTAGAGATACGGGTCCGCATACGCTAGAGATGAGGCCCGTGCCGCAGCCACTGCCTTACCTTTTAGCATACAGGCTAGAGATACGGGTCCGTGCCCGCAGCCACTGCCTTACCTTTTAGCATACAGGCTAGAGATACGGGTCCGTGCCCGTAGCCACTGCCTTACCTTTTAGCATACAGGCTAGAGATACGGGCCCGTGCCCGCAGCCACTGCCTTACCTTTTAGCATACAGGCTAGAGATACGGGTCCGTGCCGTAGCCACTGCCTTACCTTTAGCATACAGGCTTGAGATACGGGCCCGTGCCCGCAGCCACTGCCTTACCTTTAGCATACAGGCTTGAGATACGGGCCCGTGCCCGCAGCCACTGCCTTACCTTTAGCATACAGGCTAGAGATACGGGCCCGTGCCCGCAGCCACTGCCTTACCTTTAGCATACAGGCTAGAGATACGGGTCCGTGCCCGTAGCCACTGCCTTACCTTTAGCATACAGGCTAGAGATACGGGCCCGTGCCCGCAGCCACTGCCTTACCTTTAGCATACAGGCTAGAGATACGGGTCCGCGCCCGTAGCCACTGCCTTACCTTTAGCATACAGGCTAGAGATACGGGTCCGTGCCCGTAGCCACTGCCTTACCTTCAGCATACAGGCTAGAGATACGGGTCCGTGCCCGCAGCCACTGCCTTACCTTCAGCATACAGGCTAGAGATACGGGTCCGTGCCCGCAGCCACTGCCTTACCTTTAGCATACAGGCTAGAGATACGGGTCCGTGCCCGCAGCCACTGCCTTACCTTTAGCATACAGGCTAGAGATACGGGTCCGTGCCCGCAGCCACTGCCTTGACAGTAAGGACCTGGTTTTATTATGCAGCCTCATTGCTGTGATATTGATCACATAACACTGAAACTAAACAGCGACCCTCTGGATTCAACACGCCTGTTTTTGATATCTAGCTAAATGCATCATAAACTGTTCTCGTTTTTACTATAATCAAAACTAACCGAAGAGAAAAATGCTCCAACAAATCACACGGGAGTGAGTCACTTTTGACCAGCAATTAATGAACGCATTGAACCATCGCCTTTAGCGTACATTCCATCTATTACAAATTTAACTTTATTTATCGGGGGAAACTCACTTTACTTGGAGAAAGTTGAGTGGCTAAGTGGCTCCACTCTGCTGCGCTGCACGCAGACTCCAACATATGTCTATTGCAACTGACACACGCCAGCGCGGAGCAGGAGGCTCGTCACGCAGACCCCGCGCGTTTGATGCAGGACAGGCGCGTCGCTAGAACAGGGAATTGGGGGGGGCACAGACACGTCCCTTTATGACGAGAATTAGTCCTGGCAAGTTCTCAATCATTTTCCTTTATTGGCGCGTTTTTCCAATTATCGAACTGGTTACTGAAGACACGGTTTTCCATATGCGATCTAACAGCAATGAAATCATGGGCTAAATTCAGTACAGAAAAATAATTTATGTACGAATAGGCCAATGCTTCGCGTTGATTGAACTGGTCTTTGTTCCAATGAAATATCGCCTTTCACTCTCGGTATTGCGTGGGTTGATAAAACAAAACGTGGCACTCGGCGGTTAAATAGGCTATGAAAAGCATGCGGCTCAAGCTATTTGGCGCAGGTATGCAATTTTGAATAACATTGATTTAAATGAGCAAACTGGCGCCCAGATGAATGATTGTCGTCTTACCTAATCGGAGAGAACAAGCAGCACCTGTTAAGTGTGGAGTGCTCTCGGAGTGAACCTTTTGTTAATCATGAAAATGACCAATAACTGTTTTAAATGGATGTTTTGTGCAACCAAATTCTCTGTTCTTGTTCCGCAACTGTACTGAAATTAGCCCATCATCTAATCGCTGTTAGATCGCATATGGAGATAAACCGTGTTTTCAGTTGCCAGTTACGATAATTGGAAAACGCGTCAGTAAAGGAAAATGATTGACAACTAGCCAGGACTAATTCTTTTCATAAAGGGACATGTCTGTGCCCCCCCAATTCCCTGTTCTAGCGACGCGCCTGATGCAGGACCGTAGCTAAGTATTTGAGGAGCCGAATATTATTGTAACGACCTTGCAGTATTTCTGTGCAGGTGCACTAGTAATAAGTTGGGGGAGGATCGTGGCAGGTAGCAGCAGTACTGTTAAGTTTTATTTTTTTTTTTGTTCGTGTGTTGTTGCAGAAACATAGGGGGTGTGGGCCAAAGGGGAAGGAGAAATGACGCAGTTTCCGGGGTTCTCGGGGCGGGAAGGGGAGAGAGAGAGAGAGCTAGAGAGGGGGCGAGAGGGAGAGCAGACAGTGGTGGGGTTTTTGTTTTTCCTGCGATCCTCCAACCCATGTTCTAGCTTGTGAACGAGAGGGAATAAAAAGCCCTAGGCAAGTTAAACGGACATTTGTCTCGATCGCCTTCATTAAGCTTAAGTGCTATAAACGGCCATTACATTATATTTACATATATATATATATATAATTGGTGAATTCATCTTTTATTTCGATGCTTTGAGGGGCTTTTAGACATATTGATGATTTGTTTTACAAGTATAGTTTTAAGAACTTGAAAGTTAGGGGGGGGGCAGCTAGGGGGGCAAGGCTCGACAGTGGGGGGGCAGTTGCCCCCCTCTGTCCCCCTGTAGATCCGCCCCTGGTTGACTCACCGCTGAGCTGCCATTTTGCCTCCCGGAAGGGCGATGCGTGACGTCACATGGGCGCAAGGGAGAATCTCCACTCTTCATTACTCTCCTGCTGGCGCATTTGGTCTTCTACCGTGAACTTGCATAAATTCAATATTTGGCTCCTGTTTTCTGTACACTAGACCATTAGAAGAGCACTGACCTAAAGCCTAATCATCAGTGACATTTGTTTTGAATGATTAAGAATGAATTAGATACATTTAATTGTTGCTGTACAGAGCTGTGGTGACATTACATCATATCTTCATGATAGAGAATAGCTCCAGTTTGGTGTGCGGCACCAGAAACAGAATGCCAGCAGATAAGTTACTTTGCATTATACAGTATGAACAAATACAGGAAATTATTTTTAATTCAAAGTTAATGCAAAGACGCGAATACACGCGTTTCACCTGTATTCGCCTCTTTGCATTGACTTTGAATGTAATCTGTCGTGCGAAAAATTCGTTTTGTGTCCGATGTGAAAGCTACGTAACTCAGACACAATCAACCAAAGAAAGGGTTTCACTGGCGGAAGGTGCGTTCGATTTGCTTTGCAACAAACTATGGACATTACGTAGGACTAGCTTGTGGACCTGTTGATCATAAAGAAGTGGTCTGCTCGCCTGCATCCAAGGAACTGCTCTAACAGTGGAGTATTGTGGAAACATCGCTGATGATGTGCCTGACATAGCAGATATGTATAATGATGGAATTGGATTTTCCTGCTAGACATTTTACAATCGACTAAAAAAAGTTTCATCACCGGAATGTTTTTTTAACGGTTTGTTTTGCGACCAACAGTGGACGTTCGGTAGCCTAGCTTGCGGACTCGTTTTGATCATAAAGAATTGGTCTGCTGGCCTGCAGCATCTAAGGAATATTTACTCTAACGCTTGTGGATTATCGTGGACAAAAATCCAGATGAGGTGGTTGGCATGGATTTTATCGGTTTAGAAGAAAAGGTAGGATGTGCATTTAATTGTTTATGGGCCTGATGACAGGAAGGCTAGCGGACAGGGAGGTGTGTGAGTGAGACGTAGGCGAGCCTGCACCGACTATTACTAACCGTAACTTCAGTGCTGTACAGGAGCAATGCTTTGATGCGCGGCTAAACAAAGCCAGAGTACCTTAGCTCAACGTCAGCGTCCTGAAACAAAGGCTGAGCACAGTAACTGCAGTTACGGCGTTCTGTCATGGTTTCTGGTGGGATTTTCAAAATGACAATAACTCATTTTCGACCAAATGTGATGTTACGGTGTTTTGCCTTTGCACGGCAGCATAGAACGTGCGGTCATGCTGCTGACCTGAACCAGTCCTGCACGTACACCCAACCGCTGCACACGCAGGCATATTGTTCTCTCTCTCTCGGCCTTCAAACAGCCTTCTTGAATATTTTCACGAATAGTAGGGTCTGTTTGTGACTAACAATGTGCTTTGGCACAGAAGAATGGTGACAACAGTGAGTAATTTAACAACTATCCCAATGCTTGTGCAGTCTCACTCGCCATGTATAGCTTCAACGTGCTGTGCCCATGTGACATTGAGCATCTCCGCGAGGATTCTTCTGATTGGTTGAAATATTTTCAATGGCGGCCTCTATGAAATCGTCAATTCTGCTTCAGAACTGACTTTCGGAGATGGATCGCTTAGTTGTATGAGCTCTATATGTTCAAACATTCGCATGAATCGTTAGTTTATGACATGATCTATCTTCCAAACTGTATGTTGAAATTCCGTTGTCTATTCCTTTAACTGTGTTTTAAACATTACTCTGAAAAGGGCTGGCATTTTATTCTGAGTTATAGATTACGAAAAGAAAGCTGGTGTTGCAAAAAAGTTTTCACAATCACTTAATGTTCTGATATTATCTATTTCATTTAGGTGGTGGAGACGACACTGAGACAAGTATGGAAATGGTTGGAGTACCCCAAGCATGCAGCTGCCTTTGTCAAGGTGTGCTGCACCAACCAGCAGATACAGCTGTCTCGTGGCCACAAGCTGGGCGAGAACATGGCTGTGAAGATCCAGAAAGCCTGCCGCACCAGATGGCCGTCTACTGGCAACTCGGTGGCAACTGTGTGCCGCAACCTGGTAGCTTTGCTACAAACCTTCAGGAACTTCAAAGAGGTTGATGCCACAGCCTCTGGGTTGCTCTCCAGGATGTGTAACATCTAGTTTGTGGGTCCACTACTCATCCTCTACAAAGTCCTCCCACACCTGAATTGTCTCTCCAAGATATTCCAGAAGGATCATACTTGCTACAGCCTAGTGGGTCCACTGGTGGAGTCCACCAAGGAGGAGGTCAGGGGTGTGCGTGAGGAATATGACGTTGTCGAGCACTTGGACCAGCTGACAGGTCCTGGGGGAGAGTATGAGGACCTAGAGCTGGAGCACAGAGAGGACCCTGTGGTGATTAAGTCCCCGCAGAAGTTGGTTCAGGATTATACCTCTGCTTTAGAAGAGAACCTGGATAACAGGTAAACTGTTTTTTTTTTCCATTGTATATTTGTATATTATATAATTGAATATCTTAACTTTCTTTAACTGCTTCACTTTCCTTTTATAGAAACAATTATAAAATTTGATTTGTAATTTTTTGCAACAAACATTTCTTTTCAGATTCAAAGATGCTTCCCCAATGCTGGATGCCTTCTCCATATTTGACCCTGCAAAGGAGCCAAAAAAGACTGACCCAGACTTTAAGGAGTATGGGGTGAAGGAAATGACTCTTGTGTGGAAGCACCTGCATCTGGATGTTGAGGAGGGTCTTGTGCAGTGGGCAAGCTTTAAGTACTTGTTCTCCACCTGGTCAGTGCCCTCTGGTGTGGGAACTGGGAAGGACAAGATGTCAGCAACAGAGTACATCTTGCGGAAGATCGTCAAGGAGCATGCACTGCTCAATATCAACTATAGTTTTATAGTCTGCATGGCAATGCTATGCCTGTGCCAGCCACTCTCTAATGCTCTGGTGGAGCGTGGAGCCAGTGCCGTTAAGCGCATCAAAACCAGGCTGAGGAACAGGCTTCATAATGAGATGCTGTCAACCCTGCTGCAGGTATTAATTACTTCATTGACTGGTATATCAAAGTGATTTTCTTCCAAATTTTTAGCTATTTTAATAATTTTAAGTTAATAATTTAAGATATTTTCAAATAACTAAAATAATATTATTTTTGTACTTACTTCAAATAATTAGGAATAATTATAATGATTAATTTTTGTATTTTCAGGTGTCTTTGAATGGTCCCCCAGCAGGCTCTGAGAAGTGCAAGTCTCTCCTGGAGGAGGACACCAGGGACACACGTGAGAAACCTCCCCAGCCTTAAGAAGCTGCCCACGGCTGGTGGAGGGGACCATGAAGACATCTGTTACAATGTGGCAAAGGCGGACGCATGTGTTCAGGTCAATGTCCTGGGTAAGTAAAAATAATTTTGTATTCTAATCTCTATACAAGCATATAATTTTGTTCTAATTTATTATTTTAATGTATGTTTTAAATAATGTGATTCATATCTTTATTATTCAGAGGGTGCACCAGTACAGGATAAAGAGATGGTGCAGGAGGTAGAGCTGGGTGTGGAGGACAGGGAGGAGCTGGGCAGAGCCATGGAGTGCCTCGGTATGAATGATGATCAGGAAAGTGATGCAGACTTTGAGGACATGAATGACGACACGATCTGGTAAGTTAGTTGTTTTTTTACCCACATATTGTTTAGTCTGCAAATAGTCACAGTACAATGAGTTTAAATGGGAAAGAAAAATTCATGTGTATTAAAAATGTTATTTTTGTGTTCTTTTCAGATGTGGTAGCTCTGCAGTCTGCAGGCAAGCTGGCAGGATGACAGCAGGATTCTGAAAAAGAATCTATAGAATAGTATTCATTTCCTGGTTAATGCATCAGTAAAACTATTTGTGATCAATGATTGTTTTGAGTTGATTTTTTGTTTGAAAGTTATGGGCATAAAAATTAGCGTTTTGTGCGTTTGTTGGTGTCACACTCAACACAAGCCTTTCACTTCCTCTAATACCGGGGACATACGCGGCAGGTCATGTTTTAAATAAACAATGACAATCCGTGTGCTACTTAATAAAACCAGATACATTCTGCCAGAAAAATCATGTACAAAAAAATGCAGCAGTCCCTGTCAAATATAGGTTTAAGATGCACCAGAAGCCACGAAATGGCACGGAAAATTCAACATTTTTCTGGGGGCATGCCCCAGACCACCTTAGATTGGCGCGCCGTTAAGCGCTGCCGGGCGATGCCGATGCTATTATGCTATGTATTTCTTGAGCCACCGGTTACTCATTTCAAATCGCTGGCTACTCTAAAATTTGTGGAACACACTGCCACTGAAGTTTTTTGTGGGGGTAGATATATTGTCCAAACCGACAAAAATTACTTTTTTTTATCAGAAGATCCCTTTGGGGTGGAAATTACAGCCCTTTTCAGGGTCGGGATGAAAAGGGCCAAAATGGTGACGTAGTCAAAATCTGGACTTTGACCTTTGAATATTTTGGTGCGCCCTCTGTAACCCTCCTTGATCTTATGGTATATGAACGTATGGACAGAGTTCTTCCATTTAGCATAATAATTTTCAAGGTTAAGTGAGGGCGCCGCCTATAGGTGGTGCTTCAAATCATGACTTTCTGCATTTTGGGCTACATTTGAGACCCTCCCAGGGCCTGCGCCCTCATTAAGCCTTGCTAGCTTATGTGTATTTGGATACATTGGGACTAGTTCTTTCCAAATTTGCATAAATGGCGGTGAATTAGTTAGGGCGCTTTTGCATAGATGGCGCTTTTTTTTTTGGCAAGAACACAATTTTAGGCGATTTTCATTTGGCCATATCTCAGTGCATATGTTGCTCTAAAACCTTTATATACCTTTCAGCATTCATGGTGCTTTTTAAAACATGCAAGTGTCCCACACCATATGCACTAATGCATCCCCATACCATCACAGATGCTGGCTTTTGAACTGAACGCTGATAACAGGAGGGGTGGTCTTTCTCCTCTTTAGCCCGGAGGACACGACGCCCATGATTTCCAACAAAGGTTTATAAAGGTTTTAGAGCAACATATGCTCCCCTCCAGATGACATCTATTCCAGGGAAGGCCTTGTGTATTTCAGCAGGACAATGCAAAACCACATACTGCAGCTATTACAACAGCATGGCTTCGTAGTAGAAGAGTCCGTGTGCTGAACAGGCCTGCCTACAGTCCTGATCTTTCACCGATTGAGAACATTTGGCGCATAATTAAACAAAAAGTCCATCAAAGGAGACCCAAAACTCTCCAGCAGCTGGAAGCCTGTATTAAACAAGACTGGGATCAAATTCCAATGGCTAAACTCAAGAAACTTGTCTCCTCAATGCCCAGACGCCTCCACTTTGTGTTAAAACGAAGAGGGGATGCTGCACCATGGTAACCAGGCCCCTGTCCCAACTTTTTTGAGACCTGTAGCAGCCATCAAATTTGAGAAGAGCTCATTTTGTGGATAAAATGGTAAAATTTCTCAGTTTCAACATTTGCTATGTTAACTCTGTTCTATTGTGAATAAAATGCTGGCTGGTGTGATTAGAAAGTCATTGTGTTTTGATTTTATTCACAATTTACACTTTGTCCCAACTATTTCGGAATTGGGGTTGTAATATATAACGTTTTTTGGACAGAGCAAATATTTACAGGATTCAATGAGGCTGTGGATGTAATTAATGTTATGATTATATAATATGAATTATTAAGGTCAGGAAGAAAAACAGCAGACACATGTAAAATGAAGTTAGGTTTCAGCTTTGTTGGGGTCACACAGAGGAAAGCTTTCAAATGGAGCCCAGGATTTCCCATGACCACTTGCTGCCTGTAAGCCCCTCCCACCAGCATCCAGGCAGATAAAAGCAGTGGTCAACCAGTTTATCTCTCTCTTGGATCTTTGGACTCTTCTGGCGCTCTCTCTTGGCTCTGCTCTCCCCCCTTAGTGAGGCTGCTGGACCCCTGGGGGCTGCTCAGTTTGGGGTACTCCCCCCCCACCTCTGGGCCCCTCTCTCCCCCCTCAGTGAGGCTCCTGGACCCCTGGGGGCTGCTCAGTTTGGGGTACTCCCCCCCCACCTCTGGGCCCCTCTCTCTCCCCTGTAGCCCAGTACAGACGGGCCATGCTGAAGCATCAGTCGCTACCAGGAGTAGCACAAGCCTAGGAGGCAACAGCTTGCTTTTGAGGAGCGGCCAGCCTCCCTTCTCTTCCTACAGCAAAGACACGGACCTTTGCAGCACCAGAACCGCTCTTTCCAGCCGGATCAGCATCGTCCAGGATCAGATCCTCCACCGAGCAGCAACTACCAGACCTCCTTCCTCTACTAAGGACTGGTAACGACTGGGCATCCAAACCTTCTTTTATGACCAAGAGGAACTGTGTGTGTTTGTAAGATGGCAGTGGCTGTGAGTGTTTTTAGGATTGTGTTTTAGTAGGTCAGGATGGTATTCATGTGTAGCAGACAGGGTCTTGCATGCAAATAACCTCCTGTATACTAACGTGGCACCTTTCCTGTGCAAAACACACACATATCTCATGGAGCTTGACGTAAATTCTGATCGGCACGGAGTCAAGCTTGCCAACCGTAGGAGCTGCTTCTCGAGCTGGAGAATCACCTGAGTGCTCATGAATGTCATCTGATTTGCTGTCACATGATTTCTTGATTGATATGCTAGTTTACTTAAGCTCTCATTCTGAGCAGAGGCTCCGCAGCACATTCGCTTAACATCCCTCGTCCTCCCCAGCTCCTCCCGTCTATTTTTAGCTTTCTGCAACCCTATTCATTTATGTCTAAACTGTTGTACAATAACAATGTCTCTTCTTTTTGCTATAGGCTCTGTTCTATGGGACGGGGGTTAATTGCGGCTCCCTGCCTTCGGTTCCACGCTGGACGGGCAGGGATCTCTCGAACAGAGCCATGCCGCCAAACTCAATGTATGCTTGTATGCTTTTAATAAATATTCTCTTTGACAAAGTGTCCTATCAGAATTCATTTTAACTTAATACATACAGAAACACAACACTGAGCGTTTTAAGTCATTAAAACTGACTTAAAACACGCTTCCTTAAACACTCTTCCTTGGTGTTTGTTACAGTAGGGCAGCCTCCCCCACATCCCCATGGTCAGTAAGGCATCTCCGTGCACACCTCGGATCATCCTTTTGCTCCTCTCTCTCTCTCTCACACACACACACACACACACACACACCCCTCCTTCATTGTGAACATAGTGTGAGTGTAGTCTAGATTGTGTGTTTTATTTGTTTCATTGAAATAAATATTCTTTAAAGACATACGCTGTGGTTATTAATGCTGTACTAGAGTGAATGAAATTGCCAACCTCTCCTATGTAGAACTCCACATCCTTCAATTTAACTATTGATTGGGTAAGTTGGTTACAATTATTAATTTAATTATTAATCAATTTCCATAATAATGGCCTAGTGGATATTGAAGTTTTGTTAATTGGCTGTCGTTTTTCCCTTTACTGAGGAAGGGTGGTGCCCCAAGGTATTAATATTAATATTTAATATTAATATTACAATATCATATACTTTTTTGGTAGTCAAATTAACAATAGGATTAGGCAAATTGCCTCAACACATGGTGTACACTTGTGAGGTGCAACTCCAACAGCCGGCGCTCTTGTGTGACGTGCCATAGCTCACACAACAACGTCGCCCCTGCTGGGGCATTAACACCACAAAGGTGCCACCATTGGAGGCGTTACCCCGACATTGGTGCTCTGTGCGAGGCGTTACCCCAACATTAGTGCCCTGTGCGAGGCGTTACCCCAACATTGGTGTTCTGTGCGAGGCGTTACTCAACATTGGTGTTCTGTGCGAGGCGTTACCCCAACATTGGTGTTCTGTGCGAGGCGTTACCCCAACATTAGTGCCCTGTGCGAGGAGTTACCCCAACAATGGTGCTCTGTGCGAGGCGTTACCCCAACATTGGTGCTCTGTGCGAGGCGTTACCCCAACATTGGTGTTCTGTGCGAGGCGTTACCCCAACATTAGTGCCCTGTGCGAGGCGTTACCCCAACATTGACCAACACTGGTGCCCTGTGTGAGGCGTTACCCCAACAATGGTGCTCTGTGCGAGGAGTTACCCCAACATTAGTGCCCTGTGCGAGGCGTTACCCCAACATTGACCAACACTGGTGCCCTGTGTGAGGCGTTACCCCAACATTGGTGTTCTGTGCGAGGCGTTACCCCAACATTGGTGTTCTGTGCGAGGCGTTACCCCAACATTAGTGCCCTGTGCGAGGAGTTACCCCAACAATGGTGCTCAAAGTAGGCGAACCACTTTTCCCCAACATTGGTGTGTTCTGAAAGGCGTTACCCCAACATTGGTGGTGTTCAGAGGCGTTACCCCAACATTAGTGCCCTGTGCGGCGTTACTAAACTGACCAACACAAAATACAAACATTGGTGTTCTGTAAAAAAGAGGCGTTACTCCCAACATTAGTGCGTCAACAGGAGTTACCCAACATTGGTGTTCAAAAATATTTACCCCAACATTAGTCTGCGAGGCGTTACCCCAACATTGGTGCCCTGTGGAGGAGTTACAACATTGGTGCCCCTGTGAGGAGTTACCCTAAATGGTGCTCTGTGCGAGGCGTTACCCCCAACATTGGCAAAATGCAATTCCCCAACATTGGTGTTCTGTCAGGCGTTAGTGCCCCCAACATTAGTGCCCCCCCTGAGGAGTTACCCCAACAATGGTGCTCTGTCGAGGCATTACCCCAACATTGGTGATATGAAAAAATACCCCCAACATTGGTGTTCTGTACAGGCATTACCCCAACATTAGTGCCCTGAAGGAGTTACCCCAACAATGGTGCTCTGTAGGCGTTACCCCAACATTGGTGCTCTGTGCGGCGTTACCCCCAACATTGGTGTTCTGTGAAAAGGCGTTACCCCCAACATTAGTGCCCCTGCTAGGAGTTACCCCAACAATGGTGCTCTGTGTGAGGCGTTACCCCAACATTGGTGCTCTGTTATTCCCCAACATTGGTGTTCTGTGCGAGTGAAAACATTAGTGCCCCATTGGTGTTACCCCAACATTAGTGCCCTGTGTGGCGTTACCCCAACATTAGTGCCCTGTGAGGCGTTACCCCAACAATGGTGTTCTGTGTGAGGCATTACCCCAACATTGGTGTTCTGTCTGAGTGCGAGGCGTTACCCCAACATTGGTGCCCTGTGTGAAAATTACCCCAACATTAGTGCCCTGTGTGAGGAGTTACCCCAACATTAGTGCCCTGTGTGAGGCATTACCCCAACATTGGTGTTCTGTGCGAGGCGTTACCCCAACATTGGTGTTCCAAGAGGCATTACCCCAACATTGGTGCCCTGTGTGAAAATTACCCCAACATTAGTGCCCTGTGAGGCAAAATTCCCAACATTAGTCCCTGTGTGAGGAGTTACCCCAACAATGGTGCCCTGAGGAGGCATTACCCCAACATTGGTGTTCTGTGTGAGGCGCACCCCAACATTAGTGTTCTGTGCGAGGCGTTACCCCAACATTAGTGCCCTGTGGAGGCGTTACCCCAAATTTTTGGTCCCTGTGTGAGAAATTACCCCAACATTGGTGCCCTGTAATATTACCCCAACATTGGTGCCTGTGAAAAATATACCCCAACATTAGTGCCCTGTGCCCCAAGGAGTTACCCCAACATTGGTGCCCTGTGTGAGGAACTTACCCCCAACATTGGTTTCTGTGGAAGGCGTTACTCCCAACATTAGTGCCCTGTGAGGCGTTACCCCAACATTAAAAATATTGGTGCCCCAACATTAGTGCCCTTGGAGGCCCCAACACCATCCCTGTGCGAGGCGTTACCCCAACATTGGTGCCCCTGAGGCGGCGTTACCCCAACATTAGTGCCCTGTGCGAGGCGTTACCCCAACATTAGTGCCCTGTGTGAGGCGTTACCCCAACATTAGTGCCCTGTGTGAGGCGTTACCCCAACATTGGTGCCCTGTGTGAGGCATACCCCAAACATTACCCCAACATTGGTGCCCCATTGGTGTGATTTTACCCCAACATTAGTGCCCTGTCCAGGCGTTACCCAAACATTAGTGCCCTGTGTGAGGCATTACCCCAACATTAGTGCCCTGTGTGAGGCATTACCCCAACATTGGTGCCCTGTGTGAGGTTACCCCAACATTAGTGCCCTGTGCGAGGCGTTACCCCAACATTGGTGCCCTGTGTGAGGCATTACCCCAACATTAGTGCCCTGTGTGAGGCGTTACCCCAACATTATTGGTCCCTGTGCGAGGCGTTACCCCAACATTAGTGCCCTGTGAGGCGTTACCCCAACATTAGTCCCTGTGTGAGGCGTTACCCCAACAATGGTGCCCTGTGTGAGGCATTACCCCAACATTGGTGTTCTGTGCGAGGCTTTACCCCAACATTAGTGCCCTGTGCGAGGCGTTACCCCAACATTAGTGCCCTGTAGGAGGCGTTACCCCAAAATTAGTCCCTGTGTGAGGCGTTACCCCAACAATGGTGCCCTGTGTGAGGCATTACCCCAACATTAGTGCCCTGTGCGAGGCGTTACCCCAACATTGGTGCCCTGTGTGAGGCATTACCCCAACATTAGTGCTCTGTCTGTGTGTGGGGCTACCCCAACATTAGTGCCCTGTCCAGGCGTTACCCAACATTAGTCCCTGTGTGAATATAAAACCCCAACAATGGTGCCCTGTTTGAGGCATTAACCCCAACATTGGTGTTCTGTGAGGCGTTACCCCAACATTGGTGCCCTGCCCAGCATTTTACGCCAACATTAGTGCCCTGTAAATCAAACATTAGTGCCCTGTAGGTTTACCCCAACATTAGTGCCTGTGTCCAGGCGTTACTCCAACATTGGTGCCCTGTGTGAGGCATTACCCCCAACATTAGTGCCCCTGTGAGGGTTACCCCCAAAATTAGTGCCCTGTGCGTGGCGTTACTCCAAAATTGGTGCCCTGTGCGAGGCGTTACCCAAACATTAGTGCCCTGTGTGAGGCGTTACCCCAACATTGGGGGGGGGATGTGAGTGGATATAAAACCCCTCCACCTCTCCGGCCCAGGCGGGGGAATGAGTGAATATAAAACCCCTCCACCTCTCCGGCCCAGGTGGGGGTTTTGAGTGAATATAAAACCCCTCCACCTCTCCGGCCCAGGTGGGGGTTTGACTAAATATAAACCCTCCACCTCTCTGGCCCAGGCGGGGGTTTGAGTGAATATAAACCCCTCCACCTCCCGGCCGGCCCAGGTGGGGGTTTGAGTGAATATAAAACCCTTCCACCTCTGTGCCCAGGCGGGGTTTGAGTGAATATAAAACCCTCCACCTCTCCAGCCCAGGCGGGGTTTGAGTGAAAATAAAACCCCTCCACCTCTCTGGCCCAGGCGGGGGTTTGAGTGAATATAAAACCCTTCCACCTCTCCGCCCAGGCGGGGTTTGAGTGAATATAAACCCCTCCACCTCTCCTGCCCAGGCGGGGTTTGAGTGAATATAAAACCCTCCACCTCTCCGGCCCAGGCGGGGGTTTTGACTGAATATAAAACCCTCCACCTCTCCGGCCCAGGCGGGGGTTTTGAGTGAATATAAAACCCCTCCACCTATCCGGCCCAGGTGGGGGTTTTGAGTGAATATAAAACCCCTCCACCTCTCCGGCCCAGGCGGGGGTTTGAGTGAATATAAAACCCCTCCACCTCTCCGGCCCAGGCGGGGTTTGAGTGAATATAAAACCCTCCACCTCTCCAGCCCAGGCGGGGTTTGAGTGAATATAAAACCCTCCACCTCTCCGGCCCAGGCGGGGTTTGAGTGAATATAAAACCCCTCCACCTCTCCGCCCAGGCGGGGTTTGAGTGAATAAAAACCCTCCACCTCTCCTGCCCAGGCGGGGGTTTGAGTGAATATGAAACCCCTCCACCTCTCCGGCCCAGGCGGGGGTTTTGACTGAATATAAAACCCCTCCACCTCTCCGGCCCAGGCGGGGGTTTTGAGTGAATATAAAACCCCTCCACCTATCCGGCCCAGGTGGGGGTTTGAGTGAATATAAAACCCTCCACCTCTCCGGCCCAGGCGGGGGGTTTGAGTGAATATAAAACCCTCCACCTCTCCGGCCCAGGTGGGGTTTTGAGTGAATATAAAACCCCTCCACCTATCCGGCCCAGGTGGGGGTTTGATTGAATATAAAACCCTCCACCTCTCCGCCCAGGTGGGTTTGACTGAATATAAAACCCCTCCACCTCTCTGGCCCAGGCGGGGTTTGAGTGAATATAAAACCCCTCCACCTCTCCGGCCCAGGCAGGGGTTTGAGTGAATATAAACCCCTCCACCCTCCAGCCCAGGTGGGGTTTGAGTGAATATAAAACCCTCAACCCTCCGGCCCAGGCGGGGGTTTGATGAATATAAAACCCTCCACCTCTCCGGCCCAGGCGGGGTTTGAGTGAATATAAAACCCTCCACCTCTCGCCCAGGCGGGGGTTGAGTGAATATAAAACCCCTCCACCTATCCGGCCCAGGCGGGGTTTGAGTGAATATAAAACCCTCCACCTCTCCAGCCCAGGGGGGGTTTGAGTGAATATAAAACCCTCCACCTCTCCGGCCCAGGCGGGGTTTGAGTGAATATAAAACCCCTCCACCTCTCCAGCCCAGGCGGGGTTTGAGTGAATATAAAAACCCCTCCACCCTCCGGCCCAGGCGGGGTTTGAGTGAATATAAAACCCCTCCACCTCCGGCCCAGGCAGGGGTTTGAGTGAATATAAACCCCTCCACCTCTGGCCCAGGCGGGGTTTGAGTGAATATAAAACCCTCCACCTCTCCGGCCCAGGCGGGGGTTTGAGTGAATATAAAACCCCTCCACCTCTCCGGCCCAGGTGGGGGGTTTGAGTGAATATAAAACCCTCCACCTCTCCGGCCCAGGCGGGGTTTGAGTGAATATAAAACCCCTCCACCTCTCTGCCCAGGGCGGGGTTTGAGTGAATATAAAACCCTCCACCTCTCCGGCCCAGGCGGGGGTTTGAGTGAATATAAACCCTCCACCTCTCAGCCCAGGTGGGGTTTGAGTGAATATAAACCCCTCCACCTCTCCTGCCCAGGCGGGGTTTGAGTGAATATAAAACCCCTCCACCTCTCCGGCCCAGGCGGGGGGTTTGAGTGAATATAAAACCCTCCACCTCTCCGGCCCAGGCGGGGGTTTGAGTGAATATAAAACCCTCCACCTCTCCGGCCCAGGCGGGGTTTGAGTGAATATAAAACCCCTCCACCTCTCTGGCCCAGGCGGGGGTTTGAGTGAATATAAAACCCCTCCACCTCTCCGGCCCAGGCGGGGTTTGAGTGAATATAAAACCCCTCCACCTCTCCGGCCCAGGCGGGGGTTTGAGTGAATATAAAACCCCTCCACCTCTCCGGCCCAGGTGGGGGTTTGAGTGAATATAAAACCCTCCACCTCTCCCGGCCCAGGCGGGGTTTGAGTGAATATAAAACCCTCCACCTCTCCGGCCCAGGCGGGGGTTTGAGTGAATATAAACCCCCTCCACCTCTCCGGCCCAGGCGGGGGTTTGAGTGAATATAAAACCCCTCCACCTCTCCGGCCCAGGCGGGGGTTTGAGTGAATATAAAACCCTCCACCTCTCCGGCCCAGGCGGGGTTTGAGTGAATATAAAACCCTCCACCTCTCCGGCCCAGGCGGGGTTTGAGTGAATATAAAACCCTCCACCTCTCCGCCCAGGCGGGGGGTTTGAGTGAATATAAAACCCTCCACCTCTCCGGCCCAGGCGGGGTTTTGAGTGAATATAAAACCCTCCACCTCTCCGGCCCAGGCGGGGTTTGAGTGAATATAAAACCCTCCACCTCTCCGCCCAGGCGGGGTTTGAGTGAATATAAAACCCCTCCACCTCTCCTGCCCAGGCGGGGTTTGAGTGAATATAAAACCCCTCCACCTCTCCGGCCCAGGCGGGGGTTTGAGTGAATATAAAACCCCTCCACCTCTCCGGCCCAGGTGGGGGTTTGAGTGAATATAAAACCCTCCACCTCTCCAGCCCAGGCGGGGTTTGAGTGAATATAAAACCCTCCACCTCTCCGGCCCAGGCGGGGTTTGAGTGAATATAAAACCCCTCCACCTCTCCGGCCCAGGCGGGGTTTGAGTGAATATAAAACCCCTCCACCTCTCCGGCCCAGGCAGGGGTTTGAGTGAATATAAAACCCCTCCACCTCTCCGGCCCAGGCGGGGGTTTGAGTGAATATAAAACCCCTCCACCTCTCCGGCCCAGGCGGGGTTTGAGTGAATATAAAACCCTCCACCTCTCCGCCCAGGCGGGGTTTGAGTGAATATAAAACCCCTCCACCTCTCCGGCCCAGGCGGGGTTTGAGTGAATATAAAACCCTCCACCTCTCCGGCCCAGGCGGGGTTTGAGTGAATATAAAACCCCTCCACCTCTCCGGCCCAGGCGGGGTTTGAGTGAATATAAAACCCCTCCACCTCTCCGGCCCAGGCGGGGTTTGAGTGAATATAAAACCCTTCACCTCTCCGGCCCAGGCGGGGTTTGAGTGAATATAAAACCCCTCCACCTCTCCGGCCCAGGCGGGGTTTGAGTGAATATAAAACCCCTCCACCTCTCCGGCCCAGGCGGGGGTTTGAGTGAATATAAACCCCTCCACCTCTCCGGCCCAGGCGGGGGTTTGAGTGAATATAAAACCCTCCACCTCTCTGGCCCAGGTGGGGGTTTGAGTGAATATAAACCCCTCCACCTCTCCGGCCCAGGCGGGGTTTGAGTGAATATAAAAACCCTCCACCTCTCCGCCCAGGCGGGGTTTGAGTGAATATAAAACCCCTCCACCTCTCTGGCCCAGGCGGGGTTTGAGTGAATATAAACCCCTCCACCTCTCCGGCCCAGGCGGGGTTTGAGTGAATATAAAACCCTCCACCTCTCCAGCCCAGGCGGGTTTGAGTGAATATAAAACCCCTCCACCTCTCCGCCCAGGCGGGGGTTTGAGTGAATATAAACCCCTCCACCTCTCCGGCCCAGGCGGGGTTTGAGTGAATATAAAACCCTCCACCTCTCCGCCCAGGCGGGGTTTGAGTGAATATAAAACCCTCCACCTCCTGCCCAGGCGGGGTTTGAGTGAATATAAAACCCTCCACCAGGCCCAGGCGGGGGTTTGAGTGAATATAAAACCCTCCACCTCTCCGGCCCAGGCGGGGGTTTGAGTGAATATAAAACCCTCCACCTCTCCGGCCCAGGGGGGTTTGAGTGAATATAAAACCCTCCACCTCTCCGGCCCAGGGGGGGTTTGAGTGAATATAAAACCCTCCACCTCTCCGGCCCAGGCGGGGTTTGAGTGAATATAAAACCCCTCCACCTCTCCGGCCCAGGCGGGGTTTGAGTGAATATAAACCCCTCCACCTCTCCGGCCCAGGCGGGGTTTTTGAGTGAATATAAAACCCTCCACCTCTCCGGCCCAGGCGGGGTTTGAGTGAATATAAACCCCTCCACCTCTCCAGCCCAGGCGGGGGTTTGAGTGAATATAAAACCCTCCACCTCTCCGGCCCAGGCGGGGTTTGAGTGAATATAAACCCCTCCACCCTCTGGCCCAGGCGGGGTTTGAGTGAATATAAAACCCCTCCACCTCTCCGGCCCAGGCGGGGTTTGAGTGAATATAAAACCCTCCACCTCCAGCCCAGGCGGGGTTTGAGTGAATATAAAACCCCTCCACCTCTCCGGCCCAGGCGGGGTTTGAGTGAATATAAAACCCCTCCACCTCTCCGGCCCAGGTGGGGGTTTGAGTGAATATAAAACCCTCCACCTCTCCGGCCCAGGCGGGGTTTGAGTGAATATAAAACCCTCCACCTCTCCGGCCCAGGGGGGTTTGAGTGAATATAAAACCCTCCACCTCTCTGGCCCAGGCGGGGGTTTGAGTGAATATAAAACCCTCCACCTCTCCGGCCCAGGTGGGGGTTTGAGTGAATATAAAACCCTCCACCTCTCCGCCCAGGCGGGGTTTTGAGTGAATATAAACCCCTCCACCCCTCGGCCCAGGCGGGGTTTGAGTGAATATAAAACCCTCCACCTCTCCAGCCCAGGCAGGGGGTTTGAGTGAATATAAAACCCTCCACCTCTCCGGCCCAGGCGGGGGGTTTGAGTGAATATAAAACCCCTCCACCACTCTCCGGCCCAGGCGGGGTTTGAGTGAATATAAACCCTCCTCCACCTCCAGCCCAGGCGGGGTTTGAGTGAATATAAAACCCTCCACCTCTCCGGCCCAGGCGGGGGGTTTGAGTGAATATAAAACCCCCCATCCGCCCAGGCGGGGTTTGAGTGAATATAAAAAACCCCCAGCCCAGCCAGGGGGGGTTGAGTGAATATAAAACCCTCCACCCTCCGGCCCAGGCGGGGGTTTGAGTGAATATAAACCCCTCCACCCTCCGGCCCAGGGGGGTTTGAGTGAATATAAAACCCTCCACCTCTCGGCCCAGGCGGGGTTTGAGTGAATATAAAACCCCCCTCCACCGGCCCAGCCCAGTTTTTTGAATATAAAACCCCTTTGTGGGGAATATAAAACCCTCCACCTCTCCAGCCCAGGCGGGGTTTGAGTGAATATAAAACCCCTCCACCTCTCCGGCCCCGGGGGTTTGAGTGAATATAAAACCCTCCACCTCTCCGGCCCAGGCGGGGTTTGAGTGAATATAAACCCCTCCACCTCTCCGGCCCAGGCGGGGGTTTGAGTGAATATAAAACCCCTCCACCCTCCGGCCCAGGGGGGGTTTGAGTGAATATAAAACCCTCCACCCGGCCCAGGCGGGGTTTGAGTGAATATAAAACCCTCCACCTCTCCGGCCCAGGCGGGGGTTTGAGTGAATATAAAACCCCTCCACCTCCGGCCCAGGCGGGGTTTGAGTGAATATAAACCCCTCCACCTCTCCGGCCCAGGTGGGGGTTTGAGTGGGTTTGCCCAGGCGGGGGTTTGAGTGAATAAAACCTCCACCTCTCCGGCCCAGGCGGGGGGTTTGAGTGAATATAAACCCCTCCCCCCTCCAGCAGGCGGGGTTTGAGTGAATATAAACCCTCCACCTCTCCCGCCCAGGCGGGGTTTGAGTGAATATAAAACCCTCCACCTCTCCAGCCCAGGCGGGGTTTGAGTGAATATAAAACCCTCCACCTCCGGCCCAGGTGGGGGTTTGAGTGAATATAAAACCCTCCACCTCTCCGGCCCAGGCGGGGGTTTGAGTGAATATAAAACCCCTCCACCTCTCCGGCCCAGGCGGGGTTTGAGTGAATATAAAAACCCTCCCCTCCAGGCGGGGGTTTGAGTGAATATAAAACCCTCCTCCGGCCCAGGCGGGGTTTGAGTGAATATAAAACCCTCCACCTCTCGGCCCAGGCGGGGTTTGAGTGAATATAAAACCCCTCCACCTCTCCGGCCCAGGCGGGGTTTGAGTGAATATAAAACCCTCCACCTCTCCGGCCCAGGCGGGGTTTGAGTGAATATAAAAACCCTCCACCTCTCCGGCCCAGGCGGGGTTTGAGTGAATATAAAACCCTCCACCTCTCTCCGGCCCAGGTGGGGGTTTGAGTGAATATAAACCCCTCCACCTCTCCGGCCCAGGCGGGGTTTGAGTGAATATAAAACCCTCCACCTCCGGCCCAGGCGGGGTTTGAGTGAATATAAAACCCTCCACCTCTCCGGCCCAGGCGGGGGTTTGAGTGAATATAAACCCCCCACCTCTCCGGCCCAGGCGGGGTTTGAGTGAATATAAAACCCCTCCACCTCTCCGGCCCAGGGGGTTTGAGTGAATATAAAACCCCTCCACCTCTCCGCCCAGGCGGGGGTTTGAGTGAATATAAAAACCCCTCCCGCCCAGGCGGGGTTTGAGTGAATATAAAACCCCCTCACCTCTCCAGCCCAGGGGGGTTTGAGTGAATATAAAACCCCTCCACCTCTCCGGCCCAGGTGGGGGTTTGAGTGAATATAAAACCCTCCACCTCTCCGGCCCAGGCGGGGGTTTGAGTGAATATAAAACCCTCCACCTCTCCGGCCCAGGCGGGGTTTGAGGAATATAAACCCTCCACCTCTCCAGCCCAGGGGGGTTTGAGTGAATATAAAACCCCTCCACCTCTCCGGCCCAGGCGGGGGTTTGAGTGAATATAAAACCCCTCCACCTCTCCGGCCCAGGTGGGGTTTGAGTGAATATAAAACCCCTCCACCTCTCCGGCCCAGGCGGGGTTTGAGTGAATATAAAAACCCTCCACCCTCCGGCCCAGGCGGGGGTTTGAGTGAATATAAAACCCTCCACCTCTCCGGCCCAGGCGGGGTTTGAGTGAATATAAAACCCTCCACCTCTCCGCCCAGGCGGGGGTTTGAGTGAATATAAAACCCTCCACCTCTCCAGCCCAGGCGGGGTTTGAGTGAATATAAACCCCCTCCACCAGGCAGGGGTTTTGAGTGCCCAGCCCAGGGGGTTTGAGTGAATATAAAACCCCTCCACCTCCTCCAGCCCAGGTGGGGGTTTGAGTGAATATAAAACCCGGCCCAGGGGGGGGGGGTTTGCCCAGGCGTGGGGTTTGAATATAAAAACCCTCCACCTATCCGGCCCAGGCGGGGTTTGAGTGAATATGAAAAAACCCTCCACCTCTCCGGCCCAGGCGGGGGTTTGAGTGAATATAAAACCCCCACCTCTCCTGCCCAGGCGGGGGTTTGAGTGAATATAAAACCCCTCCACCTCTCCGCCCAGGCGGGGTTTGAGGAATATAAAACCCCTCCACCCTCCGGCCCAGGCGGGGTTTGAGTGAATAAACCCTCCACCTCTCCGGCCCAGGCGGGGTTTGAGTGAATATAAAACCCCTCCACCTCTCCGGCCCAGGAGTGGGGGGTTTGAGTGAATATAAACCCCTCCACCTCTCCGGCCCAGGCGGGGTTTGAGTGAATATAAAACCCCTCCAGCCCAGGCGGGGTTTGAGTGAATATAAAACCCTCCACCTCTCCGGCCCAGGGGGGTTTGAGTGAATATAAAACCCCTCCAGGCCCAGGCGGGGGTTTGAGTGAATATAAAACCCTCCACCTCTCCGGCCCAGGCGGGGTTTGAGTGAATATAAAACCCCTCCACCTCTCCGGCCCAGGCGGGGGTTTTGAGGAATATAAAAACCCCTCCACCTCTCCGGCCCAGGCGGGGTTTGAGTGAATATAAAACCCTCCACCTCTCCAGCCCAGGCGAGGGTTTGAGTGAATATAAAACCCCTCCACCTATCCGCCCAGGCGGGGGTTTGAGTGAATATAAAACCCTCCACCTCTCCGGCCCAGGCGGGGGTTTGAGTGAATATAAAACCCCTCCACCTCTCCGGCCCAGGCGGGGTTTGAGTGAATATAAAACCCTCCACCTCTCCAGCCCAGGCGGGGTTTGAGTGAATATAAACCCCTCCACACCTATCCGGCCCAGGCGGGGGTTTTGAGTGAATATAAAACCCCTCCACCTATCCGGCCCAGGTGGGGTTTGAGTGAATATAAAACCCCTCCACCTCTTCGGCCCAGGCAGGGGTTTGAGTGAATATAAAACCCCTCCACCTCTCCGGCCCAGGTGGGGGTTTGAGTGAATATAAAACCCCTCCACCTCTCCGGCCCAGGCGGGGTTTGAGTGAATATAAAACCCCTCCACCTCTCCGGCCAGGTGGGGGTTTGAGTGAATATAAAACCCTCCACCTCTCTGGCCCAGGCGGGGTTTGAGTGAATATAAAACCCTCCACCTCTCCGCCCAGGCAGGGGTTTGAGTGAATATAAAACCCCTCCACCTCTCCAGCCCAGGTGGGGGTTTGAGTGAATATAAAACCCCTCCACCTCTCCGGCCCAGGCGGGGGTTTGAGTGAATATAAAACCCCTCCACCTCTCTGGCCCAGGCGTGGGTTTGAGTGAATATAAAACCCCTCCACCTCTCCAACCCAGGCGGGGGTCTGAGTGAATATGAAACCCCTCCACCTATCCGGCCCAGGTGGGGGTTTGAGTGAATATAAAACCCCTCCACCACTCCGGCCCCGGTGGGGGTTTGAGTGAATATAAAAACCCCTCCACCTCTCCTGACCCAGGCGGGGTTTGAGTGAATATAAAACCCTCCACCTCTCCGGCCCAGGCGGGGTTTGAGTGAATATAAAAACCCTTCACCTCTCCAGCCCAGGCGGGGTTTGAGTGAATATAAAACCCTCCACCTCTCCGGCCCAGGGTGGGGTTTGAGTGAATATAAAACCCTCCACCTCTCCGGCCCAGGTGGGGGTTTGAGTGAATATAAAACCCTCCACCTCTCCGGCCCAGGCGGGGGTTTGAGTGAATATAAAACCCCTCCACCTCTCCAGCCCAGGCGGGGGTTAGAGTGAAAATAAAATCCCTCCACCTCTCTGACCCAGGCGGGGGTTTGAGTGAATATAAAACCCCTCCACCTCTCCGGCCCAGGCAGGGGTTTGAGTGAATATAAAACCCCTCCACCTCTCCTGCCCAGGCGGGGGTTTGAGTGAATATAAAACCCTCCACCTCTCCGGCCCAGGCGGGGGTTTTGAGTGAATATAAAACCCCTCCACCTCTCCGCCCAGGCGGGGGTTTGAGTGAATATAAAACCCTCCACCTCTCCGGCCCAGGTGGGGGTTTGAGTGAATATAAAACCCTCCACCTCTCCGCCCAGGGTTTGTTTGAATATAAAACCTCCACCTCTCCGGCCCAGGCGGGGTTTGAGTGAATATAAAACCCTCCACCTCTCCCGGCCCAGGTGGGGGTTTGAGTGAATATAAACCCCTCCACCTCTCCGGCCCAGGGGGGGGTTTGAGTGAATATAAAACCCCTCCACCTCTCCAGCCCAGGCGGGGTTTGAGTGAATATAAAACCCTCCACCTCTCCGGCCCAGGGGGGGGTTTGAGTGAATATAAAACCCTCCACCTCTCCGGCCCAGGGGGGGGTTTGAGTGAATATAAAACCCCTCCACCTCTCCGGCCCAGGCGGGGTTTGAGTGAATATAAAACCCCTCCACCTCTCCGGCCCAGGCGGGGGTTTGAGTGAATATAAAACCCCTCCACCTCTCCGGCCCAGGCGGGGGTTTGAGTGAATAAAAACCCTCCACCTCTCCGGCCCAGGCGGGGGTTTGAGTGAATATAAAACCCCTCCACCTCTCCAGCCCAGGCGGGGGTTTGAGTGAATATAAAACCCCTCCACCTATCCGGCCCAGGCGGGGTTTGAGTGAATATAAAACCCCTCCACCTATCCGGCCCAGGCGGGGTTTGAGTGAATATAAAACCCCTCCACCCTCCGGCCCAGGCGGGGTTTGAGTGAATATAAAACCCCCTCCACCCTCCGGCCCAGGCGGGGTTTGAGTGAATATAAACCCCTCCACCTCTCCGGCCCAGGCGGGGGTTTGAGTGAATATAAAACCCTCCACCTCTCCGGCCCAGGGGGGGTTTGAGTGAATATAAAACCCTCCACCTCTCCGGCCCAGGCGGGGTTTGAGTGAATATAAAACCCCTCCACCTCTCCGGCCCAGGCGGGGGTTTGAGTGAATATAAAACCCCTCCACCTCTCCGGCCCAGGCGGGGGTTTGAGTGAATATAAACCCCTCCACCTCTCCGGCCCAGGCGGGGTTTGAGTGAATATAAAACCCCTCCACCTCTCCGGCCCAGGCGGGGGTTTGAGTGAATATAAAACCCCTCCACCTCTTCTGCCCAGGCGGGGTTTGAGTGAATATAAAACCCTCCACCTCTCCGCCCAGGTAGGGGGGTTTGAGTGAATATAAAACCCCTCCACCTCTCCGGCCCAGGCGGGGTTTGAGTGAATATAAAACCCTCCACCTCTCCGGCCCAGGCGGGGGTTTGAGTGAATATAAAACCCCTCCACCTCTCTGGCCCAGGCGGGGGTTTGAGTGAATATAAAACCCCTCCACCTCTCTGGCCCAGGCGGGGGTTTGAGTGAATATAAACCCCTCCACCTCTCTGCCCAGGCGGGGGTTTGAGTGAATATAAAACCCCTCCACCTCTCCAGCCCAGGCGGGGGTTTGAGTGAATATAAAACCCTCCACCTCTCCGGCCCAGGCGGGGGTTTGAGTGAATATAAAACCCCCTCCACTCCGGCCCCGAGGGGGTTTGAGTGAATATAAAACCCCTCCACCTCTCTGGCCCAGGCGGGGGTTCGAGTGAATATAAAACCCTTCACCTCTCCAGCCCAGGCAGGGGTTTGAGTGAATATAAAACCACTCCACCTCTCTGGCCCAGGCGGGGGTTTGAGTGAATATAAAACCTCTCCACCTCCCGCCCCAGGGGTTTTTTGAATGAAAACCCCTCCACCTCTCCGGCCCAGGCGGGGTTTGAGTGAATATAAAACCCCCCCACCTCTCCGGCTCAGGCGGGGGGTTTGAGAGAATATAAAACCCCTCCACCTCTCCTGCCCAGGCGGGGTTTGAGTGAAATAAAACCCCTCCACCTCTCTGGCCCAGGCGGGGTTTGAGTGAATATAAAACCCCTCCACCTCTCCGGCCCAGGTGGGGGTTTGAGTGAATATAAAACCCCTCCACCTTGCCCAGGCGGGGGTTTGAGTGAATATAAAACCCCTCCACCTCTCTGGCCCAGGCGGGGTTTGAGTGAATATAAAACCCTCCACCTCTCCGGCCCAGGCGGGGGTTTGAGTGAATATAAAACCCCTCCACCTCTGGCCCAGGCGGGGGTTTGAGTGAATATAAAACCCCTCCACCTCTCCTGCCCAGGCGGGGGTTTGAGTGAATATAAAACCCCTCCACCTCTCCGGCCCAGGCGGGGTTTGAGTGAATATAAAACCCCTCCACCTCTCCGGCCCAGGAGGTTTGTTTGAATATAAAACCCCTCCACCTCTCTGGCCCAGGCGGGGTTTGAGTGAATATAAAACCCTTCACCTCTCCAGCCCAGGGGGAGTTTGAGTGAATATAAACCCTCCACCTCTCTGGCCCAGGCGGGGTTTGAGTGAATATAAAACCTCTCCACCTCTCGGCCCAGGGGGGGGTTTGAGTGAATAAAAACCCTCCACCTCTGGCCCAGGCGGGGTTTGAGTGAATATAAATAAAACCTCTCCACCTCTCCGCCCAGGCGGGGGTTTGAGTGAATATAAACCCCCACCTCTCGGCCCAGGCGGGGTTTGAGTGAATATAAAACCCCTCCACCTCTCCAGCCCAGGCGGGGGTTTGAGTGAATATAAAACCCCTCCACCTATCCGGCCCAGGCGGGGGTTTGAGTGAATATAAAACCCCTCCACCTATCCGGCCCAGGCGGGGTTTGAGTGAATATAAAACCCCTCCACCTCTCCAGGCCCAGGCGGGGTTTGAGTGAATATAAACCCCTCCACCTCTCCGGCCCAGGCGGGGGTTTGAGTGAATATAAAAACCCTCCACCTCTCCGGCCCAGGCGGGGGTTGAGTGAATATAAAACCCTCCACCTCTCCGGCCCAGGCAGGGGGTTTGAGTGAATATAAACCCTCCACCTCTCCGGCCCAGGCGGGGTTTGAGGGAATATAAAACCTCTCCACCTCTCCGGCCCAGGCAGGGGTTTGAGTGAATATAAAACCCCTCCACCTCTCCGCCCAGGCGGGGTTTGAGTGAATATAAAAACCTCCACCACTCCGGCCCAGGTGGGGGTTTGAGTGATATAAAACCCTCCACCTCTCTGGCCCAGGCGGGGTTTGAGTGAATATAAAACCCTCCACCTCTCCAGCCCAGGCAGGGGTTTGAGTGAATATAAAACCCTCCACCTCTCTGCCCAGGCGGGGGTTTGAGTGAATATAAAACCCCTCCACCTCTCTGGCCCAGGCGGGGGTTTGAGTGAATATAAAACCCCTCCACACCTCTTCTGCCCAGGCGGGGTTTGAGTGAATATAAAACCCCACCTCTTCTCCAGGCCCAGGCGGGGTTTGAGGAATATAAAACCCCTCCACCTCTGGCCCAGGCGGGGTTTGAGTGAATATAAAACCCTCCACCTCTCCGGCCCAGGCGGGGTTTGAGTGAATATAAAACCCCCTCCTCTCTGGCCCAGGCCCAGTTGGGAATTTAAAACCCCTCCACCTCTCTGGCCCAGGCGGGGTTTGAGTGAATATAAAAACCCTCCACCTCTCCGCCCAGGCAGGGGTTTGAGGAATATAACTCCTCCACCTCTCCGGCCCAGGGGGGTTTGAGTGAATATAAAACCCCTCCACCTCTCCGCCCAGGCGGGGTTTGAATGAATATAAAATCCCTCCACCTCCAGGCCAGGCGGGGTTTGGGTTGAATATAAAACCCTCCACCTCTCGGCCCAGGCGGGGTTTGAGTGAATATTAAACATGGGTTTGAATGAATACAAACCCCCTCCTATCCGCCCAGGCGGGGGTTTGAGTGAATATAAAACCCCTCCCACCTCTCCGGCCCAACCCCACCACCAATCTGGCCCAGGGGGTTTGAGGAATATAAACCCCTCCACCTCTCCGGCCCAGGGGGTTGGGTTATATAAAACCCCTCCACCTCTCCGCCCAGGCGGGGGTTAAGTGAATATAAACCTCTCCGGCCCAGGGGGGTTTGAATATAAACCCCTCCACCTCTCCGCCCAGGCGGGGTTTGAGTGAAAAAAACCCTCCACCACTCGGCCCAGGCGGGGTTTGCCCAGGAATATAAAACCCTCCACCTCTCCGGCCCAGGTGGGGTTTGAGGAAGATAAAACCCTCCACCTCTTCTGCCCAGGCGGGAGTTTGAATATAAAAACCTCCACCACTCCAGGCCCAGGCGGGGTTTGAGTGAATATAAAACCCCTCCACCTCTCCAGCCCAGGCGGGGGTTTGAGTGAATATAAAACCCTCCACCCTCCGGCCCAGGCGGGGTTTGAGTGAATATAAAACCCCTCCACCTCTTCTCCCCAGGCGGGAGTTTGATTGAATATTAACCCCCATGGCCCAGGTTTGGGTAAAACCCTCCACCTATCCGCCCAGGCGGGGTTTGAGTGAATATAAAACCCTGAAGCCCCTCGGCCCAGGTGGAGGTTTGAGTGAAATAAAACCCTCCTTCTCCAGGCCCGTGGGGGGGTTTGAGTGAATGAAAACCCCTCCAATCCAGCCCAGGGGTTTGAGTGAATATAAAACCCTCCACCTTCTGGCCCAGGCGGGGTTTGAGTGAATATAAAACCTCCACCTCTCCGGCCCAGGCGGGGGGGGGAATGAAAAAACCCTCCACCTCTCCGGCCCAGGCGGGGTTTGAGTGAATATAAACCCCTCCACCTCTCTGGCCCAGGCGGGGGGGTTTGACTGAATATAAGACCCTCAAAGGAATATAAAATCCCTCCACCTCCAGCCCAGGCGGGGGCCAGGAATTTGAGTGAATAAAAACCTCCACCTCTCCGGCCCAGGCGGGGTTTGAGTGAATATAAAATATATAAAACCCTCCACCACCTATCCGGCCCAGGCTGCCCAGGGGGTTTTTGCCCAGGCGGGGAATATAAACCCCTCCACCTCTCCAGCCCAGGGTGGGGGTTTGAGTGAATATAAAACCCCACCTCCGGCCCAGGCGGGGTTTGAGTGAATATAAACACCTCCACCCCAGGCGGGGGTTTGAGGAATATAAAACCCTCCGCCCAGGGGGGGTTTGAGTGAATATAAACCCCTCCCACCCTCCAGGCCCAGGCGGGGGTTTGACCCCTCCCATCCCAGGCCAGGTGGGGGTATAAAACCCTCCACCTCCGGCCCCGGGGGTTTGAGTGAATACAAACCCCTCCCCCTCGGCCAGGTGGGGTTTGAGTGAATACAAAAACCCCTCCCCTCCCCCAGGCGGGGTTTGAGTGAATATAAAACCCTCCACCTCTCCAGCCCAGGCGGGGGTTTGAGGGGTTTGAATATAAACAGGGCGGGGTTTGAGTGAATATAAACCCCCTCCACCTATCGGCCCAGGCGGGGTTTGAGTGAATAAAACCCTGAACCAATCGGCCCCCCTAAAACCCCTCTCTGGCCCAGGTGGGGTTTGAGTGAATATAAAACCCTCCACCTCTTCTGCCCAGGGGGTTTGAGTGAATATAAAACCCCTCCACCTCTCCGGCCCAGGCGGGGTTTGAGGAATATAGGAGTATCCACCCTGGGTTTGGTTTTTGACTGAATATAAACCTCTCAACCCCTCCACGGGGTTTGAGTGAATATAAAACCCTCCGGCCCAGGACCCAGGCGGGGTTTGAGTGAATTTTGAGGTTTGAGTGAATATAAACCCCCCACCTCTCCGGCCCAGGCGGGGTTTGATAAAATATAAAACCCCTCCACCGGTGTGGGTTTGAGTGAATATAAAATCTGGCCCAGGCGGAGTTTGAGTGAATATAAAACCCCCCCACCTCTCTGGCCCAGGCGGGGTTTGAGTGAATATAAAACCCTAAACCTCTCCAGCCCAGGTGGAGGTGAATATAAAACCCTCCACCTCTTCTGCCCAGGCGGGGTTTGAGTGAGTATTAACCTGGGTTTGAGGAATACAAACCCCTCCACCTCTCAGCCCAGGCGGGGTTTGAGTGAATATAAACCCCCCACCTCTCTGGCCCAGGCGGGGTTTGGTGAATATAAAACCTCTCCACCTATCTGGCCCAGGCGGGGGTTTGAGTGAATATAAAACCCTGAAAAACCCCTCTCTGGCCCAGGCGGGGTTTGAGTGCCCACCTCTCCAGCCCAGGTTTGGGGTTTTGACTGAATAAAAACCCTCCACCTCTCTGGCCCAGGCGGGTTTGGTGAATATAAAACACCTCCACCTCTCCGGGTTTGAGGGGAATATAAACCCCTCCACCTCTCCGGCCCAGGCGGGGTTTGAGTGAATATAAAACCCCTCCACCTCAGGGCCCCAGGCCAGGCGGGGTTTGAGGAATATAAAACCCCTCCACCTTTCGGCCCAGGCGGGGTTTGAGGAATATAAAAGCCCTGGAACCTATCCGGCCAGGCAGGGGTTTGAGTGAATATAAAACCCCTCCACCTCTCTGGCCCAGGTGTGGGTTTGAGTGAATATCAAACCCCTCCACCTCCCGACCCAGGCGGGGGTTTGAGTGAATATAAAACCCCTCCACCTCTCTGGCCCAGGTGTGGGTTTGAGTGAATATCAAACCCCTCCACCTTCCCGACCCAGGCGGGGGTTTGAGTGAATACAAAACCCCTCCACCTCTCTGGCCCAGGTGTGGGTTTGAGTGAATATCAAACCCTCCACCCTCCCCGACCCAGGCGGGGTTTGAGTGAATATAAAACCCCTCCACCTCTCTGGCCCAGGTGTGGGTTTGAGTGAATATCAAACCCCTCCACCTTCCCGACCCAGGCGGGGGTTTGAGTGAATATAAAACACCTCCACCTCTCCGGCCCAGGCGGGTGTTTGAGTGAATATAAAACCCCTACACCTTTCGGGCCCAGGCGGGGGTTTGAGTGAATATAAACCCTCTTCACCACTCCAGGCCAGGCAGGGGTTTGAGTGAATATAAAACCCCTCCACCACTCCAGCCCAGGCGGGGGTTTGAGTGAATAAAAACCCCTCCACCTATCTGGCCCAGGCGGGGGTTTGAGTGAATAAAAAACCCCACCACCTATCCGGCCCAGGCAGGGGTTTGAGTGACAACAAAACCCCTTCCTCTCTCTGGCCCCGGTGGGGGGGTGAGTGAGTATAAAACCCCTCCACCTCTCTGACCCAGGCGGGGGTTTGAGCGAATATAAAACCCCTCCACCCCAGGCAGGGGTTCGAGTGAACATAAAACCCCTCCACCTCTCCGGCCCAGGCAGGGGTTTGAGTGAATATAAAACCCCTCCACCTCTCTGGCCCAGGTGTGGGTTTGAGTGAATATAAGACCTCCACACCTCTCCGGCCCAGGCGGGGGTTTGAGTGAGTATAAAACCCCTCCACCTCTCCGGCCCAGGCGGGGGTTTGAGTGAATATAAAACCCCTCCACCACTCCAGCCCAGGCGAGGGTTTGAGTGAATATAAAACCCCTCCACCTCTCCGGCCCAGGCGGGGGTTCGAGTGAACATAAAACCCCACCTCTTCTGCCCAGGCGGGAGTTTGATTGAATATTAAACATGGGTTTGAGTTAATATAAAACCACTCCACCTTTCCGGCCCAGGCGGGGGTTTGAGTGAATATAAACCCTCTCCACCACTCCAGGCCAGGCGGGGGTTTGAGTGAATATAAAACACCTCCACCTCTCCGGCCCAGGCGGGGGATTGAGTGAATATAAAACACCTCCACCTATCCGGCCCAGGCAGGGGTTCGAGTGAACATAAAACCCCTCCACCTCTCCGACCCAGGCAGGGGTTAGAGTGAATATAAAACCCCTCAACCTCTCTGGCCCAGGTGTGGGTTTGAGTGAATATAAAACCTCTCCACCTCTCCGGCCCAGGCGTGGGTTTGAGTGAATATCAAACCCCTCCACCTCTCCGACCCAGGCGGGGGTTTGAGTGAATATAAAACCCCTGCACCTCTCCGGCCCAGGCGGGGGTTTGAGTTAATATAAAACCCCTACACCTATCCGGCCCAGGCGGGAGTTTCAGTGAATATAAAACCCCTCCACCTCTCTGACCCAGGCGGGGGTTCGAGTGAATGTAAAACCCCTCCACCTCTCTGAACCAGGCGGGGGTTTGAGTAAATATAAAACCCCTCCACCTCTCCGGCCCAGGCGGGTTCGAGTGAATATAAAACCCCTCCACCTCTCCGGCCCAGGCAGGGGTTTGAGTGAATATAAAACCCCTCCACCTCTCCGGCCCAGGCGGGGGTTCGAGTGAATACAAAACCCCTCCATCTCTTTGGCCCAGCCGGAGGTTTTGAGTGAATATAAAACCCCTCCACCTCTTCTGCCCAGGCGGAAGTTTGAGTGAATATAAAAACCCTCCACCTCTCCGGCCCCGTTGGGGGATTGAGTGAAGATAAAACCCCTCCACCTTTTCGGTCAAGGCGGGGGTTTGAGTGAACATAAACCACCCCCACCTCTCCGGCCCAGGAGGGGGTTTGAGTGAATATATAACCCCTAAACCTCTCTGGCCCAGTTGGAGGTTTGAGTGAAGATAAAACCCCTCCACCTCTTCTGCCCAGGCGGGAGTTTGAGTGAATATTAAACATGGGTTTGAGTGAATATAAAACCCCTCCACCTCTCCGGCCCCGGTGGGGGTTTGAGTGAAGATATAACCCCTGAACCTCTCCGGCCCAGGCGGGGATTTGAGTGAATATAAACCACCCCCACCTCTCCGGCTCAAACGGGGGTTTGAGTGAATATAAAACCCCTCCACCTCTCTGGCCTGGGTGGGGGTTTGAGTGAAGATAAAACCCCTCAACCTCTCTGTCCCAGGCGGGGGTTTGAGTGAATATAAAACACCTCCAGATCTCCGGCCCAGGCGAGGGTTTGAGTGAATATAAAACCCCTCCACCTCTCCGGCCAAGGCGGGGTTTTGAGTGAATATAAAACCCCTCCACCTCTCTGGCCCAGGCGAGGGTTTGAGTGAATATAAAACCCCTCCAACTCTCCGGACCAGGCGGGGGTTTGAGTGAATATGAAACCTCTCCACCTCTACGGCCCAGGCGGGGGTTTTGATTGAATATAAAACCCCTCCACCTCTCTGGCCCAGGTGGGGGTTTGAGTGAAGATAAAACCAATCAACCTCTCCGGCCCAGGCGGGGGTTTGAGTAAATATATAAAACCCCTCCACCTCTCCAGCCCAGGCGGGGGTTTGAGTGAATATCAAACCTCTCCACCTCTCCAGCCCAGGTGGGGGTTTGAGTGAAGATAAAACCCCTCAACCTCTCCGGCCCAGGCGGGGGTTTGAGTGAATATAAAACCCTCCACCACTACAGCCCAGGCGGGGGTTTGAGTGAATATAAAACCCCTCCACCACTCCAGCCCAGGCGGGGGTTTGAGTGAATATAAAACCCTTCCACCACTCCAGCCCAGGCGGGGGTTTGAGTGAATATAAAACACCCCCACCTCTCCGGCCCAGGCAAGGCTTTGAGTGAATATAAAACCCCTCCACCACTACAGCCCAGGCGGGGGTTTGAGTGAATATAAAACCCTTCCACCACTCCAGCCCAGGCGGGGTTTGAGTGAATATAAAACCTCTCCACCTATCCGCCCAGGCGGGGTTTGAGTGAATATAAAACACCCCCACCTCTCGGCCCAGGCAAGGTTTGAGTGAATATAAAACCCCTCCACCTATCCGCCCAGGCGGGGTTTGAGTGAATATAAAACCCATCCACCTATCCGGCCCAGGCGGGGTTTGAGTGAATATAAAACCCTCCACCTATCCGGCCCAGGCGGGGTTTGAGTGAATATAAAACCCTCCAAGGCGGGGGGTTTGAGTGAATATAAAACCCTCCAACTCCGCCCAGGCGGGGTTTTACTGAATATAAAACCCTCCACCTCTCTGGCCCAGGCGGGGTTTGAGTGAATATAAAACCCCCTCAACTCCACCAGGGGGGTTTGAGTGAATATGAAACCTCTCCACCCCGGCCCAGGCGGGGGTTTTGATTGAATATAAACCCCTCCACCTCTCTGGCCCACGTGGGGGTTTGAGTGAAGATAAAACCCCTCAACCTCCGCCCAGGCGGGGGTTTGAGTGAATATAAAACCCCTCCACCTCTCTGGCCCACGTGGGGGTTTGAGTGAAGATAAAACCCCTCAACCTCTCCGGCCCAGGCGGGGGTTTGAGTGAATATAAAACACCTCCAGATCTCCGGCCCAGGCGGGGGTTTGAGTGAATATAAAACCCCTCCACCACTACAGCCCAGGCGGGGGTTTGAGTGAAGATAAAACCCCTCAACCTCTCCGGCCCAGGCGGGGGTTTGAGTGAATATAAAACACCTCCACCTCTCCGGCCCAGGCGGGGGTTTGAGTGAATATAAAACCCTCCACCACTCCAGCCCAGGCGACGGTTTGAGTGAATATAAAACCCCTCCACCACTACAGCCCAGGCGGGGGTTTGAGTGAATATAAAACCCCTCCACCTATCCGGCCCAGGCGGGGGTTTGAGTGAATATAAAACCCTTCCACCACTCCAGCCCAGGCGAGGGTTTGAGTGAATATAAAACCTCTCCACCTATCCGGCCCAGGCGGGGGTTTGAGTGAATATAAAAACCGCCACCTCTCCGGCCCAGGCGGGGTTTGAGTGAATATAAAACCCTCCACCACTCCAGCCCAGGCGGGGTTTGAGTGAATATAAAACCCTCCACCTATCCGGCCCAGGCGGGGTTTGAGTGAATATAAAACCCCTCCACCTATCCGCCCAGGCGGGGTTTGAGTGAATATAAAACCCCTCCACCTATCCGGCCCAGGCGGGGTTTGAGTGAATATAAACCCCTCCACCTATCCGGCCCAGGCGGGTTTGAGTGAATATAAAACCCTCCACCTATCCGCCCAGGCGGGGTTTGAGTGAATATAAAACCCTCCACCTCTCCGGCCCAGGCGGGGGTTTGAGTGAATATAAAACCCCTCCACCACTACAGCCCAGGCGGGGGTTTGAGTGAATATAAAACCCCTCCACCTATCCGGCCCAGGCGGGGGTTTGAGTGAATATAAAACCCTTCCACCACTCCAGCCCAGGCGAGGGTTTGAGTGAATATAAAACCCTTCCACCACTCCAGCCCAGGCGGGGTTTGAGTGAATATAAAACCCTCCACCACTCCAGCCCAGGCGGGGGTTTGAGTGAATATAAAACCCTTCCACCACTCCAGCCCAGGCGACGGTTTGAGTGAATATAAAACCCCTCCACCACTACAGCCCAGGCGGGGGTTTGAGTGAATATAAAACCCCTCCACCTATCCGGCCCAGGCGGGGGTTTGAGTGAATATAAAACCTCTCCACCTATCCGGCCCAGGCGGGGGTTTGAGTGAATATAAAACACCCCCACCTCTCCGGCCCAGGCGGGGCTTTGAGTGAATATAAAACCCCTCCACCACTCCAGCCCAGGCGAGGGTTTGAGTGAATATAAAACCCCTCCACCTATCCGGCCCAGGCGGGGGTTTGAGTGAATATAAAACCCCTCCACCTATCCGGCCCAGGCGGGGTTTGAGTGAATATAAAACCCTCCACCTATCCGGCCCAGGCGGGGGTTTGAGTGAATATAAAACCCCTCCACCTATCCGGCCCAGGCGGGGTTTGAGTGAATATAAAACCCCTCCACCACTCCAGCCCAGGCGAGGGTTTGAGTGAATATAAAACCCTCCACCTATCCGGCCCAGGCGGGGGTTTGAGTGAATATAAAACCCCTCCACCTATCCGGCCCAGGCGGGGGTTTGAGTGAATATCAAACCTCTCCACCTCTCCGGCCCAGGCAGGGGTTTGAGTGAATATAAAACCCCTCCACCTCTCTGGCCCAGGTGGGGATGTGAGTGGATATAAAACCCCTCCACCTCTCCGGCCCAGGCGGGGGATTGAGTGAAAATAAAACGCCTCCACCTCTCCGGCCCAGGCGGGGGATTGAGTGGATATAAAACCCTCCACCTCTCCGGACCAGGCGGGGGTTCGAGTGAATATAAAACCCCTCCACCTCTCCGGTCCAAGCGGGGGATTGAGTGAATATAAAACCCCTCCACCTCTCCGGCCCCGGCGGGGGTTCGAGGGAACATAAAACCCCACCACCTCTCCGGCCCAGGCAGGGGTTTGATTGAATATAAAACCCCTCCACCTCTCTGGCCCAGGCGTGGGTTTGAGTGAATAAAAAACCCCTCCACCTCTCCAACCCAGGTGTGGGTTTGAGTGAATATAAAACCCCTCCACCACTCTGGCCCCGGTGGGGGTTTGAGTGAGTATAAAACCCCTCCACCTCTCTGACCCAGGCGGGGGTTCGAGTGAATATAAAACCCTTCACCTCTCTAGCCCAGGCAGGGGTTTGAGTGAATATAAAACCACTCCACCTCTCCGGCCCAGGCGGGGGTTTGAGTGAATATAAAACCCCTCCACCTCTCTGGCCCAGGCGGGGGTTTGAGTGAATATAAAACCCATCCACCTACCCGGCCCAGGCGGGGCTACGAGTGAATATAAAACCCCTCCACCTCTACGGCCCAGGCAGGGGTTTGAGTGAATATAAAACCCCTCCACCTCTCCGCCCAGGCGGGGGTTCGAGTGAATACATAACCCCTCCATCTCTTTGGCCCAGGCGGGGGTTTGGAGTGAATATAAAACCCCTCCACCTCTTCTGCCCAGGCGGAAGTTTGAGTGAATATTAAACATGGGATTGAGTGAATATAAAACCCCTCCACCTCTCCAGCCCCGGTGGGGGATTGAGTGAAGATAAAACCCCTCCACCTTTTCGGTCAAGGCGGGGGTTTGAGTGAACATAAACCACCCCCACCTCTCCGGCCCAGGAGGGGGTTTGAGTGATTATATAACCCCTAAACCTCTCTGGCCCAGGTGGAGGTTTGAGTGAAGATAAAACCCCTCCACCTCTTCTGCCCAGGCGGGAGTTTGAGTGAATATTAAACATGGGTTTGAGTGAATATAAAACCCCTCCACCACTCCGGCCCCGGTGGGGGTTTGAGTGAAGATATAACCCCTGCACCTCTCCGGCCCAGGCGGGGATTTGAGTGAATATAAACCACCCCCACCTCTCCGGCTCAGACGGGGGTTTGAGTGAATATAAAACCCCTCCACCTCTCTGGCCTAGGTGGGGGTTTGAGTGAAGATAAAACCCCTCAACCTATCTGGCCCAGGCGGGGGTTTGAGTGAATATAAACCACCCCCACCTCTCCGGCTCAGACGGGGGTTTGAGTGAATATAAAACCACTCCACCTGTCTGGCCCAGTCGGGGGTTTGAGTGAATATGAAACCTCTCCACCTCTCTCTCAGGCGGGGTTTTGACCTCTCTGGCCCAGGTGGGGGTTTGAATATAAAACCCTCCACCTCTCTGGCCCAGGCGGGGGTTTGAGTGAATATAAAACACCTCCACCTCTCCGGCCCAGTCGGGGGTTTGAGTGAATATAAAACCTCTCCACCACTCCAGGCCAGGCGGGGGTTTGAGTGAATATAAAACCCCTCCACCACTCGAACCCAGGCGGGGGTTTGAGTGAATATAAAACCCCTCCACCTGGCCCAGGCGGGGTTGGCTGGGGGTTTGAGTGAATATAAAACCCCTCCACCTATCCGGCCCAGGCAGGGTTTGAGGGAATACAAAACCCCTCCATCTCTCCGGCCCCTGTGGGGGTTTGAGTGAGTATAAAACCCCTCCACCTCTCCGGCCCAGGCGGGGGTTTGAGTGAATATAAAACACCTCCACCACTTCGGCCCAGGCGGGGGTTTGAGTGAATATAAACCCTCTCCACCACTCCAGGCCAGGCAGGGGTTTGAGTGAATATAAAACCCCTCCACCTCTCCGTCCCAGGCGGGGGTTTGAGTGAATATAAAACCCCTCCACCTATCCGGCCCAGGCGGGAGTATCAGTGAATATAAAACCACTCCACCTGTCTGGCCCAGGCTGGGGTTTGAGTGAATATGAAACCTCTCCACCTCTCTCTCAGGCGGGGTTTTGACTGAATATAAAACCCCTCCACCTCTCTGGCCCAGGTGGGGGTTTGAGTGAATATAAAACACCTCCACCCCTCCGGCCCAGGCGGGGGTTTGAGTGAATATAAAACACCTCCACCTCTTCGGCCCAGGCGGGGGTTTGAGTGAATATAAACCCTCTCCACCACTCCAGGCCAGGCAGGGGTTTGAGTGAATATAAAACCCCTCCACCTCTCCGTCCCAGGCGGGGGTTTGAGTGAATATAAAACCCCTCCACCTATCCGGCCCAGGCGGGAGTATCAGTGAATATAAAACCACTTCACCTGTCTGGCCCAGTCGGGGGTTTGAGTGAATATGAAACCTCTCCACCTCTCTCTCAGGCGGGGTTTTGACTGAATATAAAACCCCTCCACCTCTCTGGCCCAGGTGGGGGTTTGAGTGAATATAAAACACCTCCACCTCTCCGGCCCTGGCGGGGGTTTGAGTGAATATAAAACACCTCCACCTCTCCGGCCCAGTCGGGGGTTTGAGTGAATATAAAACCTCTCCACCACTCCAGGCCAGGCGGGGGTTTGAGTGAATATAAAAGCCCTCCACCTCTCCGGCCCAGGCGGGGGTTTGAGTGAATATAAAACCCCTCCACCATTCCAACCCAGGCGGGGGTTTGATTGAATATAAAACCCCTCCACCTATCCGGCCCAGGCAGGGGTTTGAGGGAATACAAAACCCGTCCATCTCTCCGGCCCCTGTGGGGGTTTGAGTGAGTATAAAACCCCTCAACCTCTCCGGCCCAGGCGGGGTTTGAGTGAATATAAAACACCTCCACCTCTTCGGCCCAGGCGGGGGTTTGAGTGAATATAAAACCCTCCACCACTCCAGCCCAGGCGGGGGTTTGAGTGAATATAAAACCCCTCCACCTTTCCGGCCCAGGCGGGGGTTTGAGTGAATATAAACCCTCTCCACCACTCCAGGCCAGGCGGGGGTTTGAGTGAATATAAAACCCCTCCACCTTCCGGCCCAGGCGGGGGTTTGAGTGAATATAAAACCCCTCCACCTCTCCGGCCCAGGCGGGGGTTTGAGTGAATATAAAACATCTCCACCTCTCCGGCCCAGGCGGGGGTTTGAGTGAATATAAACCCTCTCCACCATTCCAGGCCAGGCCGGGGTTTGAGTGAATATAAAACCCCTCCACCACTCCAGCCCAGGCGGGGTTTGAGTGAATATAAAACCCTTCAACCTATCCGGCCCAGGCGGGGGTTTGAGTGAATATAAAACCCCTCCACCTCTCCGGCCCCAGTGGGGTTGAGGTGAATATAAACCCCTCCACCTCTCTGACCCAGGCGGGGGTTTGAGTGAATAAAAAATCGCTCCACCTCTCCGGCCGAGGCAGGGGTTCAAGTGAACATAAAACCCCTGCACCTCTCCGACCCAGTGGGGGTGTGAGTGAATATAAAACCCCTCCACCTCTCTGACCCAGGCAGGGGTTAGAGTGAATATAAAACCCCTCCACCTCTCTGGCCCAGGTATGGGTTTGAGTGAATATAAAACCTCTCCACCTCTCCGGCCCAGGCGTGGGTTTGAGTGAATATCAAACCCCTCCACCTCTCTGACCCAGGCAGGGGTTTGAGTGAATATAAAACCCCTCCACCTCTCTGGCCCAGGTATGGGTTTGAGTGAATATAAAACCTCTCCACCTCTCCGGCCCAGGCGTGGGTTTGAGTGAATATCAAACCCCTCCATCTCTCCGACCCAGGCGGGGGTTTGAGAGAATATAAAACCCCTCCACCTCTCCGGCCCAGGCAGGGGTTTGAGTTAATATAAAACCCCTACACCTATACGGCCCAGGCGGGAGTTTCAGTGAATATAAAACCCCTCCACCTCTCTGGCCCAGGCGTGGATTTGAGTGAATATGAAACCTCTCCACCTCTCCGGCCCAGGCGGGGGTTTTGACTGAATATAAAACCCCTCCACCTCTTGCCCAGGCGGGGTTTTGAGTGAATATAAACCCCTCCACCTCTCTGCCCAGGTGGGGGTTTGAGTGAAATAAAAACCCCTCCACCTCTCTCGGGTCCAGGTGGGGGTTTGAGTGAATATAAAACCCCTCCACCTTTCCGGCCCAGGCGGGGGTTTTGACTGAATATAAAACCCCTCCACCTCTCTTGCCCAGGTGGGGGTTTGAGTGAAGATGAAACCTCTCCACCTCTCTCTCAGGCGGGGTTTTGACTGAATATAAACCCCCTCCACCTCTCCGGCCCAGGTTTGGGAATTAAACCCCTCCACCTTTGAGGTGAATATAAAACCCCTCCACCTCTCTTGCCCAGGCGGGGGTTTGAGTGAATATAAAACCCCTCCACCTATCCGGCCCAGGCGGGTTTGACTGAATATAAACCCCCTCCACCTCTCTGAAGGAAACCCCAGGCGGGGTTTGAGGAATAAACCCCTCCACCTCTCTGCCCAGGCGGGGTTTTGATATGAATATAAAACCCCTCACCTATCCGGCCCAGGCAGGGGTTTGAGTGAAGATAAAACCCCTCCACCTCTCCGGCCCAGGGGTTTGGGTTTGAGTGAATATAAAACCCCTCCGGCCCCTAAAAACCCCTCTCTCTGGCCCAGGTGTGGGTTTGAGTGAATATCAAACCCCTCCACCTCCCCGACCCAGGCGGGGGTTTGAGTGAATATTAAACCCCTCCACCACTCTAGCCCAGGCGAGGGTTTGAGTGAATATAAAACCCCTCCACCTCTCCGGCCCAGGCGGGGGTTCGAGTGAACACAAAACCCCTCCACCTCTTCTGCCCAGGCGGGGGTTTGAGTGAATATAAAACCCCTAAACCTCTCTGGCCCAGGTGGAGGTTTGAGTGAAGATAAAACCCCTCCACCTCTTCTGCCCAGGCGGGAGTTTGAGTGAGTATTAAACATGGGTTTGAGTGAATATATAACCCCTCCACTTCTCCGGCCCCGGTGGGGGTTTGAGTGAAGATAAAACCCCTCCACCTCTCTGGCCCAGGCGGGATTTGAGTGAATATACACCACCCCCACCTCTCCGGCTCAGGCGGGGGTTTGAGTGAATATAAAACCCTCCACCTCTCCGGCCCAGGCGGGGGTTTGAGTGAATATAAAACCCCTCCACCTATCCGGCCCAGGCGGGAGTTTCAGGGAATATAAAACCCCTCCACCTCTCTGGCCCAGTCGGGGTTTTGAGTGAATATGAAACCTCTCCACCTCTCCGGCCCAGGCGGGCGTTTGAGTGAATATAAAACACCTCCCCCTCTCCGGCCCAGGCGGGGGTTTGAGTGAATATAAAACCCCTCCACCTTTCCGGCCAAGGCGGGGGTTTGAGTGAATATAAAACCCCTCCACCTTTCCGGCCCAGGCGGGGGTTTGAGTGAATACAAAACCCCTCCATCTCTCCGGCCCCAGTGGGGGTGTGAGTGAGTGTAAAACCCCTCCACCTTTCTGACCCAGGCGGGGGTTTGAGTGAATATAAAACCTCTCCACCTCTCCGGCCCAGGCGTGGGTTTGAGTGAATATCAAACCCCTCCACCTCTCCGACCCAGGCGGGGGTTTGAGTGAATATAAAACTCCTCCACCTCTCCGGCCCAGGCAGGGGTTTGAGTGAATATAAAACCCCTCCACCTCTCTGGCCCAGGCGGGGGTTTGAGTGAATATGAAACCTCTGCACCTCTCCGGCCCAGGCGGGGGTTTAGACTGAATATAAAACCCCTCAACCTCTCCGGCCCATGCGGGGGTTTGTGTGAATATAAAACACCTCCACCTCTCCGGCCCAGGCGGGGGTTTGAGTGAATATAAACCCTCTCCACCACTCCAGGCCAGGCGGGGGTTTGAGAGAATATAAAACCCCTCCACCTATCCGACCCAGGCAGGGGTTCGAGTGAACATAAAACCCCTCCACCTCTCCGGCCCCGGCAGGGGTTTGAGTGAATATAAAACCCCTACACCTCTCTGGCCCAGTTGAGGGTTTGAGTGAATATAAAACCTCTCCACCTATCCGGCCCAGGCGGGGGTTTGAGTGAATATAAAACCCTCCACCCTCTCGGCCCAGGCGGGGTTTGAGTGAATATAAAACCCCTCCACCTCTCCGGCCCAGGCGGGGTTTGAGTGAATATAAAACCCTCCACCTCTCTCCGGCCCGGTGGGGTTTTGAGAATATAAAACCCTCCACCTCTCTGGACCCAGGCGGGGTTTGAGTGAATATAAAACCCATCCACCTCCGGCCCAGGTGGGGTTTGAGTGAATATAAAACCCCTCCACCTTCCGGCCCAGGCAAGGGTTTGAGTGAATATTAAACCCCTCCACCTCTCCGCCCCAGGCGGGGTTTGAGGATAAAACCCCTCCACCTCTCTGGCCCAGGCGGGGTTTGAGTGAATATAAACCCCTCCACCTCTCCAGCCCAGGTGGGGTTTGAGTGAATATAAAACCCTCCACCTCTCCGGCCCAGGCGGTGGTTTGAGTGAATAAAAAACCCCTCCCTCTTTGGCCCAGGCCCCAGGTGGGGTTTTGAGTTAATATAAAACCCTCCACCTCTCCAGCCCAGGCGGGGTTTGAGTGGAATATAAAACCCCTCCACCTATCCGGCCCAGGCGGGGTTTCAGTGAATATAATCCCTCCACCTCTCCGGCCCAGGCGGGGTTTGAGTGAATATAAAACCCTCCACCCTCTCCGGCCCAGGTGGGGTTTGAGTGAATATAAAACCTCTCCACCCTCCGCCCAGGCGGGGTTTGAGTGAATATAAAACCCTCCACCCTCCAGCCCAGGCGGGGGTTTGAGTGAAAATAAAACCCCTCCACCTCTCCGGTCCAGGCGGGGGTTTCAGTGAATATAAATCCCTTCCACCTCTCCGGCCCAGGCGGGGGTTCGAGTGAATATAAAACCCCTCCACCTCTCCAGCCCAGCTGAGGATTTGAGTGGATATAAAACCTCTCCACCTCTCCGGCCCAGTCGGGGGTTTGAGTGAATATAAAACCCCTCCACCTTTCCGGCCCAGGCGAGGGTTTGAGTGAATATAAAACCCCATCACCTATCCGGCCCAGGCAGGGGTTTGAGTGAATATAAAACCCCTCCACCTCTCTGGCCCAGGTGTGGGTTTGAGTGAATATCAAACCCCTCCACCTCCCCGACCCAGGCGGGGGTTTGAGTGAATATTAAACCCCTCCACCACTCTAGCCCAGGCGAGGGTTTGAGTGAATATAAAACCCCTCCACCTCTCCGGCCCAGGCGGGGGTTCGAGTGAACACAAAACCCCTGCACCTCTTCTGCCCAGGCGGGGGTTTGAGTGAATATAAAACCCCTAAACCTCTCTGGCCCAGGTGGAGGTTTGAGTGAAGATAAAATCCCTCCACCTCTTCTGCCCAGGCGGGGTTTGAGTGAGTATTAAACATGGGTTTGGGGAATGAATATAACCCCTCCACTTCTCCGGCCCCGGTGGGGGTTTGAGTGAAGATAAAACCCCTCCACCTCTCTGGCCCAGGCGGGGATTTGAGTGAATATAAACCACCCCCACCTCTCCGGCTCAGGCGGGGGTTTGAGTGAATATAAAATCCTCCACCTCTCCGGCCCAGGCGGGGGTTTGAGTGAATATAAAACCCCTCCACCTCTCTGGCCCAGTCGGGGTTTTGACAGAATATAAAACCCCTCCACCTATCTGGCCCAGGTGGGGGTTTGAGTGAATATAAAACCCCTCCACCTCTCCGGCCCAGGCGGGGGTTTGAGTGAATATAAAACACCTCCACCTCTCCGGCCCAGGCGGGGTTTGAGTGAATATAAAACACCTCCACCTCTCCGGCCCAGGCGGTGGTTTGAGTGAATATAAAACCCCTCCACCTTTCCGGCCCAGGCGGGGGTTTGAGTGAATATAAAAACCCTCCACCTTTCGCCCAGGCGGGGTTTGAGTGAATATAAAACCCCCCTCCATCTCTCGGCCCCAGTGGGGTGTGAGTGAGGGTAAACCCTCCACCTTTCTGACCCAGGCGGGGTTTGAGTGAATATAAAACCTCCTCCACCTCTCCGGCCCAGGCGTGGGTTTGAGTGAATATCAAACCCTCCACCTCTCCGCCCAGGCGGGGTTTGAGTGAATATAAAACCCCTCCACCTCTCCGGCCCAGGCAGGGGTTTGAGTGAATATAAAACCCTCCACCTCTCCGGCCCAGGCGGGGTTTGAGTGAATATAAAACCCTCCACCTCTCCGGCCCAGGCGGGGTTTGAGTGAATATAAAACCTCTCCACCCTCTCCGGCCCAGGCGGGGTTTGAGTGAATATAAAACCCCTCCACCTCTCCGGCCCAGGCGGGGTTTGAGTGAATATAAAACCTCTCCACCTCTCTGGCCCAGGTGGGGGTTTGAGTGAATATAAAACCCCTCCACCTCTCCGGCCCAGGCGGGAGTTTCAGTGAATATAAAACCCCTCCACCTCTCTGGCCCAGGTGGGGGTTTGAGTGAATATAAACCCTCTCCACCACTCCAGGCCAGGCGGGGGTTTGAGAGAATATAAAACCCCTCCACCACTCCAGCCCAGGCGGGGGTTTGAGTGAATATAAAACCCCTCCATCTCTCCGACCCAGGCAGGGGTTTGAGTGAAAACAAAACCCCTCCATCTCTCCGGCCCCGGTGGGGGTTTGAGTGAGTATAAAACCCCTCCACCTCTCTGAGCCAGGTGGGGGTTGGAGTGAATATAAAACCCCTCCACCTCTCCGGCCCAGGCAGGGGTTTGAGTGAACATAAAACCCCTCCACCTCTCCGGCCCAGGCAGGGGTTTGAGTGAATATAAAACCCCTCCACCTCTCTGGCCCAGTTGTGGGTTTGAGTGAATATAAAACCTCTCCACCTCTCCGGCCCAGGCGTGGGTTTGAGTGAATATAAAACCCCTACACCTCTCTGGCACAGTTGTGGGTTTGAGTGAATATAAAACCTCTCCACCTCTCCGACCCAGGCGGGGGATTGAGTGAAGATAAAACCCCTCCACCTATCCGGCCCAGGCGGGGTTTGAGTGAATATAAAACCCTCCACCTCTCCGCCCAGGTGGGGTTTGAGTGAATATAAAAACCCTCCACCTCTCTGACCCAGGCGGGGGTTTTAGTGAATATAAAACCCATCCACCTCTCCGGCCCAGGTGGGGGTTTGAGTGAATATTAAACCCCTCCACCTCTCCGGCCCAGGCAAGGGTTTGAGAGAATATTAAACCCCTCCACCTCTCCGGCCCAGGCGGGAGTTTCAGTGAATATAAAACCCCTCCACCTCTCTGGCCCAGGCGGGGGTTCGAGTGAATATAAAACCCCTCCACCTCTCCAGCCCAGGTGGGGTTTGAGTGAATAAAACCCTCAACTCCGCCCCGGCCCAGGCGGTGGTTTGCGTGAATATAAAACACCCCCACCTCTTTGGCCCAGGGGGGGTTTTTGAGTGAATATAAACCCCTCCACCACTCCAGCACAGGCGGGGTTTGTGTGAATATAAACCCATCCACCACTCCAGCCCAGGCGGGGTTTGAGTGAATATAAAACCCCTCAACTACCTCTCCGGCCCAGGCGGGGTTTCAGTGAATATAAATCCCTTCACCTCTCGGCCCAGGCGGGGTTCGAGTGAATATAAAACCCTCCACCTCTCCGGCCCAGGTGAGGATTTTGGTGGATATAAAACCTCTCCACCTCTCCGGAGGGTTTGAATGAATATAAACCCTCCACCACTCCAGCCCAGGCGGGGTTTGAGTGAAAATAAAACCCTTAACCTCTCTCGGCCCAGGCGGGGTTTGAGAGAATATTTGAAATATAAACCCTCCACCATCCGGCCCAGCCCAGGGGGGTTTGAGTGAATATAAAACCCTTAACCTCTCCTGCCCTGGGGGGGTTTTGAGTGAATATAAAAAACCCTCCACCCTCCGGCCCAGGCGGGGTTTGAGTGAATATAAAACCCTCCACCTATCCGGCCCAGGCGGGGGTTTGAGTGAATATAAAACCTCTCCACCTCTCCGCCCAGGCGGGGTTTGAGTGAATATAAAACCCTCCACCTCTCCGGCCCAGGCGGGGTTTGAGTGAATATAAAACCCTCCACCTCTCCGGCCCAGGCGGGGTTTGAGTGAATATAAAACCCTCCACCTCTCCGGCCCAGGCGGGGGGGCCCAGGTGGGGGTTTGAGTGAATATAAAACCTCCTCCACCTCCGGCCCAGGCGGGATTTGAGTGAATATAAAACCCTCCACCTTTCTGGCCCAGGTGTGGGTTTGAGTGAATATAAAACCTCCACCTCTCCGGCCCAGGCAGGGGTTTGAGTGAATATAAACCCCTCCACCTCGGCCCAGGCGGGGCGGGGTGAATTTCCACCTATCCGCCCAAAGGCGGGAATATAAAACCCTCCACCTCCGGCCCAGGCGGGGTTTGAGTGAATATAAACCCCCTCCACCTCTCCGGCCCAGGCAGGGGTTTGAGAGAATATAAAACCCCTCCACCCTCCAGCCCAGGCGGGGGGTTTAAAACCTATCCACCCAGGCAGGGGTTTGAGTGGCCCTCTCCAGGGGGGGTTGAGTGAATATAAAACCCCTCCACCTCTCTGGCCCAGTTGTGGGTTTGAGTGAATATAAAACCTCTCCACCTCTCCGGCCCAGGCGTGGGTTTGAGTGAATATAAAACACCTCCACCTCTCCGACCCAGGCGGGGGATTGAGTGCAGATAAAACCCCTCCACCTATCCGGCCCAGGCGGGGGTTTGAGTGAATATAAAACCCCTCCACCTCTCCGGCCCCGGTGGGGGTTTGAGTGAGTATAAAACCCCTCCACCTCTCTGACCCAGGCGGGGGTTTTAGTGAATATAAAACCCATCCACCTCTCCGGCCCAGGTGGGGGTTTGAGTGAAGATAAAACCCCTCCACCTTTCCGGCCCAGGCAAGGGTTTGAGAGAATATTAAACCCCTCCACCTCTCCGGCCCAGGCGGGAGTTTCAGTGAATATAAAACCCCTCCACCTCTCTGGCCCAGGCGGGGGTTCGAGTGAATATAAAACCCCTCCACCTCTCCAGCCCATGTGGGGTTTGGTGAAGATAAAACCCTCAACCGCTCCGGCCCAGGCGGTGGTTTGCGTGAATATAAAAAACACCCCCACCTCTTTGGCCCAGGCGGGGTTTTTGAGTGAATATAAAACCCCTCCACCACTCCAGCACAGGCGGGGGTTTGTGTGAATATAAAACCCATCCACCACTCCAGCCCAGGCGAGGGTTTGAGTGAATATAAAACCCCTCCAACTATCCGGCCCAGGCGGGGGTTTCAGTGAATATAAATCCCTTCCACCTATCCGACCCAGGCGGGGGTTTGAGTGAAGATAAAACCCCTCCACCTCTCTGGCCCAGGCGGGGGTTCGAGTGAATATAAAACCCCTCCACCTCTCCAGCCCAGGTGGGGGTTTGAGTGAAGATAAAACCCCTCAACCGCTCCGGCCCAGGCGGTGGTTTGCGTGAATATAAAACACCCCCACCTCTTTGGCCCAGGCGGGGTTTTGAGTGAATATAAAACCCCTCCACCACTCCAGCACAGGCGGGGGTTTGTGTGAATATAAAACCCATCCACCACTCAAGCCCAGGCGAGGGTTTGAGTGAATATAAATCCCTTCCACCTATCCGACCCAGGCGGGGGTTCGAGTGAATATAAAACCCCTCCACCTCTCCGGCCCATGCAGTGGATTGAGTGAATATAAAACCCCTCCACCTCTCTGGCCCAGGTGAGGATTTGAGTGGATATAAAACCTCTCCACCTCTCCGGCCCAGGCGGGGATTTGAATGAATATAAAACCCCTCCACCACTCCAGCCCAGGCGGGGGTTTGAGTGAAAATAAAACCCCTCAACCTCTCCGGCCCAGGCGGGGGTTTGAGAGAATATAAACCCCCTCCACAACTCCAGCCCAGTCGGGGGTTTGGGTGAATATAAAACCCCTCCACCTATCCGGCCCAGGCGGGGGTTTGCGTGAATATAAACACCCCCACCTCTCTGGCCCAGGCGGGGTTTTTGGTAATTATAAAACCCCTCCACCACTCCAGCCCAGGCGAGGGTTTGAGTGAATATAAAACCCCTCCAACTATCCGGCCGAGGCCGGTGTTTGAGTGAATATAAAACCCCTCCACCTCTCCAGCCCAGTTGGGGGTTTGAGTGAAGATAAAACCCCTAAACCGCTCCGGCCCAGGTGTGGGTTTGAGTGAATAGAAAACCACTCCACCTCTCCGGCCCAGGCGGGGGCTTGAGTGAATATAAAACCCCTCCACCTATCCGGCCCAGGCGGTGGTTTGCGTGAATATAAAACACCCCCACCTATTTGGCACAGGCGGGGTTTTGAGTGAATATAAAACCCCTCCACCACTCCAGCCGAGGCGAGGGTTTGAGTGAATATAAAACCTCTCCACCTATCCGACCCAGGCAGGGGTTTGAGTGAATATAAAACCCCTCCACCTCTCCGGCCCAGGCGGGGGTTCGAGTGAATATAAAACCCCTCTACCTCTCCGGCCCATGCAGGGGATTGAGTGAATATAAAACCCCTCCACCTCTCTGGCCAAGGTGGGGATTTGAGTGGATATAAAACCTCTCCACCTCTCCGGCCCAGGCGGGGATTTGAGTGAATATAAAACCCCTCCAGCTCTCCGGCGCAGGCGGGGGTTTGAATGAATATAAACCCCCTCCACCACTCCAGCCCAGTCGGGGGTTTGGGTGAATATAAAACCCCTCCACCTATCCGGCCCAGGCGGGGGTTTGAGTGAATATAAAAGCCCTCCACCTCTCCGGCCCAGGCGGGGGTTCGAGTGAATATAAAAGCCATCCACCTCTCTGGCCCAGGTGTGGGTTTGAGTGAATATAAAACCTGCACACCTCTCCGGCCCAGGCGGGGTTTGAGTGAATATAAAACCCTCCACCCGGCCCCTAAAACCCTCCCGCCCAGGCGGGGTTTGAGTGAATATAAAACCCTCCACCTATCCGCCCAGGCGGGGGGTTTGAGGTGGGGGTGAATATAAAACCTCTCCACCTCTCCGGCCCTGGTGGGGGTTTCAGTGAGTATAAAACACCTCCACCTTTCTGACACAGGCGGGGGTTTGAGTGAATATAAAACCCATGCACCGCTCCGGCCCAGGTGGGGGTTTGAGTGAAGATAAAACCCCTCCACCTTTCAGGCCCAGGCAAGGGTTTGAGAGAATATAAAACCCTCCACCTCTCCGGCCCAGGCGGGACTTTCAGTGATTATAAAACCCCCCCCTCTCTGGCCCAGGCGGGGGTTTGAGTGAATATAAAACCCTACACCTCTTCGGCTCAGGCGTCGGTTTGAGTGAATATAAAACCCCTCCACCTCTCCGGCCCAAGCGGGGTTTCGAGTGAATATAAAACCCCTCCACCTCTCCGGCCCAGGTGGGGGTTTGACTAAATATATAACCCCTCCACCTCTCAGGCCCAGGCGGGGGTTTGAGCGAATTTAAAACCGCTCCACCTCTTCGGCCCAGGCGGGGGTTTGAGTGAATATAAAACCCCTCCACCTCTCCAGCCCAGGTGGGGGTTTGAGTGAAGATAAAACCCCTCAACCTCTCCGGCCCAGGCAGGGGTTTGCGTGAATATTAAACACCCTCACCTCTCTGGCCCAGGCGGGGGTTTGAGTGAATATAAAACATCCCCACCTCTCTGGCCCAGGCGGGGGTTTGAGTGAATATAAAACCCCTCCAACTATCCGGCCGAGGCGGGGGTTTGAGAGAATATAAAACCCCTCCACCTATCCGGCCCAGGCTGTGATTTGAGTGAATATAAAACCCCTCCACCTCTCTGACCCAGGCGGGGGTTTGAGTGAATATAAAACCTCTCCACCTATCCGGCCCAGGCGGGGGATCGAGTGAATATAAAACCCCTACACCTCTCCGGCCCATGCAGGGGTTTGAGTGAATATAAAACCCCTACACATCTCTGGCCCAGGTGGGGATTTGAGTGGATATAAAACCTCTCCACCTCTCCGGCCGAGGCGGGTGTTTGAGTGAATTTTAAACCCCTCCACCACTCCAGCCCTGGCGGGTGTTTGAGTGAATATAAAACCCCTCCACCTATCCGGGCCAGGCGGGGGTTTGAGTGAATATAAAACCCCTCCACCTCTACAGCCCAGGTGGGGGTTTGAGTGAAGATAAAACCCCTCAACCTCTCCGACCCAGGCGGGGGTTTGCGTGAATATAAAACACCCCCACCTCTCTGGCCCAGGCGTCGTTTTTGGTGAATATAAAACCCCTCCACCACTCCAGCCCAGGCGAGGGTTTGAGTGAATATAAAACACCTCCAACTATCCGGCCGAGGCGGGGGTTTGAGAGAATATAAAACCCCTCCAGCTATCCGGCCCAGGCTGTGATTTGAGTTAATATAAAACCCCTCCACCTCTCTGACCCAGGCGGGGGTTTGAGTGAATATAAAACCTCTCCACCTATCCGGCCCAGGCGGGGGTTCGAGTGAATATAAAACCCCTCCACCTCTCCGGCCCATGCAGGGGTTCGAGTGAATATAAAACCCCTCCACCTCTCCGGCCCATGCAGGGGTTTGAGTGAATATAAAACCTCTCCACCTCTCCGGCCCAGGCGAGGGTTTGCGAGAATATAAAACACCCCCACCTCTCCGGCCGAGGCGGGGTTTGAGGAATTTAAACCCTCCACCACTCCAGCCCAGGCGGGGTTTGAGTGAATATAAACCCCTCCACCTATCCGGGCCAGGCGGGGGTTTGAGTGAATATAAAACCCCTCCACCTCTCCGGCCCAGGCCGGGGTTCGAGTGAATACAAAACCCCTCCACCTCTCTGGCCCAGGTGTGGGTTTGAGTGAATATAAAACCTCTACACCTCTCCGGCCCAGGCGGGGGTTTGAGTGAATATAAACCCCCTCCACCACTCCAGCCCAGGCGGGGGTTTGAGTGAATATAAAACCCCTCCACCACTCTGGCCCAGGTGTGGGTTTGAGTGAATAGAAAACCACTCCACCTCTCCGGCCCAGGCGGGGGCTTGAGTGAATATAAAACCCCTCCACCTATCCGGCCCAGGCGGGGGTTTGAGTGATTATAAAACCCTCCACCTATCCGCCCAGGCGGGGTTTGAGTGAATATAAAACCTCTCCACCTCTCCGGCCCCGGTGGGGGTTTGAGTGATTATAAAACCCCTCCACCTCTCTGACCCAGGCGGGGGTTTGAGTGAATATAAAACCTCTCCACCTCTCCGGCCCCGGTGGGGGTTTGAGTGATTATAAAACCCCTCCACCTATCCGCCCAGGCGGGATTGAGTGAATATAAAACCCCTTCACCTCTCAGGCCCCGGTGGGGGTTTTAGTGAGTATAAAACACCTCCACCTCTCTGACCCAGGCGGGGGTTTGAGTGAATATAAAACCCATCCGCCTCTCCGGCTCAGGTGGGGGTATGAGTGAAGATAAAACGCCTCCACCTTTCCGGCCCAGGCAAGGGTTTGAGAGAATATAAAACGCCTACACCTCTCCGGCCTTGGCGGGCGTTCGAGTGAGTATAAAACACCCCCACCTCTCTGACCCAGGCGGGGGTTTGACTGAAGATAAAACCCCTCCACCTTTCCGGCCCAGGCGGGGGTTCGAGTGAATATAAAACCCCTCCATCTCTCGGGCCCAGGCGGGGGTTTGAGTGAATATAAAACCCCTCCACCACTCCAGCCCAGGCGAGGGTTTGAGTGAATATAAAACCCCTCCAACTATCCGGCCGAGGCGGGGATTTGAGTGAATATAAAACCCCTCCACCTCGCTGACCCAGGCGGGGGTTTGAGTGAATCTAAAACCTCTCCACCTATCCGGCCCAGGCGGGGGTTCGAGTGAAAATAAAACCCCTCCACCTCTCCGGCCCATGCAGGGGTTTGAGTGAATATAAAACCCCTCCACCTCGCTGGCCCAGGTGGGGATTTCAGTGGATATAAAACCTCTCCACCTCTCCGGCCCAGGTGTGGGTTTGAGTGAATAGAAAACCACTCCACCTCTCCGGCCCAGGCGGGGGCTTGAGTGAATATAAAACCCCTCCACCTATCCGGCCCAGGCGGGGGTTTGAGTGAATATAAAACCTCTCCACCTCTCCGGCCCCGGTGGGGGTTTGAGTGATTATAAAACCCCTCCACCTCTCTGACCCAGGCGGGGGTTTGAGTGAATATAAAACCCCTCCACCTATCCGGCCCAGGCGGGGGATTGAGTGAATATAAAACCCCTCCACCTCTCAGGCCCCGGTGGGGGTTTTAGTGAGTATAAAACACCTCCACCTCTCTGACCCAGGCGGGGGTTTGAGTGAATATAAAACCCATCCGCCTCTCCGGCTCAGGTGGGGGTATGAGTGAAGATAAAACGCCTCCACCTTTCCGGCCCAGGCAAGGGTTTGAGAGAATATAAAACGCCTACACCTCTCCGGCCCAGGCGGGAGTTTCAGTGAATATAATACCCCTCCACCTCTCCGGCCTTGGCGGGCGTTCGAGTGAGTATAAAACACCCCCACCTCTCTGACCCAGGCGGGGGTTTGACTGAAGATAAAACCCCTCCACCTTTCCGGCCCAGGCGGGGGTTCGAGTGAATATAAAACCCCTCCATCTCTCGGGCCCAGGCGGGGGTTTGAGTGAATATAAAACCCCTCCACCACTCCAGCCCAGGCGAGGGTTTGAGTGAATATAAAACCCCTCCAACTATCCGGCCGAGGCGGGGATTTGAGTGAATATAAAACCACTCCACCTCGCTGACCCAGGCGGGGGTTTGAGTGAATCTAAAACCTCTCCACCTATCCGGCCCAGGCGGGGTTCGAGGTGAAAATAAAACCCTCCACCTCTCCGGCCCATGCAGGGGTTTGAGTGAATATAAAACCCTCCACCTCGCTGGCCCAGGTGGGGATTTCAGTGGATATAAAACCTCTCCCTCTCCGCCCAGGCGGGGTTTTCAGTGAATATAAAAACACCCCAGCCCCTCTTTGAGTGAATATAAAACCCTCCATGCGGGGTTTTCAGTGAATTAAACTCCTCCACCACTCCAGCCCAGGCGGGTGTTTGAGTGAATATAAAACCCTCCACCTATCCGGGCCAGGCGGGGTTTGAGTGAATATAAAACCCCTCCACCTCTCCGGCCCAGGCGGGGTTTGAGTGAATATAAACCCCTCCACCTATCCGGCCCAGGCGGGGTTTGAGTGAATATAAACCCCTCAACCTATCCGGCCCAGGCGGGGTTTGAGTGAATATAACCCCCACCACCTATCCGGCCCAGGCGGGGTTTGAGTGAATATAAACCCCTCCACCTCTGGCCCAGGTGTGGGTTTGAGTGAATATAAAACCTCCACCTCTCCGGCCCAGGCGGGGTTTTGAGTGATTATATAACCACCCCCTCTCCGGCCCAGGCGGGATTTGGTGAATATAAAACCCCAGGCCCGGTGGGGTTTGAGTGAATATAAAACACCTCCACCTCTGTGACCCCGGGGTTTGAGTGAATATAAAACCCATCCACCTCTCCGGCCCAGGCAAGGGTTTGAGAGAATATAAAACCCCTCCACCTCTCCGGCCCAGGCGGGAGTTTCAGTGAATATAAAATGCCTCCACCTCTCTGGCCCAGGCGGGGTTTGAGTGAATATAAAACCCTCCACCTCTTCGGCCCAGGCGGGGTTTGGTGAATATAAAACCCTCCACCTCTCCGCCCCCAAGTGGGGTTTCGAGTGAATATAAAACCCCTCCACCTATCCGGCCCAGGTGGGGGTTTGACTAAATATATAACCCCTCCACCTCTTTGGCCCAGGCGGGAGTTTGAGCGAATTTAAAACCACTCCACCTCTCGGCCAAGGCGGGGTTTGAGTGAATATCTCCGCCCCCTCCACCTCTCCTGACCCAGGCGGGGTTTGAGTGAATATAAAACCCCTCCACCTCTCCGGCCCAGGCGGGGTTTGAGTGAATATAAAACCCTCAACCTCTCCGGCCCAGGCGGTGGTTTGGTGAATATAATCACCCCCCACCTCTCTGGCCCAGGCGGGGTTTGAGTGAATATAAAATCCCTCCACCACTCCAGCCCAGGCGGAGGTTTGAGTGAATATAAAACCCCTCCAACTATCCGGCCGAGGTGGGGATTTGAGTGAATATAAAACCCCTCCACCTCTCTGACCCAGGCGGGGGTTTGAGTGAATATAAAACACCTCCACCTATCCAGCCCAGGCGGGGATTTGAGTGAATATAAAACCCCTCCACCTCTCTGACCCAGGAGGGGGTTTGAGGGAATATAAAACCCCTCCACCTGTCCGGGCGAGGCGGGGGTTTGAGTGAATATCAAACCCCTCCACCTCTCCGGCCCAGGCTTGGGGGTTCAAGTGAATATAAAACCCTTCCACCTCTCGGGCCCAGGTATGGGTTTGAGTGAATATAAAAAAACCTCCGGCCCCTCCATATAAACCTCTCCGGCCCAGGCGGGGTTTGAGTGAATATAAAACCCCTCCACCTCTCCGGCCCAGGCGGGGTTTGAGTGAATATAAACCCCTCCACCTCTCCGGCCCAGGCGGGGTTTGAGTGAATATAAAACCCCTCCACCCTCCGGCCCAAAAGAGAATATAAAACCCCTCCACCCCTCCGGCCCAGGCGGGGTTTGAGTGAATATAAAACCCCTCCACCTCTCCGGCCCAGGCGGGGTTTGAGGAATATAAACCCTCCACCTGAATGAATATAAAACCCTCCACCTCACTGGCCCCAAGTGGGGTTTGAGTGAATATAAAACCCTCCACCCTATCCGGCCCAGGTGGGGGTTTGAGTGAATATAAAACCCCTCCACCCTTTGGCCCAGGCGGGGTTTGAGTGAATAAACCCTCCACCTCTTTGGCCCAGGCGGGGTTTGAGTGAGTAAAATACCCTCCACCCTCCAGCAGCCCAGGTGGGGGTTTGAGTGAAGATAAACCCCTCCAACTATCCGGCCGAGGCGGGGTTTGAGTGAATATAAAACCCCTCCACCTATCCAGCCCAGGCGGGAGTGAATATAAAACCCCTCCACCTCTCTGACCCAGGCGGGGGTTTGAGTGAATATAAAACCCTCCACCTGTCCGGGCCAGGCGGGGTTTGAGTGAATATAAAACCCTCCACCTCCGGCCCAGGCGGGGTTTGAGTGAATATAAACCCCTCCACCCTCCTGCCCAGGCGGGGTTTGAGTGAATATAAAACCCCTCCACCACTCCAGCCCAGGCGGGGGGGTTTGAGTTTGAATATAAACCCCTCCACCACTCCTGCCCAGGCGGGGTTTTTGAGTGCCCAATGAATATAAACCCCCTCCACCTATCCGCCCAGGCTCTCCAGGGGTTTGAGTGAATATAAAACCCTCCACCTCACCTCTCCGCCCAGGGTGGGGTTTGAGTGAATATAAAACCCTCCACCTCTCTGGACCCAGGCGGGGTTTGAGTGAATATGAAACCCCTCCACCTCTCCGGCCCAGGCGGGGTTTGAGTGAATATAAAACCCTCCACCACTCCGGCCCAGGCAGGGTTTGAGTGAATATAAAGCCCTCCACCTCACCGGCCCAGGCGGGGGGTTCGAGTGAATATAAAACCCCTCCACCACTCTGGCCCAGGTGTGGGTTTGAGTGAATATAAAACCCCTCCACCACTCCGGCCCAGGCGGGGGTTTGAGTGAATATAAAACCCCTGTACCTATCCGGCACAGGCAGGGGTTTGAGTGAATATAAAACCTCTCAACCTCTCCGGCCCCGGTGGGGGTTTGAGTGAGTATAAAACCCCTCCACCTCTCTGACCCAGGCGGGGGTTTGAGTGAATATAAAACCCCTCCACCTCTCCGGCACAGACGGGGGTTCGAGTGAATATAAAACCCCTCCACCTCTACGGCCAAGGCAGGGGTTTGAGTGAATATAAAACCTCTACACCTCTCTGGCCCCGGCTGGGGTTTGAGTGAATATAAAACACCTCCACTTCTCTGACCCAGGCGAGGGTTTGAGTGAATATAAAACCTCTACACCTCTCCGGCCCAGGCGGGGGTTCGAGTGAATATAAAACCCCTCCACCTCTCCGGCGCATGCAGGGGTTCGAGTGAATACAAAACCCCTCCACCTCTCCGGCCAAGGCGAGGGTTTTGAGTGAATATAAAACCCCTCCACCTCTCCGGCCCCGGTGGGGGTTTGAGTGAACATAACCCAGCCCCATCTCTCCGGCCCAGGTGGGGGTTTGAGTGAATATAAAACCCCTAAACCTCTCTGGCCCAGGTGGAGGTTTGAGTGAATATAAAACCTCTCCACCTCTCCGGCCCAGGCGTGGGTTTGAGTGAATATAAAACCCCTCCACCTCTCCAATCCAGGCGGGGGTTTCAGTGAATAAAAACCCTCTCCACCACTCCTGCCCAGGCGGGGGTTTGAGTGAAAATAAAACCCCTCCACCTATCCAGCCCAGGCGGGGATTTGAGTGAATATAAAACCCCTCCACCTCTCTGACCCAGGCGGGGGTTTGAGGGAATATAAAACCCCTCCCCTGTCCGGCCGAGGCGGGGGTTTGAGTGAATATAAAACCCCTCCACCTCTCCGGCCCATGCGGGGGTTCAAGTGAATATAAAACCCTTCCACCTCTCGGGCCCAGGTATGGGTTTGAGTGAATATAAAACCTCTACACCTCTCCGGCCCAGGCGGGGGTTTGAGTGAAAATAAAACCCCTCAACCTCTCCGGCCCAGGCGGGGGTTTGAGTGAATATAAACCCCCTCCACCACTCCAGCCCAGGCGGGGGTTTGAGTGAAAATAAAACCCCTCCACCTCTCCGGCCCAGGCGGGGGTTTGAGTGAATATAAAACCCATCCACCACTCCGGCCCAGGTGGAGGTTTCAGTGAAGATAAAACCCCTCCACCCCTCCGGCCCAGGCAAGGGTTTGAGAGAATATAAAACCCCTCCACCTCTCCGGCCCAGGCGGGAGTTTCAGTGAATATAAAATCCCTCCACCTCTCTGGCCCAGGCGGGGGTTTGAGTGAATATAAAACCCCTCCACCTCTTCGGCACAGGCGGGGGTTCGAGTGAATATAAAACCCCTCCACCTCTCCGCCCCAAGTGGGGTTTCGAGTGAATATAAAACCCCTCCACCTATCCGGCCCAGGTGGGGGTTTTACTAAATATATAACCCCTCCACCTCTTTGGCCCAGGCGGGGGTTTGGTGAATTAAACCCCCTCCACCTCTTGGCCCAGGCGGGGTTTGAGTGAATATAAAACCCTCCACCTCTCCAGCCCAGGTGGGGGTTTGAGTGAATATAAAACCCTCCAACTATCCGGCCCAGGCGGGGGTTTGAGTGAATATAAAACCCTCCACCTATCCAGCCCAGGCGGGATTTGAGTGAATATAAAACCCTCCACCTCTCTGACCCAGGCGGGGTTTGAGTGAATATAAAACCCCTCCACCTGTCTGGGCGAGGCGGGGGTTTGAGTGAATATAAAACCCCTCCACCTCTCCGGCCCATGCGGGGGTTCGAGTGAATATAAAACCCCTCCACCACTCCTGTCCAGGCGGGGGTTTGAGTGAATATAAACCCCCTCCACCACTCCAGCCCAGGCGGGGGTTTGAGTGAAAATAAAACCCCTCAACCTCTCCGGCCCAGGCGGGGGTTTGAGTGAATATAAACCCCCTCCGCCACTCCTGCCCAGGCGGGGGTTTGAGTGAATATAAAACCCCTCCACCTCTCCGGCCCAGGCGGGGGTTTGAGTGAATATAAAACCTCTCAACCTTTCCGGCCCCGGTGGGGGTTTGAGTGAGTATAAAACCCCTCCACCTCTCTGACCCAGGCGGGGGTTTGAGTGAATATGAAACCCCTCCACCTCTCCGGCCCAGACGGGGGTTCGAGTGAATATAAAACCCCTCCACCACTCCGGCTCAGGCAGGGGTTTGAGTGAATATAAAAGCCCTCCACCTCACCGGCCCAGGCGGGGGCTTGAGTGAATATAAAACCCCTCCACCACTCCGGCCCAGGCGGGGGTTTGAGTGAATATAAAACCACTCCACCTCTCCGGCCCAGGCGGGGGTTTGAGTGAATATAAAACCCCTGTACCTATCCGGCACAGGCAGGGGTTTGAGTGAATATAAAACCTCTCAACCTCTCCGGCCCCGGTGGGGGTTTGAGTGAGTATAAAACCCCTCCACCTCTCTGACCCAGGCGGGGGTTTGAGTGAATATAAAACCCCTCCACCTCTCCGGCACAGACGGGGGTTCGAGTGAATATAAAACCCCTGCACCTCTACGGCCAAGGCAGGGGTTTGAGTGAATATAAAACCTCTACACCTTTCTGGCCCCGGCTGGGGTTTGAGTGAATATAAAACACCTCCACTTCTCTGACCCAGGCGAGGGTTTGAGTGAATATAAAAGCTCTACACCTCTCCGGCCCAGGCGGGGTTCGAGTGAATATAAAACCCTCCACCTCTCCGGCGCATGCAGGGGTTTGAGTGAATACAAAACCCTCCACCTCTCCGGCCAAGGCGAGGGTTTTGAGTGAATATAAAACCCCTCCACCTCTCCGGCCCCGGTGGGGGTTTGAGTGAACATAACCCACCCCCACCTCTGCGGCCCAGGTGGGGGTTTGAGTGAATATAAAACCCCTAAACCTCTCTGGCCCAGGTGGAGGTTTGAGTGAATATAAAACCTCTCCACCTCTCCGGCCCAGGCGTGGGTTTCAGTGAATATAAAACCCCTCCACCTCTCCAATCCAGGCGGGGGTTTGAGTGAATAAAAACCCTCTCCACCACTCCCGCCCAGGCGGGGGTTTGAGTGAAAATAAAACCCCTCAACCTCTCCAGCCACGGCGGGGGTTTTCAGTGAATATAAAACCCCTCCACCTATCCGGCCCAGGCGGGGGTTCGAGTGAATATAAAACCCCTCCACCACTCTGGCCCAGGTGTGGGTATGAGTGAATATAAAACCTCCACACCTCTCCGGCCCAGGCGGGGGTTTGAGTGAATATAAAACCACTCCACCTCTCCGGCCCAGGCGGGGGTTTGAGTGAATATAAAACCGCTCCACCTATCCGGCCCAGGCGGCGGTTTGAGTGAATATAAAACCCCTACACCTCTTCGTCCCAGGCGGAGGTTCGAGTGAATATTAAACCCCTCCACCTCTCCGCCCCAAGCGGGGTTTCGAGTAAATATTAAACCCCTCCACCTATCCGGCCCAGGTGGGGGTTTAACTAAATATATAACCCCTCCACCACTCTGGCCCAGGCGGGGGTTTGAGCGAATTTAAAACCCCTCCACTTCTTCGGCCCAGGCGGGGGTTTGAGTGAATATAAAACCCCTCCACCTCTCCAGCCCAGGTGGGGGTTTGAGTGAAGAAAAAACCCCTCAACCTCTCCGGCCCAGGCGGGGGTTTGCGTGAATATAAAACCCCTCCACCACTCCAGCCCAGGCGGGGGTTTGAGAGAATATAAAACCCCTCCACCACTCCAGCCCAGGCGAGGGTTTGAGTGAATATAAAACCCCTCCAACTATCCGGCCGAGGCGGGGGTTTGAGTGAATATAAAACCCCTCCACCTATCCAGCCCAGGCGGGGATTTTTAGTGAATATAAAACCCCTCCACCTCTCTGACGCAGGCGGGGTTTGAGTGAATATAAAACCTCGGCACCTATCCGGCCCAGGCGGGGGTTCGAGTGAATATAAAATCCCTCCACCTCTCCGGCCCATGCAGGGGTTTGAGTGAATATAAAACCCCTCCACCTCTCTGGCCCAGGTGGGGATTTGAGTGGATAAAAAACCTCTCCACCTCTCCGACCCAGGCGAGGGTTTGCGTGAATATAAAACACCCCCACCTCTCCGGCCGAGGCGGGGGTTTGAGTAAATTTTAAACCCCTCCACCACTCCAGCCCAGGCGGGGGTTTGAGTGAATATAAAACCCCTCCACCTCTCCGGGCCAGGCGGGGTTTCGAGTGAATATAAAACCCCTCCACCTCTCTGGCCCAGGTGTGGTTTTGAGTGAATATAAAACCTCTACACCTCTCAAGCCCAGGCGGGGGTATGAGTGAATAATAACCCCCTCCACCACTCCAGCCCAGGCGGGGGTTTGAGTGAAAATAAAACCCCTCAACCTCTCCGGCCCAGGCGGGGGTTTGAGTGAATATAAAAGCCCTCCACCTATACGGCCCAGGCAGGGGTATGAGTGAATATAAAAGCCCTCCACCACTCTGGCCCAGGTGTGGGTTTGAGTGAATATAAAACCACTCCACCTCTCCGGCCCAGGCGGGGGTTTGAGTGAATATAAAACCCCTCCACCACTCTGGCCCAGGTGTGGGTTTGAGTGAATATAAAACCACTCCACCTCTCCGGCCCAGGCGGGGGTTTGAGTGAATATAAAACCCCTGCACCTATCCGGCAGAGGCGGGGGTTTGAGTGAATATAAAACCTCTTAACCTCTCCGGCCCAGGTGGGGGTTTGAGTTTAAACCCCTTCACCTTTCTGACCCAGGCGGGGTTGATGAATAAAACCCCTCCACCTCTCCGGCCCAGGCAGGGGTTTGAGTGAATATAAAACCCCTCCACCTCTCCGGCCCCGGTGGTGGTTTGAGTGAAGATAAAACCCCTCCACCGTTCCGGCCCAGGCGGGTGTTTGAGTGAACATAAACCACCCCCAACTCTCCGGCAAAGGCGGGGGTTTGAGTGAATATAAAACCCCTCCACCTCTCTGGCCCAGGTGGGGGTTTGAGTGTAGATAAAACCCCTCCACCTCTCCGGCCCAGGCGGGGGTTTGAGTGAATATAAACCACCACCACCTATCCAGCCCAGGTGGAGGTTTCACTGAATATAAAACCCCTCCACCTCTCCGGCCCAGGGGGTTTGAGTGAATAAAACCCTCCACCACTCCAGCCCAGGCGGGGTTTGAGTGAATATAAACCCCTCCACCTCCTCGGCCCAAGCGGGGGTTTGAGTGAATATAAAACCACTCCACCTCTCCAGCCCAGGTGGGGTTTGAGTGAATATAAAACCCCTCCACCTCCTCGGCCCAAGCGGGGGTTTGAGTGAATATAAAACCACTCCACCTCCCCGGCCCAGGCGGGGTTTGAGTGAATTTAAAACCCCTCCACCTATCCGGCCCAGGCGGGGTTTGAGTGAATATAAAACCCCCCCACCTATCCGTCCCAGGCGGGGGTTTGAGCGAATATAAAACCCCTCCACCTCTCCGGCCCAGGCGAGGGTTTGAGTGTATCTAAAACCCCTGCAACTATCCGGCCGAGGAGGGGGTTTGAGTGAATATAAAACCCCTCCACCACTCCAGCCCAGGCGAGGGTTTGAGTGTATCTAAAACCCCTCCAACTATCCGGCTCAGGCGGGGATTTGAGTGAATATAAAACCCCTCCACCTCTCTGACCCAGGCGGGGGTTTGAGTGAAAATAAAACCTCTCCACCTCTCTGGCCCAGGTGGGGATTTGAGTGGATATAAAACCTCTCCACCTCTCCGGCCCATGCAGGGGTTTGAGTGAATATAAAACCCCTCCACCTCTCTGGCCCAGGTGGGGATTTGAGTGGATATAAAACCTCTCCACCTCTCCGGCCCAGGCGGGGGTTTGAGTGAGTATAAAACACGTCCACCTATTTGGCCCAGGCGGGGGTTTGAGAGAATATAAAACCCCTCCACCTCTCCGACCCAGGCGGGCGTTTGAGTGAATTTTAAACCCCTGCACCACTCCAGCCCAGGTGGGGGTTTGAGTGAATATAAAACCCCTCCACCTATCCGTGCCAGGCGGGGGTTTGAGTGAATATAAAACCCTCCAGGCGGGGTTTGAGTGAATATAAAACCCTCCACCTCTCCAGGCAAAGGCGGGGTTCGAAAGTGAATATAAACCCTCCTCCACCTCTCCAGCCCAGGCGGGGTTTGAGTGAATTACAACCCCTCAACCTCTCCGGCCCAGGTGGGGGTTTGAGTGAATAAAAAAACCCTCCACATCTAAACCCCCCACCCAGGCGGGAGTTTGAGTGAGTATAAAACACGTCCACCTCTCTAACCCAGGCGGGAGTTTGAGGGAATATAAAACCCATCCAACTCTCCGGCCCAGGCAAGGGTTCGAGTGAATATAAAACCCCTCCACCTCTTCGGCCCAGGCGGGGGTTCGAGTGAATATAAAACCCCTCCACCTCTCCGGCCCAAGCGTGGTTTGGAGTGAATATAAAACCACTCCACCTATCCGGCCCAGGTGGGGGTTTGACAAAATATATAACCCCTCCACCTCTCTGGCCCAGGCGGGTGTTTGAGCGAATTTAAAACCCCTCCACCTCTTCGGCCCAGGCGGGGGTTTGAGTGAATATAAAACCTTTCCACCACTCCAGCCCAGGCGGGGGTTTGAGTGAATATAAAACACCCCCACCTCTCTGCACCAGGCGGGGTTTTGAGTGAATATAAAACCCCTCCACCTCTCTGGCCCAGGCGGGGGTTTGCGTGAATATAAAACACCCCCACCTCTCTGGCCCAGGCGGGGTTTTGAGTGAATATAAAACCCCTCCACCACTCCAGCCCAGGCGGGGGTTTGAGTGAATATAAAACCCCTCCACCACTCCAGCACTGGCTAGGGTTTGAGTGAATATAAAACCCCTCCAACGATCCGGCCGAGGCGAGGGTTTGAGTGAATATAAAACCCCTCCACCTATCCGGCCCAGGCGGGGATTTGAGTGAATACAAAACCCCTCCACCTCTCTGACCCAGGCTGGGGTTTGAGTGAATATAAAACCTCTCCACCTATCCGGCCCAGGCGGGGGTTCGAGTGAATTTAAAACCCCTCCACCTCTCCGGCCCATGCAGGGGTTTGAGTGAATATAAAACCCCTCCACCTCTCTGGCCCAGGTGGGGATTTGAGTGGATATAAAACCCCTCCACCACTCCAGCCGAGGCGGGGGTTTGAGTGAATATAAAACCCCTCCACCTATCCGGGCCAGGCGGGGGTTTGAGTGAATATAAAACCCTCCACATCTCCGGCCCAGGGGGGGGTTCGAGTGAATATAAAACCCCTCCACCTTCCTGGCCCAGGTGTGGGTTTGATTGAATATAAAACCTCTACACTTCTCCGGCCCAGGCCGGGGTTTGAGTTAATATAAACCCCCTCAACCACTCCAGCCCAGGCGGGGGTTTGAGTGAATATAAAACCCCTCCACCTATCCGGGCCAGGCGGGGTTTGAGTGAATATAAAGCCCTCCACCTCACCGGCCCAGGGCGGGGTTTGAGTGAATATAAACCCCTCCACCTCTCTGGCCCAGGTGTGGGTTTGAGTGAATATAAAAAACCTCCACCTCTCCGGCCCAGGCGGGGTTTGAGTGAATATAAAACCCTCCACCTCTCCAGCCCAGGCAGGGGTTTGAGTGATATAAACCCCTCCACCACTCCAGCCCAGGCGGGGTTTGAGTGAATATAAAAACCCTCCACCTATCCGGCCCAGGCGGGGTTTGAGTGAACATAAACCTCTCCACCTCTCCGCCCAGGTGGGGGGTTTGAGTGAATATAAAACCCCTCCACCTCTCCGGCCCAGACGGGGGTTCGAGTGAATATAAAACCCTCCACCTCTCCCGCCCAGGCGGGGTTTGAGTGAATATAAACCCCTCCACCTCTCTGGCTCAGGTGTGGGTTTGAGTGAATATAAAACCTCTCCAACTCTCCGGCCCAGCTGGGGGTTTGAGTTAATATAAAACCCCTCCACCTCTCTGGCCCATGCGGGGGTTTGAGAGAATATAAAACACCTCCACCTCTCCGGCCAAGGCGGGGGTTCGAGAGAATATAAAACCCCTCCACCTCTCGAGCACAGGCAAGGGTTTGACTGAAGATAAAACCCATCCACCTCTCAGGCCCAGGTGGGGGTTTGCGTGAATATAAAACACCCCCACCTCTCCGGCCCAGGCGGGGGTTTGAGTGAATTTTAAACCCCTACACCACTCCAGCCCAGGGGGGGGTTTTAGTGAATATAAAACCCCTGCACCGATCCGGGCCAGGCGGGGGTTCGAGTGAATATAAAACCTCTCAACCTCTCCGGCCCAGGCGGGGGTTTGAGTAAATATAAAACACCTCCACCTCTCCGGCCCAGGCGGGGGTTCGAGTGAATATAAAACCCCTCCACCTCTTCGGCCCAGGCGGGGGAATGAGTGAATATGAAACCCCTCCACATCTCCGGCCCAGGCGGGGGTTCGAGTGAATATAAAACCCCTCCACCTCTCCGGCCCAGGCGGGGGATTGAGTGAATATAAAACCCCTCCACCTCTCCGGCCCAGGCGGGGGATTGAGTGGATATAAAACCCCTCCACCTCTCCGGCCCAGGCGGGGGTTCGAGTGAATATAAAACTCCTCCACCTCTCCGGTCCAGGCGGGGGATTGAGTGAAAATAAAACCCCTCCACCTCTCCGGCCCAGGCGGGGGATAGAGTGGATATAAAACACCTCAACCTCTCCGCCCAGGCGGGGTTCGAGTGAATATAAATCCTCCACCTCTCCGACCCAGGCGGGGATTGAGTGAATATAAAACCCTCCACCTCTCCGGCCCAGGCGGGGATTGAGTGAATATAAAACCCCTCCACCTCTCCGGCCCAGGTGGGGGATTGAGTGAAGATAATACCACTCCACCTTTCCGGCCCAGTCAAGGGTTTGAGAGAATATAAAACCCCTGCACCTCTCCGGCCCAGTCGGGAGTTTCAGTGAATATAAAACCCCTACACCTCTCTGGCCCAGGCGGGGGTTTGAGTGAATAAAAACCCCTCCACCTCTTTGGCCCAGGCGGGGGTTCAAGTGAATATAAAAGCCCTCCACCTCTCCGGCCCAAGCGGGGTTTCGAGTGAATATAAAACACCTCCACCTATCCGGCCCAGTTGGGGGTTTGACTAAATATATAACCCCTCCACCTCTCTGGCCCAGGCGGGGGTTTGAGGGAATTAACAACCCCTCCACCTCTTCGGCCCAGGCGGGGGTTTGAGTGAATATAAAACCCCTCCACCTCTCCAGCCCAGGTGGGGGATTGAGTGAATATTAAACAGGGGTTTGAGTGAATATAAAACCCCTCCACCTCTCCGGCCGAGGCGGGGGTTTGCGTGAATAAAAAACACGCCCACCTCTCTGGCCCAGGCAGGGTTTTGAGTGAATATAAAACCCCTCCACCACTCCAGCACAGGCGGGGGTTTAAGTGAATATAAAACCCCTCCACCACTCCAGCCCAGGCGGGGGTTTGAGTGAATATAAAACCCCTCCACCTATGCGGCCCAGGCGAGGGTTTGACTGAATCTAAAACCCCTCCACGTCTACGGCCCCGGCGGGGGTTTGAGTCAACATAAAACCCCTACATTTCTCTGACCCAGGCGGGGGTTTGAGTGAATATAAAACCTCTCCACCTCTCCGGCCCAGGCGGGGGTTCGAGTGAATATAAAACCCCTCCACCTCTCCGGCCCATGCAGGGGTTCGAGTGAATACAAAACCCCTCCACCTTTCCGGCCCAGGCGGGGGTTTTGAGTTAATATAAAACCCTCCACCTCTTCTGCCCAGGCGGGAGTTTGAGTGAATATTAAACATGGGTTTGAGTGAATATAAAACCCCTTCACCTCTCCGGCCCAGGCGGGGGTTTGAGTGAATATTAAACATGGGTTTGAGTGAATATAAAACCCCTTCACCTATCCGGCCCAGGCGGGAGTTTGAGTGAATATTAAACATGGGTTTGAGTGAATATAAAACCCCTTCACCTATCCGGCCCACGCGGGGGTTTCAGTGAATATAAAACCCCTAAACCTCTCTGGCCCAGGTGGAGGTTTGAGTGAATATAAAATCCCTCCACCTCTCCGGCCCAGGCGGGGGTTTGAGTGAATTTAAAACCCCTCCACCTATCCGGCCCAGGCGGGAGTTTCAGTGAATATAAAACCCCTCCACCTCTCTGGCCCAGGCGGGGGTTTTGACTGAATATAAAACCCCTCCACCTCTCTGGCCCAGGTTGGGGTTTGAGTGAAGATAAAACCACTGAACCTCTCCGGCCCAGGCGGGGGTTTGAGTGAACATAAAACACCTCCACCTCTCCGGCCCAGGCGGGGGTTTGAGTGAATATAAACCCTCTCCACCTCTCCAGCCCAGGCAGGGCTTTGAATGAATATAAAACCCCTCCACCTATCTGGCCCAGGCGGGGGTTTGAGTGAATATAACACCCTGACACCTATCCGGCACAGGCGGGGGTTTGAGTGAATACAAAACCCCTCCACCTCTCCGGCCCAGGCGGGGGTTCGAGTGAACATAAAACAACTCCACCTCTCCGGCCCATGCAGGGGTTTGAGTGAATATAAAACCCCTCCACCTCTCTGGCCCAGGTGTGGGTTTGAGTGAATATAAAACCTCTCCACCTCTCCGGTCCAGGCGTGGGTTTGAGTGAAGATAAAACCCCTCCACCTCTCCGACCCAGGCGGGGTTTTGAGTGAATATAAAACCCCTCCACCTATCCGGCCCAGGTGGGCGTTTGAGTGAGTATAAAACCCCTCCACCTCTCCGGCCCCGGTGCGCGTTTGAGTGAGTATAAAACCCCTCCACCTCTCTGACCCAGCGGGGGTTTGAGTGAATATAAAACACCTCCACCTCTCCGGCCCAGGCGGGGGATTGAGTGAATTTTAAACCCCTTCACCACTCCAGCCCAGGCGGGGGTTTGAGTGAATATAAAACCCCTGCACCTATCCGGGCCACGCGGGTTTTTGAGTCAATATAAAGCCCCTCCACCTCTCCGGCCCAGGCGGGGGTTAGAGTGAATATAACACCCCTCCACCTCTGCGGCCCAGGTGGGGGAATGAGTGAATATAAAACCCCTCCACCTCTCCGGCCCAGGCGGGTGTTTGAGTGAATATAAAACCCCTCCACCTCTCCGGCCCAGGCGGGGGATTGATAGAATATAAAACCCCTATTCCTCTCCGGCCCTGGCGGGGGATTGAGTGGATATAAAACCCCTCCACCTCTCCGGCCCAGGCGAGGGATTGAAAGAATATAAAACCCCTACGACTCTCCGGCCCTGGCGGGGGATTGAGTGGATATAAAACCCCTCCACCTCTCCGGCCCAGGCGGGGGTTTGAGTGAATATAAAACCCCTCCACCTCTCCGGCACAGGCGGGCGTTTTGAGTGTATATAAGCCCCTCCACCTCTTCTGCCCAGGCGGGAGTTTGAGTGAATATTAAACAGGGGTTTGAGAGAATAAAAAACCCATACACCTTTCCGGCCCAGGCAAGGGTTTGAGAGAATATGAAACCCCTCCACCTCTCCGGCCGAGGCGGGAGTTTCAGTGAATATAAAACCACTCCACCTCTCCGGCCCAAGTGGGGGTTTGAGTGAAGATAATACCCCTCCACCTTTCCGGCCCAGGCAAGGGTTTGAGTGAATATAAAACCCCTCCACCTCTCCGGCCCTGGCGGGAGTTTGAGTGAATATAAAACCCCTCCACCTCTCTGGCCCAGGCGGGGGTTTGAGGGAATTGAAAACTCCTCCACCTCTACGGCCCAGGTGGGGGTTTGAGAGAATATAAAACATCCCCACCTCTCTGGCCAGGTGTGGGTATGAGTGAAAATAAAACCTCCACACCTCTCCGGCCCAGGCGGGGGTTTGAGTGAATATAAAACCACTCCACCTCTCCGGCCCAAGCGGGGGTTTGAGTGAATATAAAACCCCTCCACCTATCCGGCCCAGGCGGCGGTTTGAGTGAATATAAAACCTCTCCACTTCTCCGGCCCGGGTGGGGGTTTTGAGTGAGTATAAAACCCCTCCACCTCTCTGACTCAGGCGGGGGTTTGAGTGAATATAAAACCCCTCCACCTATCCGGCCCAGGCGGGGGTTTGAGTGAATATAAAACCCCTCCACCTCTCCGGCCCAAGTGGGGGTTTGAGTGAGTATAAAACACCTCCACCTCTCTGACCCAGGCGGGGGTTTGAGAGAATATAAAACCACTCCACCTTTCCGGCCCAGCCAAGGGTTTGAGAGAATATAAAACCCCTCCACCTCTCTGGCCCAGGCGGGAGTTTCAGTGAATATAAAACCCCTCCACCTCTCAGGCCCAGGCGGGGGTTTGAGTGAATATAAAACCCCTCCACTTCTTCGGCCCAGGCGGAGGTTCGAGTGAATATAAAACCCCTCCACCTCTCCGCCCCAAGCGGGGTTTCGAGTGAATATAAAACCCCTCCACCTATCCGGCCCAGGTGGGGGTTTAACTAAATATATAACCCCTCCACCTTTCTGGCCCAGGCGGGGGTTTGAGCGAATTTAAAACCCCTCCACCTCTTCGGCCCAGGCGGGGGTTTGAGTGAATATAAAACCCCTCCACCTCTCCAGCCCTGGTGGGGGTTTGAGTGAAGAAAATACCCCTCAACCTCTCCGGCCCAGGCGGGGGTTTGCGTGAATATAAAACCCCTCCACCACTCCAGCCCAGGCGAGGGTTTGAGTGAATATTAAACCCCTCCACCTATACAGCCCAGGCGAGGATTTGAGTGAATATAAAACCCCTCCACCTCTCTGACGCAAGCGGGGGTTTGAGTGAATATAAAACCTCGCCACCTATCCGGCCCAGGCGGGGGTTCGAGTGAATATAAAACCCCTCCACCTCTCCAGCCCATGCAGGGGTTTTTAGTGAATATAAAACCCATCCACCTCTCTGGCCCAGGTGGGGATTTGAGTGGATAAAAAACCTCTCCACCTCTCCGACCCAGGCGAGGGTTTGCGTGAATATAAAACACCCCCACCTCTCCGGCCGAGGCGGGGGTTTGAGTGAATTTTAAACCCCTCCACCACTCCAGACCAGGCGGGGGTTTGAGTGAATATAAAACCCCTCCACCGATCCGGGCCAGGCGGGGGTTTGAGTAAATATAAAACCCCTCCACCTCTCCGGCCCAGGCGGGGGTTCGAGTGAATATAAAACCTCTACACCTCTCCGGCCCAGGTGGGGGTATGAGTGAATATTAACCCCCTCCACCACACTGGCCCAGGTGTGGGTTTGAGTGAATATAAAACCACTCCACCTCTCCGGCCCAGGCGGGGGTTTGAGTGAATATAAAACCTCTTAACCTCTCCGGCCCCGGTGGGGGTTTGAGTGAGTATTAAACCCCTTCACCTCTCTGACCCAGGCGGGGGTTTGAGTGAATATAAAACCCCTCCACCTGTCCGGCCCAGACGGGGGTTCGAGTGAATATAAAACCCCTCCACCTCTCCGGCCCAGGCAGGGGTTTGAGTGAATAAAAAACCCCTCCACCTCTCTGGCCTCGGGGGGGGTTTGAGTGAGTATAAAACACCGCCACTTCTCTGACCCAGCCGGGGGTTTGAGTGAATATAAAACCCCCCACCTCTCCGGCCCAGGCGGGGGTTCGAGTGAATATAAAACCCCTCCACCTCTCCGGCCCATGCAGGGGTTCGAGTGAATACAAAACCCCTCGACCTCTCCAGCCCAGGCGGGGGTTTTGAGTGAATATAAAACCCCTCCACCACACCGGCCCAGGCGTGGGTTTGAGTGAATATAAAACCCCTCCACCTCTCCAATCCAGGCGGGGGTTTGAGTGAATAAAAACCCCCTCCACCACTCCAGCCCAGGCGGGACAGCAGAGGACAACAGAAGTCAGTAAGTCATCACCTGAGGCCGTGAGTACAGCCCTGAACAACTTCTACATAGATGACTGTTTAAAGTCTGTCAAAAGTGCCACACAAGCCCTGTACAAAGACCTCAAAGCATTATGTGCCTCTGGAGGATTCAACTTAATGAAATGGACAAGCAATAGCAGGGAGTTTTTGGCATCTCTTCCAGAATGTGAGAGAGCTAAAGAAGTAAGCTGTGGACTTTCGTCAGGATGATCTTCCAGTTCAAAGAGCACTTGGAGTTCTGTGGTGTATAGAATCCGACTCATTCAAGTTCAGGATTAATGTTAAAGACAAGCCAGTCACCAGGAGAGGAATCCTATCTACAGTAAGTTCAATTTATGATCCTTTGGGATTTCTTGCTCCATTTACTCTCCCAGTAAAAAACTTGATTCTGCAATTCATCAAAGAAAAACTAACCTGGGATGAGCCTATTCCAGATAAGTTTGCTCAGAAATGGTTTGAATGGCTACAGGACTTAAATCAGCTTTGCAGTAAGTGGATGTTGGAAGCCTGCTGAATTTGGTAGTGTTGTAACAGCCCAGCTCCATCATCACTTTGCAGATGCGAGCGAGATTGGATGGGACTGTTTCATATCTCAGATTGGCAAATCATGAAGGGCATGTGCACTGCTCATTCATGATGGGAAAGTCAAGGGTTGCATCCTTGAAGCAAATGACAATCCCTCGAATGGAGCTGACAGCTGCAGCAGTGGCTGTGAACACTGACAGGATGTTGACAAAGGAGTTACAAATGGAACTGCAAGAATCCACGTTCTGGACAGACAGTACAACAGTCTTGAAGTACATAGAAAACAGCACTTGTAGATTCAAGACTTTTGTAGCCAAGAGGATTTTTACCATCCGAGAATCAACCAAGCCAACACAGTGGAGATACATCAATACAGCAGCAAATCCAGCTGATTGTGCATCTAGAGGCCTTACGGCAGCCAAACTGGTGAGTAACCGGAGTTGGATTCAAGGTCCATGAGTTCTTCGAGAACCAGAACATCTGTGGCCAGAGAAACTCATCAACTAGAGGTTGAAGAGGGTGATGTGGAAGAGAGAAACTCAGTTACCACAAACCTCACTCAAGTAGCTGAAGATACAGACTCGCTGAACAAGCTCATCAGCTACTACTCCAGCTGGTACAAACTAAAAAAGGCAGCGGCATGAGTGCTCAAACTCAAAGAAATGCTCATGCAGATTAGTAAGCAGAGAAAGGAGTTAGTTGCAAAATATAATCACTCTTAAACTGATCAAAATGTGCAACAAGCCATAGAGCGACAAATGCAAGACTACAAAATAACAATGAGTAAAGGAACTCTAACCACTGGAGATCTAAAAAGGGCAGAGAAAGAAATAATCAGTTTCTGTCAAAACCAAAGGTTTGAAAATGAAAATTCAAGTTTGAAGAAGGGAAACCATAACCTAAAAAGGAAGCAGCCCCCTGTATAAGCTGGATCCAGTGCTCCAAGATGGACTACTAAGAGTTGGAGGTCGTCTCAGCAAGTCATCAATGCCAGCTGAGACCATACATCCAGCTATTATACCCAAGGATTCTCATATCACCACTCTAATACTAAGAGATATCCATGAAAAAATTGGACACTGCGGAAGGAATTACATGTTGCCCCAGCTTCGTCAAAGGTTTTGGATACCCACTGCAAATTCCACTGTGAGAAAGTTTTTGTCAAGATGTGTTGTCTGCAGAAAGGTCAGTGCCAAAAGGAAAGAACAAAAAATGGCTGACCTGCCCAAAGATGGACTTCAACCATGCAAGCCACCATTCACACATGTTGGTGTGGACTATTTTGGGCCATTATTGGTCAAAAGAGGACACTCAACTGTCAAAAGACATGGTGCGCTATTCACATGCCTAACAACAAGAGCAGTGCATATAGAGATTGCACACACATTGGACACAGACTCGTGTTTGAATGCAATCCGGCGATTTATAAGCAGGAGAGGACCGGTGTCAGTCATTCGGTCAGATAATGGCACTAACTTTGTTGCTGCAGAGCGAGAACTTTGTGATGCCATTCAAAATTGGAATCAGACGAAAATACAGGACACACTTCTTCAGAAGGGAGTGGAATGGATCTTTAATCCTCCGGCAGGTTCTCACTTTGGGGGGATTTGGGAAAGGCAGATCAGGTCAGCAAGAAAAATTCTGAAGTCTGTACTAAAAGAGCAGGCTGTGGATGACGAATCTCTTCAGACAATAATGTGCGAAGTCGAAGCCATAATAAATGACAGGCCAATAACAAAATCATCTGACGACCTAAAGCCTTGACCCCCAACCATCTTGTTATTGAAAAGGCAGCCACTACTTCCACCGGGACTGTTTGAAAGGGAAGATCTGTACTCACGTCGCAGGTGGAGGCAGGTACAGTACTTGGCAAACCTGTTCTGGAGACGATGGGTACGAGAATATTTGCCCCTTCTGCAAGAGCGCCAGAAGTGGACTCCTGTGAGGCAAAATCTCACTCCTGGAGATGTAGTCATGATTGTTATGACTCGGCCCCGAGAAACTCCTGGGTCTTAGGTAGAGTCATTCAAACCATCCCAGAAGCAAAGGGACTTGTTCACAAAGTGTCAGTCAAAACCTAATCAAACACTCTGGAAAGACCAGTGGAGAAACTTAGCCTCGTTAGTGAAGCAGACTCTTAAAGAGACTCTAATGAGACTTGATGAAATGAAAAATGTGGGTGGAAGAAAATGTACAATTTTATGTGTATAGTTATGCATGTTTTGGCTCTTTTGTATTATTCTTTGAGTAATTGGTAGCCTTTCTGTCTCCCAATTAGGGGTCGGGAAGTGTAAGAGCCAATGTTAACGAAAGATAATTTGGAATTGTGTTTATACTTATACCAGCTAATGTTTACCTTTCTATACTATATTATTACAGTTTGGTGGTAATGTGCATTGTGTTTTGAGCAAAGTATTGGATATCATTAGATTTTATTATGTGAGAGATCAAGTTTGCTCGGCTTCTGTGATACCGAGCTACTGCGCATGTCAACTGAAATCTGCTGGAAGGTGGGCTGGAGGAAGACGTGCTGAACTGGGGTCCGTTTCCCAAAAGCATAGTTGCTAACTAAGTTAGCAACTAACATAGTTCGTCCATTCACATTCAATGGTTCCAACTATGTAAGTTAGCATCTGTGATTTCGGGAAACGCACCCCTGGCCAGCTGTAACTGCGGGGCAAAAAAGGTTTTTTGACCGTAAAGTCATTACGTAAACTAGAACGTAGAACACCCAAGTTAGATATTTTCAATTTGGATTCCTGCTGAGAGAAGCTCGGGGAATTGTTGGTTTTGGATGGAAATAGAAGACTTGGATGTACAGGAAAGTTTGCAATAAATCATCAAGACGCAGCGACCTGATGTTTCTTCCCTGATTCCGTGAGCGCAAACTAATTAATGACAAGATGTGGATGTAAATGCTGGATACGAGTCAAGACCAATTCTGTCTACTGCTAGCTAGTTAAGTGGCTTTGGTATTAAGTTAAATTTCGCCACTACACTACTGATTCAGAAACTAAGTGGTTACGCCTCCCAATGTACTCCAGCAACGACCATATGCTTGTCAGCGCAATGCCTCAAATAGAAATCTGTGCCACGAACAGTCTGCGGTCGCGAATGCATTTAAAAATCGTTCTGGCGAATTACAAGCTGAAAAAGTGGAAACTGGATTCGGAATTTTTCCCGGTACAAGTTATCGATTCGCGAGCTTCACACAAGCAACGCTTAGACCGTTTGCGTGTTTCTGCTATGAGCTCATTTAGTAGCTCTGCTGTCGGAATCGTTTCGTTTTGGAAGTAATGGTTATCAGGAGCTTATAGCAAAGTTCTTTCCAGAAAAGTGGGTATATAACAGTACAGCTACAACCGCATGCATGCAAGGCGAGACAGTACAAGCAAAAGAATAAGCTGAGAGGAAGGTGGTTCATTTCATTTTATCTAGTCGCACATACACATGTACAGCGTTAGATTGCGCAATTCCGCGTCGATTCCTTACATAAGATGTCAGACATTCACAAGAACTCGTAGCCACAAGTTCAGTTTGACTGGTGCAGTTCCTTCTATCTGTCACCTTCAGTCTGTGTACGTATGCCCATTGATCACATCCTATCAATCAGATGTTCTTGAAAAGAGCAGTTACTGGATTGTCATTTGTTCTTGTGCGATCTATAACTCTGCAGCAGCTGTGTGGTAAATCTGAAATGACGACATTAGGTGGAGAGCTCCCTCATCATTTTCAGAGGTTTAGGACTCTCAGCCACCCCTCTTTAAACTGCATCTATGCAGTCTACACACATCAGCTGTGTCCTCACTACTGAGCTCCCCACCAGCGTACATGTATTTCATTTCTGATCATTCTGAGTGACTGTCAACCAGTCTGGTAACAGTGATGTTGTGCAGGTGAAAACTAAAAACTACTGCAAGCACGCCAACACCAAAAGCAAGACAAGATAAAGGTTATGTAGGTAGAGGACAGGAAAAACATGCATTATTGCTGAGGAGCTGTGCATAGACTACGATACAGATTAGTAGGTGGTTACAGGCTGGTTTACGACTCTCCACTTTGATTAGTGTTGTGGTTTCCTGACCAGATGTTTGCGTATTTTTGAGGTCCCCTTGTTCGTGAATAATTGGAGGGAGACAAAATCTTCAGAAGTTATCTTTATTCCAGCCTTGAATCGTGCAATAATCCAAACCTGGAGAGCAGTCCTTGGCCAAGAAGTACTAACTCAGCCTTCTTTACAGAGCAATACTTATGGGAAAAACTCAACCAACTTTGTTCCAATCACAATACATGGGTCGTACACTGATTATCTCTTAAGTTTTTTCTTTCCCCTATTGGTTGGCAGCTCTCTATGGGATTCTCTGGAAAATCATGGTGGCGCACAGAAGTACTGGTTTCATAAAATAATGAAAGAATATACACTAAAAAGGAGAGGAAAATTACAGTCAAGAGAGGAAAAATACAGTCAAAGGTATAGGATACATATGAGTACATAAATGATTGAACGGATTTTGTTTTCAGTAACAACTAATGATTTTACTGAACAAATATTGATCAAAGCTACAGAAATCAAATACATTTGAATGTCTCCCCTGACTATGTTTTAAAATCAACAAAACAGAAGCCCGCTTACTAATCAAAGCTACAGAAGCCTGCTGCTTATGTGTGTGAGCTGCTTATGCATGTGTGAATTGAATTGCTTTGTGTGTGTGTGTGTGTGAGCATGTGTCTGTGTGCGCTGCTCATGCGTGTGTGAACTGCTTGTATTTGTGTGTGTTTTATGTGTATATGTCTCCGTGTGTGTATTTGCATGTGTACGTGTGTGTGTGTCTGTGTGTGTGTGTGTTACTGCTGCTTACATAATATGGTTACTGATTATGATTATTGATTATGGTTATTCAATATGGTTATTGATTTACTGATGAATATGATGAGTAATATTGAAATATAATCCTCAACATTAGTTTGACAGAAATGACCAAAGAATTCATAACAATACTGCAGGTACATGCAGGCAACAACAACATAAATAGGCCCTACTAAAAAGAAATGACTTGCATGATTTTCAAAATCATTCCCCCAGGGTAATCCCTCTGGAGTAATGAATCCTGTGGGATGAAGTGTAGCAGCAAAAAAATGCATCATGAAAAATAACATCTTTATGTTAGAAATTATTTTTTTTCTTCCTCCTCTCTCGTACCTGCCAGTTACCATTTTGCGGAAGTGGAAAATAAAATCTTATGTTTTTTTTTATTTCACCCTCCTCTCTTGTTGTCTGTGGAAAAAAGCCCGAGGACCAAGGAATCAAAGAAGTCTGGCCTCAAGTGTTTGTAGTGAACTCCACGATTCTTCCTTCTTCAGCTCATTGGGATTCGGGGAACAGACACAAGCGTCTGTGACACTGAGTGAGGAAGTGCAGCTCTGTCTCCGCTCGCTGTCGGCTGCAGTGGGAGCACAGCGCCTCCTCCTGGGGCAGCCAGGTCTGCCGCCACCGGCCGGTCTCTATAGCGAGGCTGTGATCGCTGAGTCGGTACACTGTCAGTACTTTCCGTAGTTTATAATTTTTCACAGTGGTCAGATATTCTGCCTCTCTGTACTGTCATTTTAGGGCCCAATAACAGTCTCATTTTAGATTTTTTGTTTGTGTATTCCAATGGGTAATATAATTGTGTTTTTGCTGCTGTATAATTTGGTTGGTTGGGTGTGGGGCTGTCCTGAGGCTGGATGGTGTTAGGTGGTGTTAGTGTTGGTGAACTGAGCCTCAGGACCAGCGGTGTGAGGGGACTGTTCTCTGGGCTCTGCAGGGCTTTATAATGATGAGAGTGAGGGTCTCTGATTTTTAGGTGTTTCCAGAACTTTCCTGCCCTTTTCTGAATCTGTATTAGTGATGGATATTTGCCTAATTCTGCCCTGCATGCATAGTTCAGTTTTCCGATGGACCTTCAGGATGCTCTTACAGGACTCTGCATGCAGGGTTTCAGTCGGCTGTTTGTCCCACTGATCAAAATCCTGTTTTGTAAACGGACCCCACACTTCACTGCCATACAGGGCAACTGGGTCAACAACAGATTCACTTAATTTTATCCAAGTTCTAATTGGAATTTTAATGCAGATTTTTCTCTTTATGGTTTAAAATGGCCTGAGTGCTTCCTCTTACAGATCATTTACTGCCAGAGGAAACGTCCGGAACATTTGATCTGCAGCCTAAATAGTTATAATTAGTGCAGGTGCTGTATCTGATTCATCCCTATTGTGAGATTATATGTTTCCCTGAGATCTGCATCTAGATTTTTTGCGCCGATTTCACAGAAGCGTTTTAAGGTTTTCACGCGGATAACTTTCTTCATCGCGTGTTTAGCATGCGTTTAATTTTAATCTCCGTTTCACGAGGCGCAACTGTCCGCGTGCGTCAAAATATTTTAAACGCCTGCGGTCAAATTACAAAAGAACACTTAAATGCTCGTGAGGGTATGTTTAACTCGCGAAAACTACCACCACACAGATTGATTTTGCACCTAAATGCGTGGGCGTGTTGGCAAGCAGTAGGCCGAGTATGGATGCTCTGGTTATGCTCGAGTTCGCTCGGGGAAATTGGCTACCATTCTTTTGGCAATGCCCTCTCATGCTTTCTGTTTTTTTCCTCAGTGCGGAAGTATCACTCCTCTTGTCGTCTACAGCCTTTTCGTGGATCTTCACGGCTTCAATGAGACACATTCTTTGAAGCGAAGTGAAATTCTCGGCACGTTTTTTTTTTTTTTTAATTATTTTTTGCCAACATCTCTGTGCGAAATGCGTGTCCACAATGCAACTACCCTTACATACGGGGTTATTAACCGGTAACGACAATTGGAAATGTCTATTATGCATTGGCAGGTTGTCATAATTTGATCGCATCTGTTTAGTCTGAGGGCTAAACGCAAGGTTATCCGCGTGCAGTTAAACGTGCGATGATCCCATCTCGTGAAATGGTGTTTAAACGTTCGCTTAGCTGTCCGCGTACAACGGCATTTTAACATGCGTTTAAAATTTGAACGCATGTTAGTTATACACACGCTAAAATGCTTCTGTGAAATCAGGCATTAATGTTAACTGTCAGGGCAAACTATCACACACACACTCTCTCACTCTCTCTTACACACACACGCACACATACTCTCTTTCTCTCGCACAAACTGTCAGACTCTCTCTCTCACACACATCCAGACACACACACTCTCACATGCACACTCTCGCTCACACACACACAAACACTCTGAGATATAAAACAAACTCCCCGCCCTGAAATATGTGACCAGCCATGAAAAAAGGCTGGCCGGATCAAAATTTTCAAAATTCAGTTTTATGTTATTTTTTATTGAGTGGACCCTTCCTCTTCCAGAAATTCATCTGGACGTGTATTTGCTGTATTTACATTAACGTCATCCAAAATTGCATACCTGTCGACTCACGCAAATAGCTTGAGCCGCACGATTTTTATAGCCTGTTTAACTGCCGAGTGCCACTTTTTTTTTAATCAACCCACATAATACCAAGAGTGAAAGGCAGTATTTCATTGGAACACGGACCAGTTCAATCAACGCATAAAGCATTGGCCAATTAATAAGTAAATTCTTTTTCTGGGCTGAAGTTAGCCCATGATTACATCGCTGTTAAATCGCATATGGAGAGAAACCGTGTCTTCACTTGCTAATTATGATGATCTGAAAATCCGTCAATAAAGGAAAATGATTGAGAACTAGCCAGGACTAATAAAGGGACCTGTCTGTGCCCCCCAAATTCCCAGTTCTAGCTCTGCCACTGAATAATAGCCAATTTTCAGCAGTATTGAAATGGAAATTTATCGAGACACTGAGGGGATTCTGCGTGACGTACATGGAGCTAAATCCCGTGGATCAGAAGCGGTTTTCCAAATGCGAAAGTAAACACAGTCCACATGGCAAGCGGGACATTTAAATTGCGTTTTTCTCAATAGCATGATCGCTGCGCCGGGGGACCTTTTATCACGGCGGGTCACATATATGTACATCTCTTTACAAAAATAATATCTGCATGTTACCACTGTCAGCATATACAAAATCATTTAGAGCTGATCATTACCTACAATCCCACAGTGTTACTCCACTCTTACAGACACCTTCAGAGGACAGATCTGCAGAGAACCCCAAGATATACTGAAGAATGGAAAGAGTGTGTCAGTGAAGGAGTGAGTTAAAGTGTAGAGACGAGTGTTGTTAGTGGGGTCAGAGAATGACACCTCCCCCCTGTCCCAGTCCAGCTGAACTCTGACCCTCTGGAGTTTCCTCCGCACAGAGAGGCGTTTAGGAGGGGAGGTCAGGGCAATGTATTTCCCCCCACAGCCCTATACCCCACACTCCTGCGGCTGAGGTCAGATACACGCACCCTTTCCTGTGCATTGACTCTTTAGCCACACCCACCCTCCACCAGCCCTCTACACCCCCCACATCTACATCCCAGCTGTGTCTCCCAGAGCTGAATCCCTCAGAGCCCAACACACACCCCCAACCCAACTCATCAAATCTCTCTGGATTATCAGGGACCTGCTGTTCCTCATCACTCCCCCTCACACAGGTCAGATCTTCAAACAGTGAGAGGCGGGGAAACGCAGTGTTTGGGTCCAGAGTCACAGGAGCTGTAGGGACAGAGAATGAGACTTCAGCACTGGGCTTTAGCGATATCCAAAATTAAATATCTCGATATTATCCCGCCCAAATATCGCAAGACGATATTTGGTGGGGGATTGTTGGTTAATAATGCGTAACCTTAGCCTATGAATAAATAATGGCTGAGAGGTTGATATGCTCAGGGCAGTACAGTGTGACAGTTTTGCTCGCATTTGCTGTTAAAAATGAATTATGTGCAAAGATAAATGTAAAACATTTGCACATATGCAATAGGTTGCATAATCGCTATTGATCTGCCCCAACTTCGTTTCCTGCTAAAGACGAGGGTGTGCGTATACGGTCTTTGATATGAAGGAGCGATGCATCAAGGGAAATGTATTTTGAAATTTCTACAGACCATTTCACTGCTGCTGCTAAAAAAAAACTACATTTCCCAAACTACATTGCGCTGCAATGTCAAACACGGATGTGGCGGATATCTCAAATGAAAATGAAGCGGTTTTTTCCGGTTGTTTGAAGATCATCAAGCACCTAGCATTTTCGGGAAAATACCACAGTTGGAGGACTCCTCGGTAACATCTAACGTTAAGCAATCGGATCTGGATACGTCGGAGGCTGCATTTTGAGCTATCTACGGTATACTGAAAAGCGTGGGTGCACTAATCACAGTTTAAGGCGGTAGTGTGATCCAAAATGCACAAGCAAGCTGTTCTTAATAAATATAGGTTGTTAATGGGGCATATTGACACAGCGTTAAAAATGTGATTACCGGTTGGTCCATTTCATCATCTCGGTAATTCCGAATAATTAATGATTCCCCAATAAAATTTAACATACACGGAACAGTGGCGGGGCAGCCAATGTAAAATCACTTGGCACAGCAGCCTATTGAAATATCATACCGTTTGATGATCATTTGGCTAGCCTTTTCGCCCGCTCAGGAAATCCATCTATGGCCCAGAACCCACGGCAGAGAATCCAAGAAATACAGATTTTCCGTCTGAGCTCATCCTAACATGGGTATCGCGCGTAATTGCTGGTATTGAAATGCCTCTCAAAAGCCTTGGGTTTTTGCGCCAAATTAAGGTCTGGTGAAGGTCATCCCTCATTGATTAACTCCAACTTCTCATTGAATGTTAAACTGAAAAACGGCGTGTTTAGTAAACTCGAAACGATATCCTAATCACTCGCAGCCCTGAGCGCCGCTCACGTCTTCCATCATGAAACAAGAACACAGATTAGATAGGTTATTTACCGCCAGTGTTGCCAGATGAAAAAAACAGCAATATCGTACTGGAGCTTTGAAATAATCGTATTTTACAAAAAACTATCGTACATGTACAGAAACGTAAGCTATTCCCTAAATACCACAAAGCTTTGCCCCGCACAGAGCACTGATGCGACAAGGAGTATGCAAGACGGCAACTGTGTGCCTCACACAACATAGTCAAGTGCAGTCCATAACGCGAAACAGTACTTCCGTTTTTTGCCCTTCAAAACAAAAGCGGCAATCTACATGCGCAGTAAGGGAATCTACGCAGTAAGGTAATGGGAAGAAACAAATTTTATTTGTTTATACACCAGGAGTTCGCGATCGAGTGCCAAACGGGCACGGACGAGTTGTTTTACTGTTGTTGTTTACCGTTTGCACAGACGAAAACAGGGAAGAGTTGCAACCTCCCCATGATTTACTTTGCTGTACTGTCGGGCCTTGCAGGAGCCGTCTCCTCCACCCGTAACAATATGACAAAATACCAGGTTATGTGAGTCGCCATGTCACTGCCTTATTTCTACATTTAATAGCTTACTTGACTGGCGAGTGTTCGGCTGGCGCACCCCTAAATAATTGCGGTCATAACCTCGTGTCCCATCTGTGATATTATGTTGTAATAGTAGGTGGACGCGATCGCTTTTACGAGACAAGCATCCAGCCAATTCACAGTATCAGCTGCCTTGTGTCAGCATTCTTTTCATCCTTGCATTGCCCAAGATCGCATCTAATCGGGAACTGTGTAGCTACTGGAAAATTAATAAGGACCAGTTGCCATTGTTTTCATATTTAACGTTTGGTTTGGAACTTAGTTATGAAGTTAAACTGCATTTTGAAGCCGTTTTTTTCCCCAGTAAAAACGGATAATTCAATCAGCTGTGCGGAGCACGGGAATTTTATTTCTCTGCTTACAGTATGCCGTGAAAATAGCCAATGAGTTTGTATTTCCAGCATTACTATATGATTGTTTCGTTTTCCCGGACCGTAAAAATAGCCCGCCAAAGCAGGATTACGGTACTGACTTATGCTGTGAAAGAAAATATTTCAATGCGCCCGTGCAACAGGACACAGGAGGTGCCGTAAATCTAGCCAATGAGGGAATCATTACGGCGCCGTAAAGATAGCCACGGACTTTTTTTAAGTTTCGTGAGTTTACGTGTGACGCGCACGAGCCGCGAGCAGGGTGAGAGTTCATGATTTGATTGGCTGGTGGAACTTGACACGAGAGCAAAGGGTGTGACGGTCCGGGGCTTTGCAACGCTGATGTGAAGCTGACGTGAATAGTTGCTCTTAAATCTCGATCAGTGTTTGGTCGTGGGTGCATTTGAAATGGCAAAACTATCGTATATTAAGAGATTTTTGAAACTACCGACATCGTACAGAGGTCAAAACTATCGTACAAATTCGATAGTTATCGTACATCTGGCAACACTTTACCGCCGTTTATTTTTTTTTTTTTTTTTTTCCCAAGCTCGTGATTTACCCGGGTGACAGAGGGCGGAGCTTGTCATAGTTCGCGATAGTGAAGCCCATTCACAGGGGAAATATGATTGGTCAATTTTACTGTCATTTGAAATTACACTTATTGAATTAAAACTGCTAAAACCTCCATAAATTTACCGCGGGTCAGCTGCAGGGGGAGACAAAGGGCTTCTTTCCTTTTAACCATTCACAATCCAACACAAACTTTCATTTTCCCCTGGTTGAAAGCCGAAATGTTGCCAAATTTGCGAGCTCGCATTCTTCTTTGCCACTAAATCCACCATGTCTGCGTACTGGAACGCTGCATGCAGGCTAACCCAAATAATTCAGCAGTTATTTTTGATCGATTTTTGCGCGGAAAGAAGGAGGAGTATAAAAGTAAAATAAAGTCCGAGGATGCCATAACAGCTGTTCGATGGTCGATATTGTTAAAAATATTGCATATGACGACAAATATCGCGATATTCGATAATATCGAAAATCGGCCCAAGCCTAGTGATCTGCACAAAGAAAAACCGTCTGACACAAAGGGCTCCTGATGATATAAACGGAGTTTCGCAACAATAACCATTATAGTCTCAGATACATGTGAAAGAGAGAAGCACCAGAACTAAAAGATGATAATATTTCATGAATCGCACATTATATTATCACTGTAAGAGGGAGCAAAGCCTGTCAGTGTTTGTGTAGTCCTGTCCTTGAATACAGCATCACTCCTACAGCAGCATTTTTACTATGAGCATCAGTGTAGCTCCTGTCCTTGAATACAGCATCACTCCTACAGCAGCATTTTACTATGAGCATCAGTGTAGCTCCTGTCCTTAAATACAGCATCACTCCTACAACTGCATTTTACTATGAGCATTAGTGTAGCTCCTGTCCTTAAATACAGCATCACTCTGACAGCTGCATTTTACTATGAGCATCAGTGTAGCTCCTGTCCTTAAATACAGCATCACTCTTACAGCAGCATTTTACTATGAGCATCAGTGTAGCTCCTGTCCTTAAATACAGCATCACTCTTACAGCAGCATTTTACTATGAGCATCAGTGTAGCTCCTGTCCTTAAATACAGCATCACTCCTACAGCAGCATTTTACTATGAGCATCAGTGTAGCTCCTGTCCTTAAATACAGCATCACTCCTACAGCAGCATTTTACTATGAGCATCAGTGTAGCTCCTGTCCTAAAAATACAGCATCACTCTTACAGCTGCATTTTTTTACTATGAGCATCAGTGTAGCTCCTGTCCTTAAAAATACAGCATCACTCTTACAGCAGCATTTTACTATGAGCATCAGCTCCTGTGTAGCTCCTGTCCTTAAATACAGCATCATCTGCATTTTACTATGACAGCTCCTGCAGCACAGCAGCATTTTACTTATCAGTGTAGCTCCTGTCCTTAAATACAGCATCACTCTTACAGCTGCATTTTACTATGAGCATCAGTGTAGCTCCTGTCCTTAAATACAGCATCACTCTTACAGCTGCATTTTACTATGAGCATCAGTGTAGCTCCTGTCCTTAAATACAGCATCACTCTTACAGCAGCATTTTACTATGAGCATCAGTGTAGCTCCTGTTAAATACAGCATCACTCTTACAGCAGCATTTTACTATGAGCATCAGTGTAGCTCCTGTCCTTAAATACAGCATCACTCTTACAGCAGCATTTTTTTACTAGCATCACTCTTACAGCAGCATTTTACTATGAGCATGAGCAGCATTTTACTATGAGCATCAGTGTAGCTCCTGTCCTTAAATACAGCATCACTCTTACAGCAGCATTTTACTATGAGCATCAGTGTAGCTCCTGTCCTTAAATACAGCATCACTCTTACAGCAGCATTTTACTATGAGCATCAGTGTAGCTCCTGTCCTTAAATACAGCATCACTCTTACAGCTGCATTTTTACTATGAGCATCAGTGTAGCTCCTGTCCTTAAATACACATGACAGCTCATTTTACAGCATCTGCCTGTTTACAGCATCATACAGCATTTTACTATGAGCATCAGTGTAGCTCCTGTCCTTAAATACAGCATCACTCTTACAGCAGCATTTTACTATGAGCATCAGTGTAGCTCCTGTCCTTAAATACAGCATCATACAGCATTTTACAGCTCCTGTCCTTAAATACAGCATCACTCTTACAGCTGCATTTTACTATGAGCATCAGTGTAGCTCCTGTCCTTAAATACAGCATCACTCTTACAGCTGCATTTTACTATGAGCATCAGTGTAGCTCCTGTCCCTAAATACAGCATCACTCTTACAGCTGCATTTTACTATGAGCATCAGTGTAGCTCCTGTCCTGTCACTCTTACAAATTTTACAGCATCACTTAAATACAGCTGCATTTTACTATGAGCATCAGTGTAGCTCCTGTCCCTAAATACAGCATCCTGTACAGCAGCATTTTACTATGAGCATCAGCATGTAGCTCCTGTCCTTAAATACAGCTTCTATCGAACAGCTGCATTTTACTATGAGCATCAGTGTAGCTCCTGTCCTTAAATACAGCATCACTCTTACAGCTGCATTTTACTATGAGCATCAGTGTAGCTCCTGTCCTTAAATACAGCATCACTCTTACAGCTGCATTTTTTACTATGAGCATCAGTGTAGCTCCTGTCCTAAATACAGCATCACTCTTACAGCTGCATTTTACTATGAGCATCAGTGTAGCTCCTGTCCCTAAATACAGCATCACTCTTACAGCTGCATTTTACTATGAGCATCAGTGTAGCTCCTGTCCTTAAATACAGCATCACTCTGACAGCTGCATTTTACTATGAGCATCAGCTCCTGCTTAAATACAGCATTTTACAGCATTTTACTATGAGCATAAGCTCCTGTCAGTACTATGAGCATCAGCTGTCCTTAAATGTCCACAGCTGCATTTTAAATACAGCATCAGTGTAGCTCCTGTCCTTAAATACATTTTACTATGAGCATCACTCTTACAGCTGCATTTTACTATGAGCATCAGTAGCTCCTGTCCTGTCCACTTAAATACAGCATCACTCAGCATACAGCTGCATTTTACTATGAGCATCAGTGTGCTCCTGTCCCTAAATACAGCATCCTTACAGCAGCATTTTACTATGAGCATCAGCTCCTGTCCTTAAATACAGCATCACTCTTACAGCTGCATTTTACTATGAGCATCAGTGTAGCTCCTAAATACAGCATCACTCTTACAGCTGCATTTTACTATGAGCATCAGTGTAGCTCCTGTCCTGTACAGCATAAATACAGCATCACTCTTACAGCTGCTTAATTTTACTATGAGCATCAGTGTAGCTCCTGTCCATCAAATACAGCATCACTGTCTTACAGCTGCATTTTTTACTATGAGCATCAGTGTAGCTCCTGTCCTTAAATACAGCATCACTCTTACAGCTGCATTTTACTATGAGCATCAGTGTAGCTCCTGTCCTTAAATACAGCATGTACAGCTGCCATCAGTGTAAATACAGCATCACATCTCTACAGCTGCATTTTACTATGAGCATCAGTGTAGCTCCAGCTGCATTTTACTATGAGCATCAGTGTAGCTCCTGTGCTTAAATACAGCATCACTCTTACAGCAGCATTTTACTATGAGCATCAGTGTAGCTCCTGTCCTTAAATACAGCATCACTCTTACAGCAGCATTTTACTATGAGCATTAGTGTAGCTCCTGTCCTTAAATACAGCATCACTCTTACAGCTGCATTTTACTATGAGCATCAGTGTAGCTCCTGTCCTTAAATACAGCATCACTCTTACAGCAGCATTTTACATCATGAGCATCAGTGTAGTGTAGCTCCTCCTGTCCTTAAATACAGCATCACTCCTGTACAGCAGCATTTTACTATGAGCATCAGTGTAGCTCCTGTCCTTAAATACAGCATCACTCTTACAGCTGCATTTTACTATGAGCATCAGTGTAGCTCCTGTCCCTAAATACAGCATCACTCTTACAGCAGCATTTTACTATGAGCATCAGTGTAGCTCCTGTCCCTAAATACAGCATCACTCTTACAGCAGCATTTTACTATGAGCATCAGTGTAGCTCCTGTCCTTAAATACAGCATCACTCTTACAGCAGCATTTTACTATGAGCATCAGTGTAGCTTCTGTCCTTAAATACAGCATCACTCTTACAGCAGCATTTTACAATGAGCATCAGTGTAGCTTCTGTCCTTAAATACAGCATCACTCTTACAGCAGCATTTTACTCTGAGCATCAGTGTAGCTCCTGTCCTTAAATACAGCATCACTCTTACAGCAGCATTACTATGAGCATCAGTGTAGCTCCTGTCCTTAAATACAGCATCTCTCTTACAGCAGTATTACTATGAGCATCAGTCAGATTAAGGTCTGCTGCTCTGTCTCTTCACTCCAGGGCTCTTACACACACGGGGCCAATATGACTCTGACTGGTTTTATCAGCTTGTGTAAAGGATGCTGCAGATTCCCTCTGTACAGTGACGGTGTGGAGCTCCCTGCTGCAGCACTCACTGTACTCTACAGTCCCCAGCATCTTCTCCCACACTCTGTACTTCAGATTGCCCAAGTGCTTGACCACATCAATCAGCGCTCCTGAGGCCGTCTCTGGATCTGCCAGTGTGCGCTGGGCTCTGTAATAACATTCAGGAGTCACTTGTGCGGAGGACTCGGCTTCAGTACCATAGAAGATCATCAACAGCAACATCAGAGCTTCACTCTATAAGAAAATGGCTCCATCCCTCCCAGTATCCTGCCTCATGACCCCACTGAGGAACACACTCACAGGGGCACCAGGGGATTATTTTAGAGGAAATATTCACTTTTATTTAGTATTTCAGAGTATTCCCTCAATATTCATAACACAACTGCAGTGATTTTTATTAAAGAGATGAATTTCAAACACAGTCACTCACTCATAGAACATTTCAGTCTAATAAACTACTTTTGATATTTAATCTGATGAGAGAGGATGGAATTTCATTACCTGATTTGTGTTTCCTTGTATTTCTGAAATAAGAAGAGTGAATTATTGTCACTGTAGCCAATGCTGAGTGTATTTAAACTGTTAGAAACCACAACTGTATACCTGCTTATTACTGAACAAGCATTACATATGAAAACACAGGAAATCTAAATATTCTGCTATAACATATTCACTCAGTTTACAGTCTTTGAATGTAGAATGAAATTAAACTGTCAAAAAGGAGAAAAACACTTTTTCATCAAAACAAGACAGTAATTCTGTTTGATGAGGCTTTGCAGAGATTTGATGACATCAGCAGGTCTACATGAAAAGGCAGTTTAGAGAATACTGTGCTACACATGAGTGTCTGTGAGCACTAACAGCAGTTTGTACAGAGTCCTACAGACACACAGTGAGCAGCTCTTACCTGCAGGAATGAGACGTCTTCAGCTCCCAGCTCCTGTTCTATGGCTCTGATTTGTTCTGAAAGGGATGATATCTCTTCTGTCATCTTCTCAATCTTCTCCTTCATCATCTGACTCTTCTGCTCCTCTTCCTCCTGCAGTGCAGTGATCCTGGCTGCCTCTTCATCTCTCAGGAACTGCTGCAGTTTCCCAAACTCCATCTTTATCTGTCTCTCTGTGCGCTGGGCCTGACTCTGGAATAAACATTATTCACCATCATTTCAGCACAATCCAGCGCTGCATTTCCAACACTGTGATTTAAAGGCCTCAGTACAGTACCTTGATGTGCTCTGCTGTTTCATCACAGATTAGTTTCACTTTATTAAAGGCTTTTAGCTTCTCCTGCAGTGGAGCCAGTGCAGTCCTGAGTCTCTCCTGTAAAGACATGACAGAGTCCACACTTTACTGAGGAAAGAGAGGGACAGTGAACTTCACTGTTTACACAGACAGGACAAGAGCCCTGCTCAGATAGAGGTCATTCCATGTCAAATCACCCAATGAGCTAAACCTCACCATCTCCAATTTTGCTCAAAATTTGTGTGCGAATTGGTCGTGACCCAAAACCCCCAAATCTCAAATTTCAGCTCAATCGGATCTTCCAGTGCAAAGTTACGACCTTTTGGGGTTTTTTTTTCTTGATATTTCGCGAATCATGGCTGTGGCTGCCAAAATTCAAATGGCCGTATCTCCAAACCTACTTGACCGATTTTGATAAACAAGGTATTGTTCGAAAGGGAATCACTCTAGCAAATGTGCCATTTTTAGACTCATTCTGGTAACTGTGGGTGTTATGAATTATTGACCTATATTTTGAACTCAAAATTAACCTTGAGGGTTGCATGTCCTTGAATTTTTTTAACACCAAATTGTACCCTGATGAGGTATCGACAACATATCAAAAACTTAGAAACACATTGTTTTTAGTTATAGAGTAATTCAAAATTAAAATTTATGTGTCCAGCCTTTTTCTGAGAATTCTTGTGCAATAGGGGAACTGCAAAGCAGCCATATTGTTTTTTTTGTGCGCGCAATGCACTGTGGGAAGTGTATGTCAGCTTGTGACTCACGGACACGCTTCAGTACTATAGAAAACCTCGGTCCTTAGTTGCTGCGTGCTTGGATGCTACAACCGTTATGTCAGGGATCGACATTTCAGGTTCGTTTTTCCCCAAGACCCTAAGCTTAGAAATAAGTGGATAAACAATTTTAGTCGGGTTGGAAATAACGAAGAATTCAGCTAGTATATACCCACTTCAACACTGAGTCTGCAACAGCCGTTTTGAGGGGGGAGGAAAACGTATATGGTAAACACACCGACGATTTTTCCACTCAAACACAGTTCTTCAAAACTATCAAGGCGAAAAATCCTTAGAGAAGAATGCCAAATGACAGCATCATATGTCGCCGATTCATACAATGTCAGTGCAGCTACCCATGCGAACACAACGAGTTAACAGTAGCGATGCAGGGCAATCGCTGACAGTGCATATGGCTATTCCGTCACTAGTTAGCAGAGGGATTTCTTAAGCCCAACGCCCACTGGCCGCGAAGCGTCAAACTCCAAACACTTTTAAACGCCCACTAGAAGCATCAGTTGCATCAATATTAACGGATAACAACAGGACCGAGAAGCTAGCCGTAGGTGTCACTCTCAAAATATTCAGCAAGACAACGTTTAATTTTGAAAACACCTACCTATAAAGCTTATTTTAAGTGATGGCAAAGTGCGACGTTCAGGTTAATATGCCCTATACGTGATCTACAGGCATAATTTTCCTCCTAAATTTAGCCGTTTAGTAAATTTAGATTATGATTCAATTTACCCAGCAGCGAATTAGCCAGCTAAATAACTTAGCAGTGTAAAGTTCTTATCAGAGTACCTTGAGTACGGGAGTGTTTAACTGTAGATCGCTTGATAACGTAAATGTCTGCAAAATAACGGATTTCCTCTCAAAACTGCGACTTGGTTAAAAAGCAGGTTGACAACTGCATGTGAGGTTGCCGCTAAATGTGTGCCACTAACCATGACAAAGCGAATAGTTAAATAACCTATAAGACAAATGCGTTTTTATTGTGTTGACGCTTCAGAAATTGAGCAGTTGCGAAAAGTAAAAATCTGATGCGCAGTGAGACTTGCAGTTCCCCTATTAGCGATGCACTGACTGGGACTCCCTGCACTAGGAAGTGGTGGTCCCCTGTAATTAGTCATCACAGCCTGCTTAAGAAGTTAGAGAAAGGAACTCCAGCTCTGAATTTCAATTTTTAGTATTTGTAAACAACTGAGAGCATTAAAAATGTTAGTACATGTATATCTTCTTTTTTTCAGGATGCCGTCCTTCAATAAATCTTGTTTACAGTTTGTTTGTATTAGGAAACAAATCAATCAAAACACTGGCCATCACGGAATGACATTTGTTGGCTACCTGAGGTGGATATTCTGTGTATTATTGACACCCCATCACTTACAGCATCCTCATCAAGGCAATATACTCTCAGCCGCAGTGACTTGATGAAAATTTCAAAAGTCTGCCCAGTTTGGCTAATTGATTCTGAATAAACTGAACCAAGTGGGACTACACTTCCAGGAGCAACTTCGATACTGGGATTTGAATTTGATTTTTACTAGAAAGTGTGCAAGCTATCAGGGTAAAATACATTACTTGACCATACATGGAACAAGACTGCACTTAAGAGAACTCAACTGTAGGGATAAGTATGTTCGTAGTACATTTTGTGTTCATTTTGTGTGCACAGACCTGAATTTCAGCAAGGGTATACCAGATTTAATTGGATATTGCTGAAAAACAAAAAATAATATGTTTCCAAGTTTTTGATATGTTGTAGATACCTCATCAGGGTACAATTTGGTGTTAAAAAAAATTCAAGGTCACGCGACCCTCAAGGTCAATTTTGAGGTCAAAATATAGGTCAATTATTCATCACACCAGAGTTACCAGAATGAGTTTATTGCATATTTGGAATGCTTGTATGATTCCCTTTCCAACAATACCTCATTTGTCAAAATCAGTCAAGTAGTTTTGGAGATATGGCCATTTGAATTTTGGCGGCCACGGCCATTTTTCGCGAAATATCGAAAAAAACAAAAGGCCGTAATTTTGCGCTGGAAGGTCCGATTGAGTTGAAATTTGAGATTTGTGCGTTTGGGGCCATAGCCAACTTGCATACCATATTTGAAGAAAATCATTACAAGTGAGGTGTAGAATCCCATTTTTTTTTGGGTGATTGTACATGGAATGACCCATAGAGGGAGCTAGAATGGAGACTCAGGTCGCAGTTTCTGCAAAAGCAATGGGCCGATTTCTCGTCGCTGGTCTTAGTCGTGGTCTAAGTGAATAAAACCTCGTTTAAAGAAGGAGAGGTGAAACCGGGTTTAGACCAAGATTATGTGCAGATTAAACCAGGTCTACGAAGCAATTTCTCGTGGATGGATTAAACGAGGTCTCGTCGGTCCACAAAAAGCCATAGGGTAAACCGGGTTTATGTGCCACTGAGCGAGAGTGCATGCATACCTTGTTGGGGCTTGTGACGTCATATGTACGGTAGCCCAGAAGCCCAAACCTAGATGTCACTTCAGACCAGAGATACCTCTCAATCGGTTGACATCGGATTGACAAGAAAACTATAAGATATTTGTCACTGACAAAAAAGTTGCCTCATAAAACCTAGTCGATATTATTGTTCACCTCCCTCTCCCTCTCCCAACCAAAATGGCGGGACGATAGCACTGTTCTGTGAAATTTAGTTAAACGTGTTTACATTTCTGTACGATTAGACCCCATACATTACATCACTGTACCATGAGCCCAAACACTACACTAAATAGGGGTGTATGCAGTTTGCCAGAGCTGTCCAGGTAAGCTTTATTTCAAAGGTTCCCTGACATGAAGCACAATGCCTGAAAGTGTTGGTTTATTTTGTTTTACATGATTATTTATATCTTTCTATGCTCTCAAAAGTTCTGAAATGGCTGAAAAATCCAGCAATTGCAAGGAAGAAAAGTGATTTTTTGCACTCTTACGCCCCGCCCCCTGAAAAAGTTGGAAGTTTCCAAGACGTAAGTCACATGACCTATGACGGGAAATACACACAACTGTCACTAACTAACGTTAGCTTGCTAAATGGGTAATTTGGTTAGTTAAACTGACTGGTAGGTAGTTAGTGTGTAAAGCCGCTCGCACACTGGACGCGAAACAAATTTCTCGCACGACAGATTACATTCTAAGTCAATGCAAAAATACTGTGGCTCCCCACAAGTTGCTGCAGCGCGACCAGGGACCACTAGGGGGCACCAGGGACCACTAGGGGGCACCAGACCCCCCCCAGGAGGCCGCACGCAGATGCAGACAGACCTACTGTTTCAGAACCGTGGAGAGATGCCGCACTCCACACTCCCCTGCAGGAGTCAGCACCAAGGACAGGGCTACACTCCTGGAATGCCAGAGCACCTACAGCACACCTGAGCGGCCTTAACAATCAGGCAGGAGCCCTATTTTAGGGTGCGGCTCACCAAGCTAATGGAGAGAAGTCTCCTGCAAGAAAAGGAGTGGTGAGCATGCTGATGGGGGGCCTTGGCTAACATTATCATTGCAGCACATTTCCGGGACCAAGGCTGGGCCAACGGAGGACGGAAACCCAGGCTGAGGGATGACAGATTACATTCAAAGTCAATGTGAAGACGTGAATACACGTGAAATAATAAAATCTGATCCAGAAGATGACAAAATATCAGAAGATGAGGACTCTGATTCCATGATATTTTTGACTGAGCTAATACGCTGCTAAGTAGTTTCCTCCCCTTACGAAAATGAACTAAAGAGTTACTATAGTATACTATAAGAATTGTATAGTGTTCTACAGTGTCGTAGTGGGGTTCTATAGTATGTTTCACCAGCTATAGTATTCCAATATTTTTTTTTTTTCTGTAGTGTTATTATATTCGCTATGGTAGTCCTACAATATTTCAATTGTAACACTAAATTCTCTATAGTGCATTCCAAAAAAACATACAATTACTACAGTAATACTGTAGTTTTTTGGTGGTCAATTTTATGGTATTCCAATAGTGGTTTTTTTGTAAGGGTCTGTCAGCAGGCTATGGTAAATAAAGCATAGTGTACGTACATTTCGTTGTCGAGTGAGCGAGATCTGACCAGCTGCCTTCCTTGCGTGATATCACGTTGATTGATAAGGCCAGTTCTGGAATTTCAACCCATTTCGAGCGGGCGTTCCCGATCAGCCTCGTTAATCCAAAATAGTTTAAAAACCACAAATTTCCACGGAAAAGCATTTGCATCTTCGTTTTCATCTCGAAAAACTACTATAGGGAGTTCTAAATGTTAATTTGAGCCTAATTATGTCAGGGAACCTTTAATAACTGCGTGCTGAGACGTTGACATTATAGTACACGGTGGACATAACCTTGAGGAGGAGCGTCCAGGTACATTCTCACTTCAGGGCTTCCGTGCCCAAAAATCCAATTACAGGGTCATTCAGAGCATTTACCTGGGAGTACAAGTAGCATCGATCTACTGCCACTGCTCGAGTAAGACCATGACTTAGACTACACCCCTCCCTGGTTTTGAGTTAGACTATGATTTAAGACCAGGTTTTATGAAAAACTAGGCACGAGAAATCCAAAAAGTTAGACCACACTTACGACAGTATTTAAACGAGATTTAAACCATGGACTTACTTAGACCAGGTTTAGACTGGTAACGAGAAACCGGCCCAATGTGTCACTGAGATGTATATCAGGGCATTAACTCTGTCGGGGACATGACACGACAAATGAAAATGTCCCAGGTTTAATGTGCTGTAAGTTTAGCTACTAAGTTACGGTAATTTGTTCTTAGAGTCCACATTGTGTCACGCTCATACTGTATATCAGAGCCCTGAACTTTGACCCCTGCTGCCCATGCTGAGCACTGCTCTCTAATGCAGCTCTGAGAATGTCTCCACACTCCTGCCCCTCCCTCCTGTCTCTCTCTGTCAGTCATGTGACACAGTCCCTGAGAATTCACAGATGAAATGTGCAAACTACAAACAAAATTGATACACAAAATGACATTCAGTATTACATTAAGAAAATAAACGATAAAAGTTTAAATTTTAGTCTCCAGTCTGATACCTTATACTCCTCAGCAGCCTCCTCTACTGGCCGCACATCGTGGTTTTTATGTTTTTTTGAAGTTTGGCAGACAACACAGATGGGAATTAGTTCCTCCACACAGAAGAGTTTGAGTTTCTCACTGTGCAGACTGCAGAGCTCTTCAGATCCTGCTTTAGCTCTCTGACTTCTCTCCTTTAAGAACGCCTCACACATATTCCTCAGAGCCAGGTTACAGGGTGGTTCCTCCTTAGAAAACCTTTTCCTACAAACTGGACACTCCTGAGATCCCTTCTGTTCCCAGTACTGCAGCACACAGTCCTTACAGAAGCTGTGACTGCAGCTCAGGATAACAGGATTCTTGAAGATGTCAGAGCACACAGGACAGGAGAGCTCCTCTTCCAGGAGAGAAGATACAGACGCCATTCCGTCTCCGTCTGTTCTGAGCTCAGTTATGGCTTCTGTGCAATCTGTAGTTAAGTTTCACTTTTACTTACAGCAGCTCCACGAACTGACAGTAAAAATGACAGTCTTTGAATCAGTATTAACCCTCAAATTTCTGCTCTTCTCAATGTGTTTTCCCCCATTCAATATTCTTGTATTATTTTTTAAATCTGCACTTTGTATCCATTCTTTGGATCCCCGGTGAAATAAAGTGATCTGTTCACGAGAATCTGTCCTTCCTTTTTCCTGTGAAATGTGCCCATGTGCCATAAATACCAATTTCCTGCGGGGAGCAGCACTGCTCCACTGAGGGGTGCATCGAGTCGATCTGCAAGTGCTTTGTGAGAGCGATAATTTCACTGAACCGTCCTCCTCACATTTTAAACCGAGGCTCCGTCCGAATATTCTTCTTTGCTTAGGAAAGCTCCTAACTCCTAGAAAACGATCCGGAAGTATTTACGTGACAGCCATGATAAGTGTGTTCGGATTCTTTAAATGTAAAGGAAAGGTGCTACAATGCTTTCTAATTTATCACCTTTAGCATAGGGTACACGAAACCATCCTTTTCGAAAAGAAAGGAGGAAATGCCATCCCACAAATCCGTGATCCCTTAGCAAAAAGTAGTATACTTGAAGTTTATTTTATTAAGTATACTTGCGTATAAGTATAGCAAGTATACTACGGACCATGTACTTGTAGTGTACGAGAAAGTATACTAATTTAATACTTCTTCGGACTAAATTGGAACATTTTTAAGTTTATAAAAGTATACTTTTAAAGTATACTTCAAGTTTAAGCAAAGTAAACTGAAAGTACCAATCTAGTTTACATCTAAGTTTTATTCTATACTGCAAGTACACTACAAGTGAACTTTTTTAGTATACTGTGAGTGAACTAGTTGTATGCTTCTAGCATACTTTTCAATTTATGAAAGTATACATTTAAGTATACTGCAGGTAAACTTACAGATATACTGCTAGTTTATTAGTTGTATACTTCTAGTAAACTTTTCAGTTCATGAAAGTATACTGTGAGGAAACTTAAAGAGTGTCATTGGATGTTTAACCACAGTGAGTCAGGACTTCAGATTCACATCTCATCAGACAGACAGCATCCTTATCACCGCACTGGAGTACTGTGTATTATTCCACCAGAAGGAAGATTGCAACCTACTGGCCCACCAACACCTCCTCCAGCAGCAACTTATTTTCCCAGGTGGTCTCCCATCCAGACACTAACCAAGCCCACACCTGCTTAACTTCAACCACACAACTGATGCAGATCAAGTTGTGGTATGGTTGCTAGTTTTCAAACTAGTGCAGACTTTCATTGTCACTATGTCAGATAGCACTGAAGTTCCAGTCTTCTTAATCTCATGTTTGAAAATACTGTGTACATTTATCTGTGAATCTGCACATAATGGCCAGCTAGATTGAACTGATATCTCCACTTAATCAGCAATGTTTGGTACAGGTACAATATGCAGGGCTTTGATGTCCACACTCTTGTTTAAAAATGATTAAATCATTTATTAAACAGAATGTACCATCTTTCAAGTATTACAGCACTGCTGCATCTTTTCTTTAGTCGGTCATATTTTTGACTGTGATACAGAACTCCATTAACCAAAAAACAGCTCATCGGTGTACTCATCTGGCATATTTCATCAGACTTTGCTTGAGTCCTTCAGCCTACTGGTCAGGCTGAAAGCATTGCTAATTCATATTTTATGCATATTTCTGGTTCCATCGGAGAGAAAGAGGTATTTTTTATTTTGAATTGGGATTTCAATAAGAGTTGCCATTGCTGTGTTCTTATACTTTGGCATCCAATACAATATTGTGTTTGAAAATTTAATTTCTAAAGGAATCTATTTTGTTCTCAATCCTGATTATGTTTTTCATTGTAAATTCTTATAAGTACCTTCATCTGTAATTTAAAGCAGAATGAACTTAAGCATTGTCTACTAGTAGAGTACATGAGGTAACCTCTCGTCTACTTACGTTAAATAATATCTGAATAGCAACAGTAATATATTTTAGATTGCAATAATCATAAGCTGTGAGTATGATGTTAAGTTAGCTTCAAGAAGACTTTGAAGTATACTTGCAGTGAAAAAAAAAAAAAAACTTTTAGCTCCCTGAAAGTTGAAAATGAAATTTAAACTATAGAGGGCTTGTAGTATAGAACTAGTGGATTTGTAGTCTACCTATAAGTTTACTTGCAGTATACTTCAAAGTGTGCATGAACTAAAAAGTTGGCTTGAAGTATATAACAAGTAAAGTTTTAGTACATCTGAATTTACTTTCAGTTTGCTTCAAAGTATACTTTTATAAATTAGACATTGTGCTAGAAGTATATAACTAGTGAACTAATAGTTCATCTTTAAGTTTACTAGCAGTATACTTCACAGTGTACTTTCATGAACTGATAAGTTTACTAGAAGTATTCAACTAATAAACTAGCAGTATATCTGTAAGTTTACTTGCAGTATGCTTAAGTGTATACTTTCATAAATTGAAAAGTATGCTAGAGGTTTTCCACAAGTTAAGTCACAATATACTTAAAAGTTCACTTCTTGCGCACTTGCAGTACAGAATAAAACTTAGATGTAATCTAGATGGGTACTTTAAGTTTTTGTTGCTTAAACTTGAAGTACACTTTTTTTGTAGGAGTATGTATCAAGTCTGTCAATACTGGAATAATTGTCAAATTTGTTCTCAAATAAAATCAGACAAATGTTTATCTGTTTCTGTATGGGTTAATAACACTGCATAAAAATCAAGTTCAGCTCCACCCATGTGCTATTTACTCTGTTATGCTGCTCCAAAGCTGACTTGTTACTGCAAACGTACATGTGGAATATGTAAGTCCATGAGATAGTAAAAACTGAGTAAAAATATAGTGCAGTATACTTCAAAGAAGCCAATATGTATGGGTAAAAATTTTTTTAATGTGCTTATTTTTGATAGTAGCCTAACTGCAAGCCAGTATACTTGATCATTAGGCATGAATATTTTAATACTTTGAGATATACTCAAGAAAAGTATAATAATCAAAAGTTTAGGTACAAGTATTAGCCAAATATACTTAGACTTTTCTGTGTACTTTTCAGTATAAGCTTTGCTAACTATATCTCTGATAAGTACATCAAAAGTAAACTGAGAGTATACTCTCTTATTTTTAGTTTAGAAGAAGTATACTGATAGCACACTTGAATAAACTTCTTTTTCGTAAGGGATGCCCGTCCATCCGGCCAATCACGAAAATAAATAAACATGACGGGCAGGAGGCGCGTGATCACTGACCCTAGTGTAAGTGCATTCGGATTCTCTTATTAGCGCGTCTCTCTTCCTAAGCTGTAAAAGAGTCCCCTTTACACATTTTCTTTACCTCATGACGTTTTACACAGAGGTTAAAGAAAAGTCGTTAGGAACTAGATGATAGGATGTAATTTTTTAACTATTCGGACGTAGCCCCAATGAGCAACGTTGGCGTAGCCCGACTGTACAGGCTTTTAAAAAACGCAGTGTCTACAGATCAGGGGCGTTACCAAGGAGGGCAGGGGGTGAGAAAAGCTCTGCCCACCCAATAAAGACTCAAGATAAAAAACTGATTTACTACTATTTGACAGCAAACAAGCAATATCCCACGTGAATCACAGCCGGAGGTAGACAGCCATTAAGAGAGAGCTATACGTGTGCTTCTTCTATCTATCACAATGTGTGATTGGTGGATTCCTTTGCCAGTCTATTCTGATGTGTACTAACCAATGGGTACTCTCGAATTACTAAGGACCCGCCCATTCTTTAAGACTGCCGTCTGAGGTCACGTCTACGCTGCTCATATCCGCCTTAATGCCTGAACGTTCCATCTCCCCTGATTCATCGTGGTTCAACGGACTCGCCGGTCTCGTTGAACTGTTGCTTACATCCGTTTTCATCGAACTGAGTAGTAGCTTGCGGCTAGCATCTGTGGTACAGCGGGATGTGTACATACACATACATACAGTGTATATTCAAATGTAGAGGCTAGCTAACCTATTTTTTATTCAGCCAAAACATTCTTTAGCTTGACGAAGACGTGATATTTATTTGGGTGGCTACACACGTTCCTACAACCAGAGTAAAAAGAAGTGTGACAAGACAGCGAGTTCCAATTCATATGCAGGAAGTGATTAGCTAGCAAGCTGCGCATTAAAATGCTTTTGATTCAGCAAATAGTCTGGCGAGCAGTTTCTTTATTTTGCACAAGGGTAAAAAACACAGCCGTCACCCGCTCCACTACTGAATGATATCACATTAGCTGTGGGCAAAAATCATTATTCAGAGCACGGAAGTACAGTCCCCAAGCTTCACTTCGCATGCTGGAAATCACCAATGCACGGAACAAAATAAAGATCTCAGTCCAATCCTTCAAATGCTGGAGCTGACAAGCCAAATATTTGCCGCAAGAATATAATCAACTTAAGCTGAGGTTTTTACAAAAGCCAGGATTACGATTATGCACCTTTCAATATTCACTAACACTACTGGTAATCCCCTCCACTGCTCAATGTCAACTTGTTCAAAAGTGCTAACGTTAGCCTATATAAGTGCTAAATGTGTGGGTTTCAGTATGCATCCCGCGTGTGACTGTAGATGGCCACTATTTACATGGCAAACGCTGGTTACTTCACCAGAAAACTGAACTGACCACTGGCTGACAATACTGCTTTTTGTTCAAAAAAAGGATACTTGTTTGGATGGATCTTCGAACTAACATATCAGGGGACTGTATAATGTATAATACAGTGGGAACGGGATGATCATCCCATTCATCCGTCGGGCGCTTTTCTATGAAATGGTGTGAGCATACGTATATCCTCTTGGGTGGATACCTCAGTCTTAGCGCGGCTCGCCACTCCAAGCGCCTACTCTCTGGCATCGAGTGTAGAATGTAAGGTGCTGAGCAAGGGCAATCTTTCCTAATCCTGAACGCATTCGGCCTGCCGATCTCTCTTCAGTACAGGGAGCAATGACCGGAAGTAGGAGACAGTCAGGGTTCTCATAGCGGCGCACATCGTTAGAACAGGAATTAGGTGGTTTAAATGAAATAAGATCATTTGAAACGTCTTTATGCAATTTCTTTGCTCCCAATAATCTTATTTCATTTAAGCAGTTTAAATGATCATGAAACACATGCATTGCATCCAACCCCTGAGTAAAGAAAAGCGTGAGAAGTCCGGAGTCATAATGCAGGTGAAACTAATAAACTGGGTGCCCCAGTGGCTCATCAGTCTAAGCGCGCGTACCATAGAGGCTTTGTCCTTACCGCAGCGACCTGGGTTCGATTCCAGCTCAGGTCATTTGCTGCATGTCTTCCCCAACCTTCCTGTCTCTCTACACTGTACAACTGTCAAATAAAGGAAAAATTCCCAAAAAAATAATCTTTAAAAAAAAAAGAAAGAAACTGATAAACCTCCATGCACAAGGACTTCAATTCCGTGCGAGAATCTCTTACACATGCGTTGATTGAATAATTGCTGAGTGCAGCAGAGGAACGTAAATATACCACTAAAACTCATGCGAAATGCATGAGAGTTGACAGGTATGCATTATTAATGAAAACTGTCCACACCTGTTAATTTTGAGAGTTTTCTGAGCTTTTGTAATGGTAATTTAAATGAATGATTGAAAACAGGTCATGACCAATCATTATCCCTTGAAAATAATAACATAACATAACATAAGATAACATAACATAACAAAACATAAAATGAATGGCGAGAACAGGCCGTTAAGCCCAACTAGGCTCGCCAGTTTCTTTATACTATTGTGAATATATCACTTCAGTTACTCAATGACTCAATGGTATCTAGCTTTAAGTCAAGCCTGCCCTTGGGAGTTTTCAAGACTTCTTTCGGTAGATACTGCCAAATCTCGTTGATGCATGCGGTAATCTGCAGACGATGTCGAACGAGCCGTATGGCTGCCGAATAGTCTTTTTTGCTTCGGAAAGTTCCTAACTCCTAGAAAACGATCCGGAAGTATTTACGTGACAGCCATGATAAGTGTGTTCGGATTCTTAAAATGTAAAGGAAAGGTGCTACAATGCTTCTGAACTTATCACCTTTAGCATAGGGTACACTGAACCATCCTTTTCGATAAGAAAGGAGGAAATGCTATCCTGCAATTCCGCGATGACCGTCCATCCGGCCAATCACGAAAACAAACAAACATGAGGGGCAGGAGGCGGATGATCACTGTGCCTAGTGTAAGTGCATTCGGATTCTCTTATTAGCGCGGTTCTCTTCCTAAGCTTTAAAAGAGTCCCTTTTACACCTTTCCTTTACCTCATGACGCTTTACACAGAGGCTAAAGAAAAGTCATTAGGAATTAGACGATAGGATGTAATTTTTTAACTATTCGGACACAGTCTATCAGAAAGAAAGTGTCTCTTTTATTTCTTTGTATTTTTGGGCTGTCTCGGCTGTGTTATGATTCTGAAGTGAGCTGGAGAAGTTGAGCGATTCCGAGGAATAAACGAGTTCGGTTGCAGATGCACAGCAAAAATCCCAGTGTTAATTCAACTCCAGTAGAGTTTTTATGAGACCAACCCATCCATCTTGGACTCAAATGAACTCTATTGGAGTTAAATTAACACTGGGATTTTTACTGTGTGTGGAATGGTGTTTTCTTTGTAAAACACTAAGTCATTACATTGGTGTCAGAAGTCCGAATTCAACCGACGCATAGCGGCATTCTGTAAAAGGTTCAACGCCATGGATTACTACACAGTTGACCGAGCGAAGGTGAAACACGACGCTTCGGAGTGCGCTGTATACATGCCTGAGGATGGGCCGACGCTGCCAGTGGAACATTTCGCACCGCCCGGGCAAGATGCTACATTCTCGCGCCATTCGGAGACTGGTTATGATGCATCAGCCTTACATCATAGCCACGATGTGTCTAGGGATGCAAATAGAGATGGCGCTGCCCTACGCTTTCCTTCAGCAAATTTTAAGACGCCGAAGTTTTCGGGTAAAGGCGTATCTGGCGCAGTTTGAACTGTTAGCCACCGCAGCTTGCTGGTCAGAGGATACGAAAGCTTTGCAGCTGGCTTTATCACTGACAGAGGATGCTTTATCCTGCTTATTGCTACTGAGCCCAGTAGAAAGAAATGACTATGGGGCCTTAGTTGGGGCACTGCAGAGGCGCTTTGGGGAATTTAATCTACAAGATTCTCCGCACAGTGAGTTCAAACACCACATCAGACAGCCCGATGAGTCTCTTTGCACTCTGGCTTATGATATTGAGAACTTGTGCAGGCGTGTTTACGCAACTATGGAGCCTGCCGTTCAGAGTGAGCTGGCCAGAGATCAGTTTGTTCAAGCCCTTACACCTGACAAGCTTCGGTTACATGTGCTGTTTGCTCACCCTACAGCGTTGGGGGCATTAGAGCTTGCCATGGAGAGAGAGACTGCTGTCTGTGCTACAAGGCAGTACCCTACAGCACGAGTGACGACTGCTGCCGCATCTGAGGTGCCGGCGCTCCGGCCAGCAGGGGGGAGGATGTCGTGCGTGCCGCCAGCACGCAACCAGTTGTTCTGCGCAGGAATGCTGCCCTGCGTGATCGACCCTCCATCTGCTGGGAGTGTGGCCAACCCGGCCACATGCCCCAAAGCTGCCCCAGGGTCAGAGGTCAGCAGGGAAACAACGAAGGGCCCGTGTAGCCCGGATGACGCGGGCCCCTCCAACTAACTGCTGGGAATGTGGGTCTTCTTCAAGGAGAGGGGGTGAGGACTGTGGTTTGCGTATGCCTGTTGAACCAGTGCTGACTGTGGGGTGGACTAATGTGGGAAATCTATGCCATGTACCAATTTTAGTTGGCAACATTTCACGCACTGCCCTTGTGGACACCGGATCTACAGCAGCGCTAGCAAGGCCTGACATTGTTCCAGGGGGAGCTACATTGGAACAGACCTTGGTGCAGCTGCAAACAGTGACTGGGGATGGGGCCCCCATGAAAGGGAGAGGCAATTTTTTGTTCACTGTGAGAGGAGTATCCGTGCCTTTTTCTGCCTGGGTGGCTGAGGTGCAGGACCTGTGCGTCCTGGGTCTGGACTTTTTGAGAACTATGGGTTGTGTATTGAACTTTGGGATGGGTGAGCTTGTTCTTCCAGGGGGCAGAGTGTTCAGTTGACTTCCCCCTCCCACCATGCCTCCCCAGTGACAGCCCCAGTAACAGCAAACCCACATGTGAATACGACAAACACCAATGAACTGGCCCAAGCTAACTTTCCCCAACCCATTGTGCACAGCACAGCTACGGCGCAGGTCCCAGTGAGTCCTGCTGCCATTACTCACGAGCTGATGCCTCCTCAGGGTGACTGTAGGTCCATTTCGAGCGTGCTAGCCGACCCCACACCACAACCTACACCTCAATCCCCGGCCCCACAATTATCCAGAGCTAATAAAGCACCGCCTTCCTGTCAGCAACAGTCAAGGGATGAAGCAGATCAGCTAGGTGCTGTGAGGGGCATTTGGAAAACAAACTGTGATGGTCTGGATGACCAACAGTAAGTTAGCCTTTGGCAGGTTTTATGTGAATTCAAGGACATTTTTGCCCTCAGTGACAATGAGTTTGGCCTCGCTCATCTTGAGCAGCATCACATTGAAACTGGTGATGCACGTCCCATCAGGGCTCGCCCTCGTCACATTCCCATGGCAAAGCAGGAGGCTGCAGAGAGGGAGGTGGATGCCATGTTAAAGATGGGCATTATTGAGCCGTCTGACAGCCCCTGGTCCTCGTGTGTGATCATGGTACCCAAAGAAAAAAAATAGTTCATGATGGAGATTCTGTGTAGACTACGGACCACTGAACGATGTGACAAGAAAGGACTGTTACCCACTCCCAAGAGTGGAAGACACCCTGGACCTCGTGTCTGGGTCTTCCTGGTTCTCCTCCATTGACCTTCGCTGTGGGTACTGGCAGGTTCCCCTCACACCTGAGTGCAGACCAAAGACTGCATTCAGCACCAGCAGAGGGCACTGGCAGTTCAAGGTGCTAAGTTTTGGTCTGTGCTATGCACCGGGGACTTTTGAGAGACTTATGGACAGAGTGCTGGCTGGTATTCCCCGTCAGGAATGCCTGGTTTATCTCCACGATATTCTCGTCCATGGGGTATCCTTCCAGGCTGCGCTGGACTCCTTATGGCTAGTGCTGGGGAGAGTTGCAGTGGCAGGCCTGAAACTTCATCCCGAAAAGTGCCACTTTATGCAGAGGGAGGTGGAGTTTCTGGGCCACAAGGTGGGAGGGGAAGGCATCAGCACGCTTGAGGGTAAAATCAGCACCATCCAGGACTGGCCATGCCTACCAACCAGAAGCAACTCAAAGGTTTTTGGGGCTTACCTCCTACTATTGGAGGTTTGTGAAGGATTTTTCTTGCATCGGCGCACCCCTCTTTCGCCTACTTCAGAAAGACCACCCTTTCACCTGGACACCTGAGTGCCAGCAGGCATTCACAGCACTGCAACTGGCCCTCATCAACACACCTGTTCTGTCCCCTCCTGACCTGGACTTGCCTTTTATCCTGGACACCGACGCCAGCAATGAGGGTATGGGGGCAGTGTTGTTACAAGTGGGGCCTGAGGGGGAACGAGTGGTGGCCTATTTCAGCCGGGTCTTTAACAAAAGCGAGTGGCGCTACTGCTTTACCAGGCGCAACCTGCTGGCTGTTGTGGCAGCTGCCCGGCATTTCAGGTACTACCTCTGTGGTATGCCTCTCACCATTAGGACCGACCATGCTGCACTGCAGTGGCTCATGTCCATCCGGGAACCAGTGGGCCAGGTGGCGAGGTGGCTGGTGGAGCTGCAGTCCTACAACTTCTCTGTGGTGCATAAGCCTGGGGCTCAGCATGCTAACGCTGATGCCCTGTCCCGCCGTCCATGTGCCACAGTGGGCTGCAACTACTGCGACCAAAGAGATGCCGGAGAACAAGAGCTGCGAGGTGAGGACACCGCAACTGAGCCAACATGCTGCAGGTAGTTGCTGCTGCTGAGTGGGAAACCCTGCAAGAGGGGGACAGCGATCTGTTGCCAGTGCGACGGTGGGTGCAAACCGGATGCAGACCATCATGGGGCGATGTGACGGGACTGTCAGTGGCCACCAAGGGACTATGGGGCCAGTTCAATGCACTGCGAATTAAGGGTGGAGAACTACAGCGTGCCTGGAAGGAGCCTGCTACAGGGGAGGAGAGGTGGCTGGTTGTGGTGCCAAAGACACTCAGGGATGCTGTCCTGGGGGCATGCCATGGGGGCACAGGCTCTGGTCACTTTGGGGAATCTAAACCCTCCGCTGCCTGCATCAGGGGTTTTATTGGGTGCAGCACCACTGTGATGTAGAGGACTTTTGCCGGTGATGTGACGTGTGTGCGGCCCACAAAGGGCCCTCTGAACAGTCTCGTACCCCCCTACGACAGCAGGCATCGGGGGCACACACGGAGAGAGTAGCCGTGGATATCATGGGTCCCTTTCCCATCACTGACAGGGGGAACAGGTATGTGCTGTGTGCACAGGGCTACTTTACCAAGTGGCCGGAGGCTTATGCTCTGCCGGACTAGGAGGCGGAGACAGTGGGAGATGCGCTGTTGGAGGGGATGTTTAGTAGGTTTGGGACGGCGGAGATCGTCCACAGCGACCAGGGCAGAAATTTTGAATTTTGGGCTCATGTTTATCTGAACTGAGAGGCAAAATGCAGTGGACAGCACATATCTGAGCAAGAACATGCTGTTGATGAAGGGTGATTTCATGGTCACTCATGTTGTGGAGAACAATAGGAACTTTGCTACCAGCTTCACAATGAATATTAACTAAAGCAGATTCCAGTAGCACTCCACCAGGTAATGGACTGTGTTTATGTGGTTCGAGGACAAAGTTACTCTGAGTCTTCATCCCCACTCTGACAACGCCCGCGGTGCAAACTTTCTGCTTCGCAGGGATGGTGAGGGGCTTTCGTCCATGTAACTTCATTGTATGTGCATGTGATGTATTCTCATGTAACTGGGCGATATGGTGAAAGAGTTGTGCATAGCCACTTCCGGAGTTTACTCGGAACAGAGATCTGAGGCCATCTCGTTCAATGCCATGTTGGTAAGATAAGATACACTTTATTGAGCCCCGTGGGGTTATTTGTCCTCTGCATTTGACCCATCCTATAGTTAGCAGTGGGCAGCCACAGAGCAGCACCCAGGGACCAACTCCAGTTCTAAAGCCAGTTCCTTGGTCAAGGGTACTGGTTGGAGTGTTCCTATGATGCATGTTTTTGTGGGTGGGGGAAACCGGAATACCCGGAGAAAACCCACGCGAACACGGGGAGAACATGCTAACTCCACACAGAAAGGCCCCAGGTCGGAATCGAACCCACGACCTTCTTGCTGTGAGGCAACAGTGCTAACCACCGTGCCACCGTGCCATAAAGTCTGTCTAGGATATTGGTCCCAATTAGGAGAGGAATCTGGCTGTTTAAGTGATTTTCAGGAACTACTAGAGCAAGAGCAGTTAAATCTTCCTCCCTGCCAGTAATTGTTTGAGGGAATGAGATATGGGCTCGATGTAACCTAGATATGGGACACTTTGCCCACCTGCACCTTCAACTTCAAGCAGGGCGTGGATGGGTTGGATGGCAACAGAACGCAGAAATTTGTAGTGGAAAGACTCAGAAATGGTTGTAACTTGTGAGTTGGTGTCCAAGATGGAGTCACATTTTACACTTTCAAAGAAGACCAAAGCTGCACAGCGAGGGCCTATGAGTCCTGAAGGTAAGGATGGAATGACACTATAGCTCGCTTCAATGTTTTTCTGTGCTGTGGCATTACACATAGCTGATTCGGGACTAAAGCAACATGGCTTCTCAGCTCCTGGGTGCCCCGCTACAGGAGCTGCTAATAGTTTAAAGTGAGGGGAGAACCCCTGCTGACGTCTATAATTCTCTCGCCTCTCTTGCAGTTCAGCATTCTTCCTTTAGACCAGCCCTGGATTTGCTTCATAGGAACATCGAGCAGCAATGTGTCCATCTCTACCACAACGAAAGCAGAACCATGCCCTTGGTGCTCCGGGAGGCTTAACTGTTCCTTGAAACGTTGTGGTAGCATTGGCGGCAAAACAGTTACCCCTTTCAGAACCACCATGTTCCCTGGGTTCCCTTGTGTGTCGTGACAGCTTCTCCACCTGAAGGGTCAGTGCTTCAAATTGTTTTTCCAATCTACCGGTGTCATTCCAGCTTTCTACTTCTTTAGTTAGCTCAGCTAGCCTCTTTTCAATGTGGGAACTTTCACCTGCTTTCTGTTGAGGTGTCGGGACAGGCTCAGCATCACTAGTGGGGATGCCAAGAATGGAATGGGCATGTGCAGCAGCTCTGGTGGTTCCGAGGTGTTTTTTCATTCGGTCATACTTTGCTGATGTACGATCCTCTTCAGTCCTTAATTGAAGGAGTAAGTCAGAGAATGATGGTGGGTGTTCTTTCTTGAGCTATAACTGCAGCAGCCTCTGCAGAACTGTCGTAGGAGAAGCTTGTTTGCCTCTTTAATGGAGGCTCCCCCTCTAGAAATGTCTCTGGTGAGTTGGGTGTGCAACCGATTCAAAAAAGCAGGAGGCTTTTCACCATTGCTTTGGCTGCTGTTCAAGAAAGCCGCAAACAACTCTCCCCCATCTTCAACAACACCAAATGCTGAGTCAAGGTGAGAAATATAGGCACTGAGAGGTGAAGAAATGCCGAGAGGCTTTACTATGTCAGTAGCGGGGGTCAGTAAGCTTTCAAGAATTTTTCTCACTTTATGGGCATCGGTCAAGGAGGGGTCACTGATCATTAGGTCAACCTGAGTGCGCCAGTTATCGTAGTCAACTTCTCCATTAGGTCTGGGGGTACGTCCAGAAAAGGTGCGAATTCTGGGGTGAGAAGACTGCACTTGAGCTGGCTCATTACAAATGACATGTTCCACAACCACTTTTTGGATATGCGGGGTGTTGAGAACGCTTCCATCGAGGTGAAGGGAGCTAGCTGGTGCTCTGTGGGTGTACTCAGCAGATTTAGGCTCAGCTCTCACTCTCTGATCACTAGGCCTGGTCTGTGAATCACATTCAGTATCTTGGGCCCATCGCAGTTCATCCTGAAGAACTTTTAGAAAGCCCACTATACTTCCTGCAACAGCCTTGAGTTCGTCAATGTAACGATGCGCTAGCCTCTAGCCTATTTCTTGTTCATATATGCTTCTAACAGTCCAAGAATGCCAGGATACTTTTGGATCAGTGGGGCTTGGTATACTGCCTAAAACCATGGGATTGACTTTGGTGATGGATTTGTCAGTGTCATATTCTATTAAGACCCTGTCCTCGAGTTCACCACTTTCATCTGGGATTCTGAGTATATTTAATATCTTCCCATTAGCTTCAAAAACTTCCCTGATCTCATCATCAGTATATACTTTGTCAATGCCTGTGACATAAAGACAGGCCTGCCCAGTGGCGACTGGTCATTATGGGCAGGTGGGGCACAGCCCCACCTGGTGTCACCAGAAAGGACCGTAGGCAAATTACATTATTCATTCTCAAACATGATCGTATTATCTGATTAAACGTATTGTCTATAAATTTAGCATTTTCCTAAATTGCATGAAATTTGTGTTTAAATTTAAGCTCATGTTTATTGGTCTCTGTTTTGCTGCTTCAGACCGATCTCCTAATCCATGTCCGCATGAATGGGGCTAGCCCCCCTTACGCAATGCAATGTTTACGAGACGTGTGAAAATATAAGTACGCATGCTCAGAGTGTTCGCTGTATTAGTGGTGGTAGCACGAAATTGCTGGCTTGTGGGGCTGGCAGCCCCAAGCCCCACTACAGCGTCATTTCATCAGGCATCATAAACATATACGTAGACGTCGCATGAGTGGTGGAGAGGCATGCCTACCGGGCGACCATGTTAGTACAGGGTTAGCGGAAGCCTCACTTTGTATGTACTTCTATTGGGCTAAGAAGTATCAAACAATTTCTACAAATCATTACTCGCTGAATTTTCGACCGATTTCCAAGCGGTTTGATTTAACATAACACATTTAGCTATGATCCAGGATGCCCTGATACTCTAAATTGCCGGTTTTACTACCAAAATACAACTTCGTATTCACAACATTCGAGCGCTTAAACTTAAATCTACACCAAAGATGCCAGATTTTTGCGCAGGATATGGATGCTGAACGAGATATCCATATCAGATCCCGTGGAATTACCTTTTTCTGGTAAGATTTAACGATAGATTTTGGGTGTATTTGTGTATTATAACATTATGTTGAGAGCTACTGTAACTATTAGTCCACCAGCGAAATGCTAACGTAGCTAGGCTAGACTAGCCCTAGTCATGGAAGCTGAGGCCCTGAGGCTTTATGACAAATAAACCATAATTATAATGTATAGTTATCCGGGTATTTATCCACACCGCCAAATTTTATTACAATCCTATCTTTTCTTCTGAACGACTAACAAAGAGGATGGGATTGATTTCAAAGCTGGTTACTAAGGCTGCCAGGTCAGATCCTAACGTTAGTATTAAGTTTACTAGATTGTTGTTGGCCCAGGTATTTTATACTGGTTGGATACAAAGAAATGCTCTTTCTATTCACAATTTCTCTATAATTTTTGTAATATTAAAAAGGCCTGAATCTACTATTATTTTTAAATGATATTAAAAAGACTTGGAAAAATATGTTGCAGTTCATAGATATTCATATGTGTTTTATACATATTTCAATATGTTGCAACATTATGACAGTAAGACAACGGTATACTAATGTATAGTATATTGTTATGCTGGATCAAGGCTCGATGGTGATGACAGTGTGTC